>VZTF01003487.1:165955-224733 GCA_013397755.1 Cnemophilus loriae | reverse complement strand
CTGTTCCGAGCTTCTCCTTCCCCCTTCCCGCTCCCCCTGCTCCAACCCCCTTCCCGGAGGCAGATGGCTTCTTTGTGGACTTCAGACCGATTTCAGCCCCGCCGCGTCGCTCCCTATCCAACTGCGGCCGGCCACGTCCCGGGCCGGGGGAAGTTGGTGTGGGAAGGGAGGGTGAGGAGGGCCAGGGCTGCGCTCCGGGGCGGGGGGGGCCCGCCTGGCTCCGCTCCGCTCCCGGCACAGAGCGTCTGCCCATTCCTGCCTTCCCCGCCGGCACCGGAGTCCTTCGGGCTCGTGTTCCCACCTAAAGAACGCGCGAGGATCCGAGCTGCTAATGCATTTTCCCTTTGGATGCACAGCACTTTCCTTTCTCCTTAGCGTTGTGCCTGAAGCATACCGTTTTCCGACCGGTTTTGCAATATTCCAGGAAATAGCCGGATTTGTCATGTTTAGTGTCTGTGGCGTGGAAGGTCTGTCTCTTCCTTCTTGTAACACCTCATGTTACAAGTGTTACTAATGTTCAAGAAGTTCCCTGCGGACAATACAGGAGTAATTTTTCATTATTCTGGCCATCAAGTTATTAAGTAGATTTTCCAAGGTGTTGTAGTAATCGATCAGGAGCACAGCTGTAAGTTAAGCACGTCACAGTTCACGTTTGTGTCAATCAGAACAGGGTTTTGTGGCATGATGTGGGAAGTGACAACTTTATCCGCTATCTCTGCTTAGAAAAATTAGGTGCTTTTTCTTTGGTGGTCTTCCCCTCAGTTCCCCCTCATAAAGATTAACACAATCAAGAGCTTTTAGAAACTGTTGTTTAAGCCTTCTATTTTGAAATAGGAAAGGTGTAAAGCATCTCATAACTACATAATTTTTTACAAAAAAACACAGAAATGGCAAGAGGGCAATTGAATGAAGTGCACCACAGTTGAACGGTGTTGTTTGCTAATAAATTGCTGCCTCCTGTTAAATGAAAAGTAGTGTTTTGTGGCTCTAGCTGATACATAAAAAGAGGAATATCTTTATGTTTCTTTGATGCAGTTTGGCTCATCAGTGTATGTATTCCCTGTAAAAAAAATGCTGATGACTAGTTCCTGTGTCAGGTTGTGGAAGCAAATACTTAGATGATGGCTACTTACGTGAGTAAGGGTCTAGAAAATGAGTCGCTGCTCATTAGTAATTGGCTCTCTGTCTTGTATTTTATTCTCTCTATATCTTAGGAATGAGTTCAACAGCGACTTTTGACATAATATATTAAAGTAAGTGTGAGTATGCATTGCCAAATACAAGCTCTTGGTCCTTCAAAGTAGATACAGGAGCAGAAATAGATCAAGCATGTGATAAAAAACTAAGGCAGTAGCCTAAAGCCTTTCTTGAAGAACCACCAGAGTGTATTTAGAAAGTAAAAGCAATCTTACACTGCTGCTGTATAATGGAGTAAAGAAAAACTATCAAGGCAAATGTATCTGCAGATAGGGAAATATATTTTTAACTCTTATGGTGTGTTACATTTGGAGTTTCCAGACAGATTTGCAATTCTGTTCAATTAATTTTTGCTGCTGGGGAAACTGCAGTGTGGGGGTAGTGATTTGCCCAAGGTCACCTAGAAGACTTGGTGAGAATTAAACAGGAAAGAAACCAGTATTTCTGAGTAAGAGTCTGGTATTTCGTCTGCTAGAACCTGTTGCTGTTTATTATTGATATTAGTTTTTATTATGGTTTTAAGAGATCAATGATCCTGTTACTTGCTTCGGTAGCATAATTTGGTATCATTCTGCACAAAATTTAGTAAACCTTACTGGTCTGGGTAATTGGGAAGGTTTAGTACAGATAATTTAAAGAAAATTAGACATTTCATAGATCTGAGCTGAAGCCCAGTGCTATGTTTAAAAATACGAAAGTTTAAAGTAAGGCTGTGGTAAGGAAGAAGGTAGGTACTGCGACCACAAGAAACAAGTGGGCAAATTAACTATTATATGTGGATTGGTGATTTAGGATTCTATTTTCTGTCAGTGAAGCGTAAAATTTAATCCCAGGCTTCAGCGTAGGTTAGCAAATGTGAGTAGAGGAAGATGCGTGTAGTGTAATAGCTTTTGAATCTGAATAAAAGGCTTATTAACTTAGTGTCAGACACTGGTGTAAAGCAAAAAAACACAAACTGTCTTAAACTTATGAGCAGAAACCCTGCTGTAGTAAATTTCTTGATGTGTACGACTTCATATAGTCCTTATTACTTGCCCACTATTTCAATATAATGGAAACAGAGTTGCTTATGGGAGAACATAACTTTTGATAAATCGCAATCTCTGCTGTGTTCAGTCTATAAAATTACAAAAGCCAGGAGGGGATAGTTCTTCATTTGTGTAAGTAATTTGCATGTTAATTACAGATCTGGTTGTACAAACAGAATATGGTTTTCCATAAGGATTATATTTTTCTCTTTTTTTCCCATACACAGACCTAATGTGTTATTCAGACATACTGGACTTGTTTGATATGGCACCCAGTCCTGTGATGTATTGAACAGCACCAATCCTCTTTCTCTTCAGTAGAGTTGAAGGTGTTTGTCCTCTGCCAGGATTGCACCCGAGTAAGAGAAATGAGTGATTTTATTTTTTTTCCTAATTTGCTTTTCTTATTAGAGTAGTGTCAGAGTTAATCTAAGCTCCTGCTTATTTTGGTTCTTCATTCACAACCTTTCTGGTAAGACCTGTGAAGCTGTTTGGATGTTGCAATGTGGGGTACAACCTTGATAAAGTTTTTGGCCCCTGTCAAGAATGGTGCAATCCACAGCTCTGTGTGAAGTATATTGGCCTCGTAGGGTCTGAGCAGGATGAAAGAGTCTAAAGCACACAAAGCACAGGATGTCTCACTGCTAAATGTGTAAATAATAATAACAACAACAACAACAAAAACGACAACAAAAAACAAAACAAACAAAAAAAAAAAAAGAAAAAGGTGCAATGCTTCTCATTCTGGACCTAGGCATAAAAACTGTAGTAGAAAGAAGTGATGTATTCCACATCTGGAATTTAGCGTGTGACAACTTTTTTTTTAATATCTTCTTGAAAAGAAGAAAAGAGTAGAATCAAAGCCTTTCATTTGAGATGTGCTTGAAGGGGACAGAAATGTTTTGGGTTTTTTTCCCTGTTCTCCCTTCCAGTGAATCTCCAATCAAAATTATTGTAAACATGAGAGAGCCATGTTCAGTTGACTCCTTTTCCAGCTGGGTCACTGAGTTGTAGATTGGAAAGAGCGAGTCTGATTCAAATGTCTAAAGGTTAGAGAAATGGTTCCCATACAGAGGCTGTGACAGAGAAGAGAGCAAGTTGCAGGCCCAACAACTGTGAGACTGAAAAAGAATGTGGTCTACTTTTGTGTTCACTAAATGTGTTTTATATTAAAAAGTTTTTGGAGTGGAGACTGGAAGTTCCCTTCTTTTCATGGATAAATTTCCTAACCCAGAGCAAAAGCAGTTCATGTGCTCTGTCTCAGACTGCATAAAAATGGAGCAGCTTCTGCAAGATGGTTAGAAAGCCAAAGTCATCCTGATGTGGTCCCCTCCTAAGACTGGTGTGAATTTGTGTATTTGTCACACAGATTTTAAGTTCTTGAACCACTAAGCTCTTGCACAATAGAGTGACTGGATTGAAATCAAAAAGAAATTGAAAAAACCCAACACAACCCCACACCAAAACCAGCCAAAAACTCCAGCTGATTTCTAAAGAACTTGCTCTTCTAGACATTAAGAAAGTAGCCCCATGTAATTGAGCCCTTCAGGCTGGACAGAGGAAGGTCTGCATCTTGTTGAAAGTGCCAAATGCTTTGCTGCTGCCAAGAGTGAAATCCTCAGAGGCATCCCCAGAAGGAGACCTGTGGGCAGAATGGGGATTTACTGTTGAAAGCTAAGGCATCCAGAGAGGCCTGTTAAGCCACAGCTGAACTAAGGTTTGTAGCCTTCTGGATTTAGATGCCAGAGTGCTGACAAGCTTTTGAAGTTGTTCCCATTTAAAGAATCTCAGTTGTTTTCAAGTGGAACCTCTGTCATCTTCTACCCTATCTAGAAGAAAAGGCTAAAAGCAATATTTTGGTAAGGAGTGATGGATCATTTTCACAAGTAGTTCCTAAATTTAGACGAATTTTTCTTTTTCCTGAACTCCACGCCCCCAAAACCAAAACCCCAAACCACCTTGAACTAGAAGGCTGTTACTCTCTTGGCTCACCAGATTTACTGGGTGTAATGGAATGAATTGGAGAAATCTAATTTAGGGCTAGTTGAGCCACAAGGAGGCAGGCTTTTCCTGTGGAACTAGTTATGATCCTGTACATAGTACTGGTTTTCCCTTCCATATTCTGGTTTTGTTTGTTTTGCTTTTTTTCTTTATTTTGGAGCAGACTTTTGATAGGTGACTGTACTGGAGCTAGCTGAGGTGAAATAAAGCTGAAGGTAAAAGGTGATGCTTCACCTTGAGTATGTGACTGATTAAACATGTCTCAATCACTGGGTAAAGCAGGGGAAAAAGAAACAATCCTTGTAAGTTCTTGTTCTGTATGGAAAAAACTCTAAAATATCTCCTTTCAGCATACACAAAGCTTTCTTTTCCTCTTTTGGGTTTTTTTTTTTCTTTTTGGAACTCCTCTACTATTTCAGTTACTACTGTTAAAGGAGGCTTTTATTGACATTGTACATAATGACACACACAGCACTCTTGCTCTCTTCCTGCATAAACTACAGATTTAGTGTACCTAAGTGTTTTTTTTTTTAAGGTTTAAGTAAGGAGGAAAGGAAATGTCTAAACATTAGATTCATTAATCTGTTTATGTGCAACTTGAGTGTTTCTCTTGAGGTATGTGAAACAAGGGGGTTAAAAGTAACCACTCCAACTCTGTTGGTTTCTTTCATCAGAGGAAGGCATTGACTGCTTTAATTCCTCAATACTGTTACTTTGCTGCATTATTTTTAATATAACTTCAGTCTGTCATGTGTTGTGACACTGAATGTGATTTCTGATACCTTGATCTTGAGTCAAGTGAAAATACCAGAGGTTAAAAAAGTCAAATTGTCTTGTGTCCTTTTCTGTATCGTTCACTTCCTAGAAGGTACAAGGAGATAGAAAATAATGTTCCTCTCTATAACAGGTAACAGTTTCTGCTAATAGATCTTTCTTTTATATGATTCTTTAATAAATGGGAAAGAGATTAAATGCCCAGGCACTTCAATAGTAAATCTGTCCTCTCACTAGAACGTAAATGTCATGCATGTATATTTTCTTAATCTAACATATGTCAATTGACAAAATTACTGTCTTGGCAATTCAGGAACTTATTTCTATGGATTACTTCATAAAACTTAACTTTGAGTGCGATAAAAAGGTGGTCTGTTGCAAATTTTGTGCAGTCTCTTTGGGTCTGGGGCTGTATTGGGCTATTCTCTTTTCCTCTCCTTTTTTAAATGCTTCAGTGAGGGAGTTTTTTTGCTTGTTGACATTGAGAAATTAGTTCTTTGCTAGAAGACTTGTGTTTTGCCCTGCAACCTGCTAGGTTAGAAACTGATGACTGATACAGATGCTATGGCTCTTGGATTACTGTTAGCTGTTTGTTTCATAAATGCAGAAGTAGAGCAAGGCTGTAGATAGAAGGGGTTGGAGAAACAAGAATGGCTTCTTTGGTAGTTTAATACCAAATAGGGTAGTTAAGCAGCTTTCCCCATTATTTTTCCTTTTCATGTGGGTATTGTAGTAGTTTGCTGTTCTTCTGTGTTATTCCCTTGCTGCTGTGGTTTGCTGCTTTCTGGGATCTCTGTGTACAAAGGTTGTAAGTTGTAGTGATGTTCTTTGACAGGTACAGTTTAAAAATTAGGTAGTCCAGTAACTAATTGTGCATGTACCTTACCTGTTTTTTTCCCATCAGTTTTGTGATTTGAGGTGTATTGCAGATAAATGCCAGTCATTTTTTCTGTGTGTTCTAGACACTTCCAAAAATACAACATAAGAAGTGATACAATAACACTTTTTTCTGATTTAGAAAAGGCACAATATGACTTCATGTAAAGTAAAAACATATTACAAGATTCATCTCAGTGGTGCTATCTCACTTGTTCTTTAGACCAACTTAGAAGAAAAATATAAACCATTTAAACATATCTTAGCAAACTTAATTCTTAGTCTTCAAAATTACATGATCATTCCACATTTTTTCCTTGGAAATCCTATTATTTTTTCCTCTTTTGTCTTGCCTGTCCTTTTCAGTTTTTCAATGTGATGTGTTATCTAAGTGCTTGTGTATAACTGATCCTGTTTGGTTAAAATGATGGTATGTCAGATGAGAGCCGTGGTATTGTCTACTAGAAAGCTGCTCTCAATGATACTCTACTACAGAATAGAAGAGACACCTTTGTAATGGTGCTGGGTGGCCCAACAAAGTGACCCTTGTTGCATGCCTGGAAGCTGTTTAAAAATAATTCCACCAGGCAGCCTAGAAAATGGGTTTGCTTGGCTTTTGGTAGCTACGTATAATTTATAAACAATTTAATATACAGTATTTTTGGTTAAATCTGTTTGAAAAGAAAACTTTAGAGTACAGTTGGTCCTGTGAAGCTCAGGTGATAAATTTAAACTGCTCAAATTAAGTCAGTGCAAATGATTTGTTTTAAGTTGATTTGGTCCACTTACTTTTCTCAACTAACCTCCTCTTGACAGTAGTTAAGCTATAGTGGTACAAAGCAATATATAGCCAGGTGGTATACAAACTGTTTTTCAACTCTGTGCCCAACAGTAAAATTGTTACTAAATGTGATTTTTATTAGGACTTAGGAGATGATGTGTATTGCTAATATGTTGGCAGTGCCATGTGCTGGCAAATCATTTGAATTCTAAAAATGAATCTGCAGGAAGCAGTGAGGCATTTGCAATTTTTTCAGGAATATGGGGCTGAATGTCATTGCCCGAATATATCAGGATATTGTGGAAGTGGAATATCAGTGTGGGTGTTACAGAAGGAAACGCCAAGCAGGTTGTTAAAATTACATGTTGCCATCATGTAATGCAAAGTGGTGGTATCTTAAGCTATATAAATTTTAAAACCTGGGTGCAGTCTTTCATGCTGTTTGTTTTGAAATAAGTAGGGTGCCCTCTTCTTTTCTGCTTTCCCCTTTCATCTAACCTTTCAAAGGAATAAGGGATGGATTGAGGAGGGAAGATGGGGAAAAAAAGGTTGAGTGTCCACATCAAAATGTTTGGTTTGTGTGTTTGGGATTTTGAAGATATGGCATAAGAGAACCTAGCTAACACTAGAAATTGAACTGTTTCATGTTCCCTCTACGTCCATTCAGTTCTTTCACAGAAATCTTCGTACAGTGGACCTTTCCTGATAAGTGGAAGTGAAGATATTTAAATGTGTGATGTTTTTCCTTTTCCTCCATTATTTGGAGAATGAAATTTTTGGTGAAACCTGTATCTTACTGACGTATCCAGAGTACATGTTTACCTATCATTCTCTTAAGCGTTCATTTGCCATGTAGTCTTACTGTGAATTAAGCAGGTGTGCACTATTTATTGTCATATGACAGGCATTAATGATCAAGAAAGTGAAAAAAATCAGCATCTGCTTTCTTTCTATAAACGGAATCCCCTCTTGGAATGTAGCATATTTTAAACTTATGTTTGGCTTTAAGATAGGCTTTTTTCATTGTTTATTTGTTGGTGCATTTTTCCTGGTGCTGTCACCTTGAATGTTAAAAGCTGTTTTTCTTCTGCAGAAACAAGGTAACTTGTTAATATAACTGGCTTCCAGTGTAGCCTGTGCAAATTACTATCAAGATTTTACTTTTCTTAATTCCCTTTTCATCTGTCGAAACGGTTTTATTTTTCCCACTCTCAGTTTTTTATATGCTGGTTTTGTTAATTGCTCAGGGTACCTGTATTGTCACTTAAACCAGTTAAAAGATGCTAGTTCAAATAGCTCCATCACCTAACAGGAGCACATTTGTGTAAAGGGACTATGCAGACAGATGTCGTTTTTGAGCTTGGCTTATGAAATTCAAATGGGAAAAGTACAGGATAGTAAAAGAACAGCAAGTTTGAGTTTTAGAGCATTCCATATATCCCCGAAATTGCTATGTAGTGCACATCAAAGGCAATAATTTGGATTTCTCTTCTTTATAACTATGGTGTCTTATGGAAAAAAAGAGCCTATTGAAAAGGTTGCAAGTTCAGTTGTTAATAACTTTTCTGAAGTTGTAAAATTGTCATAAAACCTGGGCGCTTTATTAAGGGAAGCAGAGAATAACTAGAGATTCTGCTGAGTTGAAGCGTTATCAAAGTACAATAAACTGCCTGTACTGAGTAACAGATCTGCTTAACAAAAGAACTTTAGCCAAGGAAAGACTATGCAAAGAATTGGCGCCCAGCTAATGCTATTGTGTATGAATTCTCAAAGGGCTATGACTTGATGAGCAGAAAATGTTTTCTCCTTGTATTAAGTTCCAAATGTTTAGCCACCCTGGAGATATGAGCACAGCTGAAATTTGTTACTAAAATAAATTTTCTCTATCTGGCCTGTTGGTTTACAGATGGTCAGTAAATACATGAGTCTGTATATATATGGATGTATGCTTCAGTGACACGAACGTTTTAAGTCGCTTGGTTTTTCTTGCTTCTCTTAAGTGAAATGAAAAAGTTTGTTCACTTAAGTACACTTTCTTGAGACTCTCTTGAGACCTTAGTAAGGAAAAGGAAAGTTTTCTAGTCGTAAAGTACTTCATTTGGTAGCAAACTGCTCCTGACTAATGGTGTACCAACCTAGATACTAAGAGGTTACATTGTTCCAATATTGGGAAACATCCGTCCCTACAGCAAAACCGCTGCTGTGGTAGGTGTGCCTACCGAGAGTGTGGGGGTGATGGAATTGCGCCATCTCTCCACTGAAGTGTGTCACAAAATTAGGTCTGCATATGTTGTCCAGACGGTGTAATAAGTTCTTGTTATGGGTGGTGGCATGGCGCCTGCTACAGTGGAATGCCAAAGTCCTTCTGGTTACTGTGACAGACCATCCATCAACTGCAGCCTTGGCATTATCTGAGTGGAGCAAATTGAGGGCTGTTCTTTAGTCCTCTGACTTGTGCTCTCACAACACTGTGTGTTGCTTTGCCAGCACCCACTGAAATGAAGATGTGCTATGTCATTTAGCCTCAACAAATGTCAAGCAGACTGTTCCACCATGTGGAATAGTTATAACCCATGTACATTATGTTAGTGGGTACTTTTAAAAGTTTTAATTAAGGAAATGTTCTTTTTTGTCCCACTGACACAGCATATACCTTTCTTTCGGTGTACTCTGAAAGTGCTGTGGGTGAACAGTAATGTAGCAAGTGCTGTAAGGACCTGGTGAGGAAGTTGGAGTTTGATTCCTAAAAGAGCAGAGAGTCATTGTTAAAATCTCTTAAACTGATAGATGCTGATCAAAGACAATGTCCCCACTCATATGCTAAGCTGTGTGCTTTCTGTTAATGAGTACATCTTAAGAATTTACAGGTCTTGACAGTTAAATTAAAAGGCATTTGGAGTCTGAAAGAAGTCTTTCAATAAAAAGTAGCAGGCAGTGGGCTAGCAAATATCAGCACTTTACATTCTTAGCTGTCATATTTAATATTCAAACAGTCATGGAGAGACTTGGCTTTTTTGTACAGCAAAAAGTGTGTCTGAAGGCACTTTTTGAGGAAACTTTTTTTCCCTATAGAGACATAAGTGCAAGTGTTGTTTAGCCCGGTAGATTCTTAAGGGAAAGATTGAACGCAGTGACAGATTGTTGATAACACCCCTGAGTTATCACAAGACTTAGAAATATGTTAGGGCAAAATGTACACTGATCAGAGAATGAAAAAAAAATTGAAGGACTTCTCTGCGATGACTGTTAAGTTTGTGAAAGGCTTGGTAAGAATGCAGTATGTCTCGTTAAGATACAATTTATTGGTTATTCTCAATACTTTCTGAATATTCTCTAGTAAAAATAAGCAAGAGATTGATTTTGATGTTCATGTTAGCCTAGATCTAAGAGATCTGTCTTTATACAAAGCAAAAGCTATTTGCTTAAAAATCCATTTCGGTTACCTACTGAGATAACTAATGCTTCTTGCATCCTGGGAACAATAGTGAGAAAAGGTGTTAAAAAATCAGCCTGCAATCATTTAATGTTCTCTCTCATGTGCTTGCAATTCTAAGAGCCAGAAACTTAGGCAAAACCTGATTTTATACATGTGGATTGTCATGGTGTGTGTGACTTTTCAAAATTTTTTTTTTTGGTTTTCAAAAGCAGACTTTTTTTGTGCTCAAGAAACTGTATTAGATAATTGGGTTTTATGGATCAAGTCTCAGTAATTGAATAGACTTTGAGAAATTATAATGTCGCAGGTCATATGTCATATTGAAAAGACAACTCAAGCTTTTCAGTCTTCAGCATTGAAATATAATGGGACCTGGTGCTTCTTGCTAAGCTTACTAGAGTATGGATCTGGAGCTGGTACAGTAGTCAGGCTATGCAGGGAACCACATCTAGTGTCCAATCTTAGTATGGTTGATGTTGACAACTTCTGAAACCCTCAGTTCACATATGTTCAGTTTGGTTTAGAGTTGTGATACTCTTATGTTTGTTTCCAAGAGCAGCTTACAGCTCAGAGGCAGGCAACAGTTTGGAAATGTCATGGTATTTGTTCAAATTAATTGTGATTGTGGCTGTCATCTCATGATGTTGTTATCCCAGTTTCTGAGATAAGTTTCCAGTATAGAAGTATGGAAGAAAATTGATGTAAAACCTTTCTTCTATTTGATGAATATTATGTATCCTGTTATAACTTTTTTTTTTTCCTAAACTTAGAGAAATGTCCTTGGTGTTCCTAAAGATGTATTAAAAAAAAAAAAGGCATGTTAGGGAAGTTGTTCAATGAATCTTGGGGTTTAGGAGTACTTTGGATGTTAATTCCTTTGAATAGTTTGCAATGCCTGAACTGATTGCTTTTTCAGTTGTGCTTTGAAGATTTTCTTTTTTAAGGGAACTTTGACTTGAATGATTTGGTAAAGTCTAGTGGAAACTTTAAAAACTGTTTTAAGAAGCGTTGGTTTTAGTACACCCAGTTTGTGATGAAAGGCAGTTTGTAATGTCGAATAAGCAAGGTGTTGAATGCTGGTGGGTGTAGGTACGTGATAGTTTTCTAAGACATTATCTTCTTTTAAAAAAGATGTGACTGGTAGAGCTTAAGGAGAGCCCCACTGTATTAAGATGGCAATTTCTAATAAAATACTCCGTAGAAACACTGGCATTATCTGAGTTTAAGACTCTAAGCACTTTTTTATGTATGCAAAAAAACCATCTGTAGTTGGCTTTGATTATTAATACTTTTTTTGAGTCTTATATGCCATCTTATTTTGCGTTTATCACTAGCTATGTATTTATATAGTTTATCCCCTTAGCTATATGACTGTGTCACTTTCCTCTGGTAGTGTCATAATGCTTTGTCAGAACCTCATGGTGCATGGTGTATTTTTTTTTTAACATAATTAGTTAAGACGGATATTTAAGTAGCAATTCTATTTTATTATACAAGTGAAGATAGATGTAGAACTTATTTCGGGAAAATATGTGTGTGACTTCTGTTCTTGGTGTTTTGTTTTTTTTGTAAAAAACTGAAGACAATGGCCTTCTTGTTGATACTGATAGTTTGTTTGCTGCTGTTTCTCATACAATACTGAACATATTTCTCTTACAATATCCTTGCTTAGATGTATGAACTTTGCAGTAACACAGCTTGATAATCTGCAGTTTCAAGTGAGTTGAAGATATTTGTCTGCGTTTGTGTTCTGTAGGCTAAAGTAATGCACTCCTTATCCTGGAGGAAGGTGATAGAGAGGGAACATTAAACAATCAGTCTGGAAAACCTGATTTCACATAAGCACCTTATCACAATAATTAAAAAGCTTTTTGTGATCAGCTAGGGCTTGTGGATATCAACTTTCTAGCACTGAATTCTTTTGTCAGCTGGAGGAAGAAGAGTCTCCAGTGGGAGAGTTTTTTTGGAAGTATGTCAGTTGCTGTTCTGGCAACTGCACGATGTTTTCATTTAGACTGTTCTCATGCTCTTACTGGCAGTAGGCTGTAGCAGCTGGGATGGCAGCATGTTTGCTTTTTTGTGACATGGTTCAGGCTTCTTTTTCAGACTTATCACTTTAAGACAATAATTGTGTAGTAATTTCCCTCCCTGTATTTGAATGGCTTTTTGCCATTATACAAATAGTGAAGAAAATGGCAGTGGAATGATAGGAAGTGCTTGTACTGGCTTCCCTTCTGGTTTTGGAAGTTAGAATTGTTGCTGCATGCCTGAATGCTATTATTTGCATCAGTTCAATGATCAAGCACTCGATTCTTTTCTTCCACAGAATCACAGAATATCCTGAGTTGGAAGGCAGAAAACAAAGCTTTTCCCAGCTCTGCCAGTGAACAGCAGTGCTTTCCAGTTACTGCAGTGATATTAGAATGGATAGAACTACTGGTGAGATGGGGATTGTTCCAATTGTACTCTTTGAATAGAAGCATAACATGGTATGGGCTACATTCCTCCTGTTTCTTTGAGTGCCAGCATGCATAAATGTGTGGTCCTAATTTGTCCATGTTAACCTGAAGATTAATCCCCTCAATATTTTAGGCTAGTATAGCCTATCTCACATGCAGCAGTTTTTTAACCGTTAACTTAATTCTGCCTGTTTTTCAGTTCTAGCTCTTGTGCCCATTCAAATAATAGAGGTGACTTTAACATACCCTGCCCTCTTATTCCTTGGAGGACTGAATATGTACAGCAGAAGTTGTATTGGTTCTATTTGCCCAGTTTCTGTGCTGTGCTCCTGGGTTTATATTTGAATCTCTAGCAGCTTTGCTCTTTACATCATAGTTGAAAATTAAGTACTGTGTAAATAAATTGCTTGTTCTTTTTCCGTGCAAGAATGGAAAACTACGGATACTGACGTGGCATATTCCTGCCATGCAATAAAGAATATAGCATAAGAAGTATTCTTGGAAAATCTGCTGTCTAACCAGGAGCTTAAAAGGACAAAGTTAGAAGGACCCTTGTTTGTTTTCCGTGGACTAGAACTCCTAGGATCTTAGATTTAAGAATTAAATGATTGCGTACTGGTAGAATATGAAAAAAAAAGCTCAATATTTCAGTAAGTAACTTAAACTAGGAACTGGCTGCTTCTATTTTTGATGCCCAAACCCAGTGTTTCTGTGAAGGAAGAAAGGCTGCAGGAATCTAGTAATTTTAATAGTATCTGGAACACATTGACATTTTACTGGTGTTCTGCAACAGAAAAGGGAGAGATAATTATGCAGGCTGCTACTTTGTTTTAAAGGCTTAGTAGCTGTTGTACATAATTTTCATCAGTTGCCAACAAAGCATCCTGTGTAAGAGAAGGAAGAAATGGGTTGAAGATAAGCTGCAGGTCATAAAAAAAAGAAAGGTATTTTAAAGAAGTGTAGCCTTTTACTTCTCTTTTCTCTATCTCGGAAAATCATCACAAGCCCTAAGAGAACAAATGTGTTTTCACTAATCTTACTGTTAGTATAAAACCATGCCTGTATTATCTGCACTCTACATGAAAGTCAAATCCAGTTGAATGGAAGAAAATCTGGGGAGAATACCATGCTGCAGAGTTTTTTTTCCTTGGTTGATGTTCATTTGTACTAATGGCAACAATATATAATTTTAATTATTCTATTAAATTCTCTTAGCTTAGAGTTTTACAAAACAATATATAGTGTCTGTGCAAAGAATAGCAAAGTAGTTTCAGACTGAGCTGTTCAGTATACCTATTTACCAAGTTTGCTTGCAGACAAAAGCAATTATTTTCTATTAAGACTAAACATGAGTGGAAAGCTGTTGTCATCATGTTTGTTTGCTTATTTGGGCTCTTATATCCCTCTGCTTGACCATTCCATTGCTTCTTGACAACACGACTGATTTATTTCTTTTTCAGTCACGTTTGGATTTAAATGATGACGATTGGGTTTTCTCAGACTGTCAGCTGCCTTCAGATTTGCATTAGCAGAGAAGGAGGCTTCTAGAAATGGAAACCACGTCTGTCGTGGTACTATGGTGTCTTTTTTGTCAGCTCTGAAGTATGGCATGTATAGAGAGAAATTAAATATGTTGTGTATGGGTCAATGCCTATCTTAATACTGGACTTCAGCTTATTTCCAAAGAGATCAGAAGGTGTTTTGAGAGATGATCTGCAGTTACAAAAGGGAAGTTAGATTGACAATGTGGTTTTTTTGCTGGGGTTGGGTACCTGCAAATTTTAACTTGTTTGCTATTTTTGCAGTGTGGTTTTTCAAAATCTACTTCAGTGTTATGCTTGGACTGTTCATTGAGAGAAGCTGTTTATTTCACAACAGTGTTCGTCTGCCAAGGCTCTATTTTGCAGCTGCCTTTTTAGAGATGCACTAATTCTGAATGTGTTGCATGTTCAGCATCCCACTCTGTCCACCTTTGTTTCCTAAAACAAAACCTATCTTGTCACGTTATTGTAAAAGAAATTGGAATGGCGATTTCTACTATTGCAAAAGGAAATAACAGGCCCCATTTTTCCAAAATATTTTTACCATTTGATGTAAGCATGCTATTTTACTTTATAAACTGTCTGCTTGAGTGAAAGTGGAAAGTATTGTGTCTTATAAATAAAGGCTAATTTAATCTGCTTGTGATATTTTTGCATTGTACTGTTTACAATTTAAGACTTCCAAGATATGCTGGAGCTTGTTTCTTTTTGTGACTAGCAAAATATCTCATTGCTATTTTAAAATCACAGTTTACTCTGGGCTGCGGTTTGAAGCAATAGGGCTGTTGGAGCCTTCAGTTCTCTACATAAGGCTGCAGACCAACACCTTGTTTTCTGCATCTTGGATTATTAGACAGTTGTAGTTGAACATGTGTTCCAAACCAGAGAAATGTTGACCAAAAATGTCACAGGGTTAAGGACTTTGTAATAATTTCCTCTGTAAAGGACTGAAGAAGTAGAATAAAATTCATGTGTACAGGTAATTTTTATTTTACTTTTGCCTGTTGGAGGAAATGCCCTGCTACTGAACTATCTCATGGTATAATACCATGACCATATGGTCATAATTAATGTAAAAGTGGGACTTAATTAAACATGTGACAGTCCTTTCTTTTGATTTTCCCGTTTTTGCTCTCCTCAGTGTGTAGTGTTAACTAATAGCAATGAAATCTTAATATGCGCAGTTGTTTTCCTTGACAGTTAAAGAAAGTGATGACCTTTGGGAGACCAAGTAGCTCCTGGTAGGAGCATGTTGTTCTGTATAACAGTCTTTCTTCTCAGAGCCTGAACAGCATCTTCCATATACAGTTGTCACTATAAACAAATCTCCATGCGTAGCCAAATGCTTCAAATTCAAGTGGGGTTTAGTAGGTTATCTTTGAATCACTATGCAGAAGTTGTACAGAGGCTACCAAACTTAACAGTTAAAAGTAATGTTTATTTTCAACGTGGTACTGAAAAACATTGTTCTGTGTTCAGATGATTAGTTTGTTCCTGTACCAACCTGCATCACTGGCTCTGCTCCAGGGAGGGAGCTTTGATTAAGTTTATAAAGATTCCTGAGTAGGTTTTCCTCCTGTGCTGATTGGCTTTCTTTGCGTCAGGTAACTGTGTTGTCCCTTTGACTTCTGTCTTCTCCCTTCCACCTGATATTAGACTGCTCCAACTAAGTAGTTCCTGTTGTAGTTCCCTTTCTTGCCTGTTGATGTTTTTGGCCCCTAGTGCAGACTAGTACCCTCTGAGGAGGGAATTATCAAAACTTTGTAATAAAACAAGAATATTTTTTACCCCATCTTGTTTAGAGTGAATTCTCAAATCAGTGTGAGAGGGGGAAGTTCAGGAACAAAGGAAAATAGCATGATTATTTTCCTGCTGGTGGGAAAGCGTGACACAATGCTATGCTGATGGTAACCAGAACCCAAGGTATACAATATTCTTAGAAAACCCCAAGTTATTCTATGTGAGAATGTGTGTGTTGGGTGGTAGAAGGGCGGATGGCAGCGTTTCAGTTTGCTGCATCAGGCAATTTGATGTTTTAAACTGATCTTAGGTATGAATTTTTATCAAAGATTTTGAATGAAGGTTAACTTAAAGATGGCTTCACAAGGACATTTTGAGAAAAAGTTTCTGTCAGATCTGGATCTATTTTCATTGTAGGTTTTTTTTTTTATCGAAGAAATCTGCTGTAGTAGCAGTCTTGGAGTCTGTGTGTTTGTGTGGCATGGCATATCTCCAAAGGCTTGGGGATTTGTTTCTGAAGAGTGGTGATGTAGCTATTTCTTTATTTTAGTTGCATACAAAATCAACTGTCTTTGTTCTGCGCATTCTAATATGTTTGTTCTGTGACATAGATATATAGATATAACCCTCAACATTTTTCTTTGAAAATTCTCTTGCCTTGGTGACACTGTCAGTTGCTTGGCTTGAAGGACTGACTTTCAAACCCATGAGTTTGTATTTACTGAGAGGGACATAAAATTTAACATTTATGCTTTTCACATCTGAAATTTGCCCATATTGATGGGTATTGGTGACAAGAGTACAATATATGAGCTGCAGAGAAATATGCTTTATTTGTGTAGGTGATCAACATGTATGTATGGGTAGAAATTACAACAATACAGAAACCCCCTCAAATTCAGCCTTTGAAGCTGCATGTCAATAACTAGATTCAGAAGTTTAAACTTTGTTATAAGTGTTCAGAGTTATTTCTGGAATTTGAAATCTGATTTTAACATTTTTGATTGTAAGCCATACATTATTGTATTTTGGTGAAGCCAATGTAAGTATTTTTCTGATATAAGAAAAAAGCACTCCATTCAGTGGCTTCTTTTTTTTTAACAGCAACACAGAGGAATTCTTGCCTGCCATTGCTCTCTCTGACCACACGACTGCTCTTAAGGGTTTTTTGTTACTTTAACCATGTGACTGCTCATAAGGGTTTTTTGTCAGTTTAGTGTGGTTTTCCAGTGGAAAGGTTAAATTTTTCATGCAGTCTTTCTTTCCCATTGCTATAATAGTAGTATTGCCATCCTCTTGAGTAGCTTGTTTACTGATCAGAAAGCTAGTCTTATGAAGCACTGCATGGGCACTTATCTGTTAAATGGGTGAATAAATGGTCTCAATTTGTGCAGAAAGCAAGTAAACTGACATAATTATTTTGTTAAGAGACAGATTTCAAATATGCCCAATTCACTGTAATTGCTGATTGGCTACTTCAGTCATTGGCCACTTCTGTAGATTGTGCATCTGGTAGCTTCAGACCTTTGGAGTGGTCCTTTGCCTTGAAGGGAAATGGGATACTTAATTGTCAAGCTGGCACCAACTCCAAAAGCAGTCAGTCTGGAAATTGTTTCAAGACCCAAAGCTTTCTAATTCTGCACAAACTTTCATGGAAGTTGTTTATAAAGGAGAAAAAGCAGATTTTCCTTTTCCTGTTTCAGAATTTAATTTCTCAGGAAGAACATGTGTTGAGGGGAATGGAATTCTTGTGTTGAACACAGTATTGGTGCTCCTATGTTTAATAAATGAATGGTTTTGATAGTTTTAACTATTGTTACTTTTTTTCAAAGAATGTGCTTAGAAGAGCTGTTTTGATTGAATGGATTTTTTTAACAGATTTTTGGCTATAAATCTTTGTGGCCTTTCTTGTGGAGAAGAGTCTGAAGAGGGGTGTTATTGAATTAAACAGGAAGTCTGGTGCTGGACTCTTAGGTACTAATTTTCCCAGTGTGTCTTGCTCAGACAGCTGTGCATGACAGAATGGTGTTTATACAAGCAGCTATGAAGATCTCTTCTTTAAGGGGTGAGAGAGGCTGCACAGCTGTATATACCCTTACTAGAATAATAGTATTAGGGGTCTTTTTAAAATCCAAGTAGTAAATTTTAAAATTCAAAGTCTGGATCTGTCGACTAATAGTGAAGATATTTTGGTACTTCTAAAAGTACAATGACTTCTTTGCCAGGCAGTCTAGGCTTCCATCTCCTCCCTGCTTTTGGGGTAGGCAGTGCAATAGATAGCTTCTCATGGTTTAGCCTGTCTAGTCAGACTCCAAAGAATGAGCCTACGGACAACTTGACAAACTTTGTGATTTTGTGTTATGTTGGAAGCTCCTTTACCTTGAGTCTAAAAGGCAAGTAGTGAAGAAGCCTCACAGCCAGGCATGCAAATACCCTTTCTTCTTTGGTTTTGCTGTATTCTACTCTAATAAGTATAGCTCATAAAAAGCATTCAGTATTTTCTTAGCTCCTACTCTTTGTGAAGATACTTCTTCTGGTAATGTGAAAATTCTTGATTCTTCTATCTAAGCTTGAATATTGATAGACTGTGAACTCATAGCTACAAACATCCTAGTGAGTGCCATTGAAAAAGGCTGTTGCAGATGGAAATAAGTCAAAATAATTGCTGTTTGCAAGTTGGGCTGTGCTGTCTGTGTGATTTTTTTTTTTGTCAAAAGGACTATGGGGTGAATTCATAACTACAGTAGAGTGCAAGCCCATGGAATTGTTGCAGCAGAAATTGCTAGCACCTTGGAAACATAGCAGTGTGTTTGTGTTGCAACGGAGATTAGACCTGCTCTTCCTGCTTATGAATGGCTGTGTATTGTCAGCCTTGGCTCTCTGAGGTGAGTAAGATATGCTGTGCTGTTCTCCGCCACATTAGGGTGGATTACAGTATGGTTTTGTGCATGTGGCTTACACTGTCAGGAAGATTTTACTCTCTCACCATGATGAAAGACTGCGTTTGTACGACAGCATTGTAGAAAAAATACTTTACAGCACAGGTTAGAAAGGAGATTGTGGAAGCACCAAGAATGTTTGATGGCTATTCATCTTCTGGTCAAGTGTATGACTATAGCACTTCATTCAGCTGTGCTCAGTGTGGTGGGTTAACTTAACTGGCCACAAGATGCCTACCAAGCTGCTCTATCACTCTCCATCTTCATCAGGATGGTGAGAAAACAGAATGAAAAGTCTGTGGGTTGAGATAAGGACAGGAAGATCACTGAACAATTGCTGTCACTGGCAAAACAAACTCAACTTAGGGAAATTGATTTATTGCCAGATAACAGATCAGAATAGTGAGAATTGAGAACAAAAATTAAAACCACTTTTCCCCACTCCTCCCTCCTTTTCAGTCTCAATTCCACTCTTGACTCTTCCACCTTCTCCCTTTTGTCATATAACGGTACTGTAAAACACAGTTGCTTTTTAATTTTCTGCTCATCCAACTCTCTAAGTGAGTAGAAACTAATGACGTTACTTAAAACTGTGGAAAGATAGTAAAGCAAGAGAGTAGTCAACAAATCCTGTGCACAGTTTATAGGCACATTTACATTGTAGTAAAATGCACCAGCTTGTCTTAAACATGGGAACTATGACTAGGAATAAGAGGTGTCTGTATCATTAATAGCGTGACCATGGACCTCTAACAACTTGATACTATCTGCAGTAAAAATGTATAAGCACATGTGTTAAAACCAGTAGGTCATCACTGCTTCATTCAGCAGCTGGGGCAGTGTGTGTGTGTAAAATCTAAACAGATGTGTTCACCCTCACATTTTGAGGAAATAGAAGTGTACAGTGTAGCACCATTGATATGAAACAGTTACCAGTCTTGTTAGAGGGCCAATAAATGTGTGTGAGGCCTTTCATGTAATAACTGGGTTATTAGACAACATGCTAGAGAAGTGGCCGTGTCTGCTCTGACTCACTCTTAAAGTTTGGTTGCCTTTCAGTACTTGTCACTAAGCCTTCGGTGGTTTTCTAAGAGTTTTGAGCCAGTGCTCTTTATTTTGGTCCATAAAGTCTGGTAAGACAGTGCATCATTTGGAAGCAAAGCAGTAGTGACAAGGAAACAATTTTCTGTTTACCTTGTGAATGTCAGTCTAACTTAAAGCAGTCTAGCTCAGGTGTGAGTCTGGGCTTTTACAGGAGCCCTCTTTTAAGCATTTTATTAACATTAATAGGTTTATGTGATCTCAATTACTGTTTATCAATACTTAGCAGCAGATAATTTACTGGGCAATACTGCTGAATACTTTGCTAGAGAGTTTGCTCTAAACTCAGCTGTTCTGCAGCCCATAAAGCAAAGAGGTAGGAAAGCAGAATTGAGAAAGGGAGAGCAGGAAAGAAGCTAAAAAAAAAAAACCAAAACAAAACAGTAAGGGTTGAAGAAGGCCAGAAGAAGAAAATATGTAAGGATTTATACCAAAGTGTATCAACACAGCACAGTAGGAATAGTTGCTCTGCTTTAGGAGAAAAGAGTTGGCAGAGCGCAGGGAGTGGGCACTGTAGAGCTGTAGGAGCAGATGGGTCTTAGCAAAAAGAGGGTAGATCATAGAATGAATTTTAGCATGTTATTTTTGGTCTTGTGCCTTTAAAGTGACAGTGGGTAGACCAAACACCTGTTCTTCATCATCACTTTTTAGGAAATGTAAATAAGCCTAAATGTTAATTCACTTCTAAAACTTCACCTCAGCTTACTTCTAAAATATTTGCTGGTGTGTTTGTTCCCTTTGGCATGCTGAATTACTATTGTAAATGCAGCTGGTGTGAGCCACATCTATTACTTCATTGTTAATTTTTTCAATGAGCTGTAATCTGCTTACTGAATACTTGATTTCATAGAATCACAGAATTGTTTAGGTTGGAAAAGACCTTTGAGATCATCGAGTTGAACCCTTAACACAGCACTGCTGGGTCTGCCACTAAACCATGCCCTGAGCACTACAACTCCATATCTTTAAAATACCTCAATGACTAACAAGTTCCCTGAATGTAGCTGTTGTGTTTTGGCTATGATGTTTTTTTTCTGCATTTGTATGTTTTTTCATCAGCCATCAGGGCATACAGGAATATAACCCTAACAAATTTACGTGGAGAAACAAGCATGGCCTATTTTATTTCATGTTTGTTTGTGTCTTCAGAAAGTCCTAGCACTAAATTGTAGTGCTAAATCATATGAAATTACAACCCTGAGATTTCTATAAGGTACTGGCAGTATTAGCCGGCACAACTTGAAGTTGCAATTTTTCTAATCATTCTTGATTACATCTTCATTTCTTGCATGCCAGGGATAATTAAATGTTGACTAATTGTAGTGCTTTAGATTTTTGCTGACAAAAACCTGCTTTAGAAAGTGCAAATTCCTATATTAGTTGCAGTTGTCTTCTTCCAGCCTATGTTTTAACACACAAAAATATCACTTGGAGGCTGTCAAAGCAAAAGTGAAAACAATCTGAATCACGGTGTGATTGGCCTCCTTGAACTACAGGAGGTGTAGAATTAGCTGACTTGAAATGGCGATACTTACTGGGCACATCTTCCCGTACAGTGGTTCTTATACCTGCCGGCCACTTCTACGCTGCTTTTGCTGGAGTCCAGGATAGCAAAGAGTTGTGTTTCCTGCTGGGTCCTTGCTAACTGAATTCGAGTAATAGAAAATTCAGTTACATTTCACCAAGCACCATACAGAGCTCAAATGTGGAGCATCTGTAAATGAGATTTCTAGTTGTGAGTTAGCAAGATAATAACATTGCATTTAATTGTGGAAAGCAACTATCTATGGACATTGCAGGAAACTGAAAGATGTCCTGAAACACTAATCATAAATCTAGAAGAGGATGAAGTTCTGGTGATGTTCTTCAGCGTTTTAGAGTGTAAGACTTGCTTTTTGGTGTGCCAGCTGGCATAACTGGTTGTATATCTGAAGTGAGTCCCTAGAGGAGTAGAGGGGAAAAATGGATACCACTCTTGTCAATACACTTCTGTGATGTTCTATTTGTCAACTTGGCATGGATTTTCAAGAATTAAGATATAAATTGCTGAAGATGCACCTCTAGTTCTCCAAAACTCCAATAAGGTTTTATAGAAATTCAATCAGCAGTATTTTATGCACAATACAGTAAGTTACCATACTAGAATCTTTTTTATAAGAAGTACGAACTGAATATCCCATAGTATTTCTGTAACAATTTTTTAAAAAGTATCACGTATAGCCTTGCAGATTTAAAATACTTCTTCACTTACTGTGAATATATAGGGTTATAATTTTAGATAAGGCAAAATATTCTTGGCACTTTTTGTGATAATGCTTCTTTAGTTGACTCAGAAAATAGAGAGATTATAGTGATTTCATGGCAGAGTGACCACAGAAAAATTATTCTTAGTACTGAAGCAGACCTTGGTTCTGGCTTTTTGGTTTTGCTATAAAGCACACTCACAAGCAATTGTGAAAATAAAACTTTACTTATCTAGCCTGCCTGGTGTGTTAGAGGAGTATTGATTGTTCTTGAAATTGATTTAGAGATGCAGCTTGCTGCGTGCCTCTGTGATGACTATATAAAATCTGTGGGCCTGTTCTAAATTTGGGGTTTTTTTTAGTGTTTCATTATAAACAGCCTCCTGACTGTACTATTGGCACTGCTGTGTGTGCTGCCCAGGAAACAGGCACTGCCAGTGTGCCCTCTGAAGCTTTGCTACAACCCCCACACCCCTGCACCTTGTAAGTGGTCATTTTCAGTGCAACTTTTAATGGCCCTGTGTTAGACATGGAAAGCGTCTTGCTGGAAGGATGAATACTTCTAATGTTCCTTAATGGCTTTCTTTTGAAATCATATCAATAACATTTTTTTTGTCTAATCTACTAGGCAGATTGGTTTTGCATGGGAGGTTGTATCTTGTTTCTGCAGTGTCAGAACTGCACTTCTTTGTTTTCAGTGAACAATCAGTAGAGCCAGTCATATACAGATCTGCCACTTTCTCAGAATGGTTTTGATGATTAAAATGTNACCCCCAATCTCCCTTGAAGGATGAGTTTTGAAACTTGACTGTCAATTAAAACAAGAGTTGGAGCCTGACAGTCTGGATGGAACATGCAGCTGAGGTATCTTGGATGGGACCTCTGAACTTGGTGATTTCTAATGGGAAGGTTACAGTTGGTGCAGTGTATTGCAGTTTCTTTACATTATTATCCCAACCATTTCCATTCTACTTTCTTGTCTTCCATATCTTAACTCATCTCCATAGCCACTTTATCTGTTCACCTCTGTTCTTTTACTGCAGGGAAAAAGCCTGGTAAATAGATGTACAGCACTCTTCCCTTGATTGGTAGGTTGTGTTGCATAGCAGTGTTCAGTCAGTTTCCTGATCACTCCTTTCCCAGCTCCAATGAATCTTTCACAGTTCTTAATGTTTTTGAAAAGTCTCTTAGTAATCACAAAACTAAACAAAGGCTTAGTGGTTCTGATCCTGGACTGTGGTTCTGGGGAGAAATGGGTTTTGTTGTAACGTTCTGCCAGCTGGGGCTATGAAAGACTTCCCGGGCAGTCCAGTTTCTCTAGCCTCTGGTAGCAGGTGTAGCATGCATCTAAGCTTCAACTCCATCTGAACAAGAGAAGTAAATATTTTCTTCAGGGGTGCTGCAAAAAGGTCC
The DNA here is from genome assembly GCA_013397755.1 of Cnemophilus loriae. Taxonomy (NCBI): domain Eukaryota; kingdom Metazoa; phylum Chordata; class Aves; order Passeriformes; family Corvidae; genus Cnemophilus; species Cnemophilus loriae. The sequence continues at coordinate 201,204 of VZTF01003487.1, read as the reverse complement.
CGAAGCTAAAACTGTCACTTGTTTTTATTGCCAGATTTTCATAGGTTGTGTAGTTTCTCAGATAAGTAATAATGACATCCTTCTAATAATTAAGTTCATATTTCTATAGTGTTTGGGAAGGTTTTGAACAAGAATGTTGGGACTGCAACAGGGATGCTTCACTGTAAATTTGCTTTCTACTCACTCCTGAAAAACTGTCTTTAGGGGAGGATTAATGTAATGTCTGGCAGTCATGAAGGAAGTTGAGAGGCTTCTTGACTCTGCCTTCATTTGATGTGATACTCCTGTTACTAGTAGTTTGCTGCTATTTTAGCAAGAAGTTGAGAGGAGGTACCATCTGATCTGGACAGTATCCCTAGCTGAAAATTGCTCTAAAATAAAGATATACTTACCTGTTTAAATGCATGTTGCTAAAGGCTTGTTCTGTACCTTCTAAATTTCTTCGAAGAATAAGATCTGTAGGAAACAAATTTCTAGAGTCATTTGAACTTCTTTGATAGTAATAATAGGGGGAGAAAAATGGTCAACAGTGCATATTAATATGGAAAATCAGCAGAAGTTGAAATTTTTTTTCTTTATATGTGATCATTGTTTTGGCTAAAATTCAATTTTTGTGTCATCTTTTGTCTGTCCTTCTTAGTTTGTCTGAGTACGTGAAAATTGGCACAAATTATATGCCTGTCAAAAAAGCTTAAATACCAAAATGCAACTTCTTGTAATACTTGTTCTTCCTTGTGTTGGTTCCCTATGTTGTTACCCTTTCATACTTTATTTCCCACAAATTATATGCAGGTATTTGTCATCACAGCTTGGTATAAACATACTTGTTTTTGAACTAGCATGGATGCCAGTTCCATGATGCTCTAGAGAGATTAGGGGCTTTTTTGAGGCTGCTAGCTGCAAAATTATGGTTTTGAAAGTGAATTTGGACAAGCTGAATAATGGAAGATGTGATTTTAATGAACATCAAGTTACCTGGATGGAAAAAAAGCCTTTCAAAAATTAAGTATGTGAGAAACATGAGTGTATTCCTACTGTGTAAGTAGTGTTCCAGGCTAAGCAGACCCTGGGTATTCAACACAGAGCTTGACAGTTCAGGTTATCAAAGAAAAAGATGCACACAGGCTATCAGTTCAGTGAGGGGAGAAATTACTTCTTCCTTTACAGCTGAGTGAAGAAAAATTTTGCCTGTTCCTTAATGTGAAGGTGCTCTATTTTTAATGGGTTTTTTTCTTTACTTCAGCTATACCTTCTAAAGTGCGGCAATTAATAGTTGATGTCTTTTGATAAATCTGAGACTAAAAGGATTTAGTGTTGTACTCTTTGTTCTCTCATTTAAAAACAAAATTTAGGAAAAACTTTGAGGGTACAGAGCAATCTTGCAACCAGTCCTTTTTTTTTTTTGGGTTGACTTTTAAGATTTTCGGTCAAGCAAGATTTCACTTGGAAAAAACGTTGTATCTCATTTCTTGCTGTTCTTCTATTGCAAGTTGTTAGGTTAAGGATATCTTTTGAAGTTTGTATCTTCTGAAGCTGTGAAGTCTGCAGTGGTTTGGATTTGTGGTTATGAAATCATTTGTTCAGAGCGTGACTGATCAATTAAGACAAGGCTTCCTTCCTTAGTTTAAATGGGAAAGGAGCATGGTTGCTTTTGAAGACTCAGGGAGCAGAGTATGAAATGTTTCTCTGGGAATTCTAGTTAGCTCCTTGCAAAGATGCTTCTTGAAATGCATGTGGAGAGGGAAATTGCCTTTCACTTGCAACTTTCTTCACTTGCAACTTTCTTCACTTGTGCCTGCAAGAGAAAAGAAGCTGTATTTCAGGGGCTTTTTTTTGATCTCTACGGAAACCTATGGCAAAGATTGTAAAATTCCAGTGGCTCTTGAGAGTTTCTTTGTAGAAGCGTGATAATGATATATTTAAGGTATTTTGTACCTTTTTAGATGCTGGATGCTTTAAATGTCTTTCTGGAGTTGAAACAGTATATGAAACTGCTCAGCATTTCTGGGCTGGAGATCTGTGTCTAACTTCAATATGCATACTTATAAGTATTCATGGTTAATTTGCACAGTATTTTTACTTAGATTGTGCCTTCCAAGAATCTATGGTATTGTCTGGTTTTTTTTTTTTCTTCTGTTGCTCATTGTCATGATGATTTTGAATTGCTCTGAAGGCACCACAGAGAGATCAGATTTTCCCCAAAGCATCTCTGCAGAACTGAAAGTTATTAGAAATGTCATAGTACTAATCTCCAATATTGCTTTAGCTATTAGGTGGCTCTTAAGTGCTCAAAATCCCTTTACCAATTAATGATGACAGACTTTGAACTATATGCATCTCTGAAATGAGTTTTATGCGAAAGATCTGCTTTTACATGATAAATGTAAATCCAATCTGCTTGCTAAGTAGAATTTGAAGTGCCTTTATGTAAAAGTTTTGTCTTAAAACTTATACAAAATAGGCCTAATGGATGGGGTACTTGACAGATTTTTCTTTTTTTTCCTCCCTCTAACTGTCAAGGTATCTTTTTTGGTATTGATGAAGAAAATTCACTTTTTGTTTGTGTGTGTTTGTGTAATGATAAACCAAAGTTGCTTTCATTTTTTTCTCTCCCTTCTCCTCTCCCAATTATTATCAGTATCAGCTTATTGTTTTAAAGTGGAAGAATTGTTATAGCTCTACCTTTACAGCTGCCTCCTTCCTAAATGACTGATCTTCCTCAAGAGCCCAGCTGTAGGACATTTCTAAAGCTTTATTACTTGGCATTTTTATAAAATTCCTCTAACTTAATATGGTTTTTTCTATGATACAGTAAGCCAGATAGTTAATCTTTTCAGGCTTCACTGAAACTTCTTCACAGAAACTTCTCACTGAATCTCAGTCAAAAAAAGTTTGATTAAGACTCAGTTTTGTACAGATAAACTGTTGGTGGGGAGGGAGGGAAGATAGAGGTTTGGGCAGGATTACTTTTGTAAGATGAGATGGAGATGTCTCAATTAACTTTGGGTTAACTTTTTGTCTCCACCTGTGTAATACTGAAGAGATTCTTAACTGACTTTTAAATTTTTTCTTTTTCTTATCTGGGGACTTGGCTATCTTGACTATATCTGTGTTCTCTCTTTTCTTGCAATTACTGTCTTTACAAGAAATGCTATGGCTTTGCATCAAGTTACCTGAAAATGAGGCTAACCTGTTCCACATCCTTAAATCATTAGTTATTGCAGAGAACTAATAATCATGTGAAACAGTGACTTTCGTTTTCTAAAAGTACTGTACAACTGTTAAAGTAGTAAATGAATTATTGTAATGCAAGTTTTATCTTTCCAGTACCTTTCTCTACATTTGCAGAATCTTAATTCTTAATTCTGTGAACTTTTGGTCAAATAAAGGTTGGCTTCCAAAAAGCCGTCCTTACAGTAACTGGGAAATTCTTTTGTTGTCAGCATGAAGTAATTAGTATCACATTGCTTGGCTTTTAGCACTTGCTAAGTGAAATCAAGTTAAATTGCACGTGTCTATTTGTTTCCAAAATAATAATTTTGGATGTTTGACAAATGGGCTTGCCTTTGTTACCACACATTCTGGGATAGCTTCTCCATTTAAAGTGAAAATAAGGCTGTCTATGAATCTAACCAAAAGATTAGAGAGGTAGCCTTGTATTTAAGTAATTGAAGGAGCTAGGGCCTGATTATGTCCTTAGGTGCCTTAGACTCTAGTCATGCAAATTAAGAAAAATTGAATATTTCTTCTTTTACTGTGACACTTTATTGTTTGTTTGAGGTAAGAACCCATGCTGTACAGTGTGAGATGGATGGCAAAACTGGCTGTTAGTCTCTTCTGCTTTTTATGCCATTTAGTTAGATACTCGCTTGTGTGCCAAAAAGTGAGGCATTCCACAGGCTATGCAGTGTAGGCCATCACCAGGGAGGTGAAGGGTTGCCTGGTTTTCAGGCATATTTATTGGTTGCATTTATTGCAGTTAGGAAGTGTATTTTATAACAAATCATCTATTGCTGAACTGACTAATGGGCTGATCAGAGATGAGGCTCAAGTTGTATTTGCCATGAATGGCCTCACAACAGGGGGACTGGAGGCACAGCAAGCACAAGCGGGGCAAACGTGTCCAGGCACTTTGGTTTTTTTAACAGGTAAATGTTACCAAAACTGCACATAATTGATTTGAGCCTGCTAAGTGTCGCAGTGAAGCAAAACCCGATGCTCTTTGTAACTGCAGTAAATGGTAGAAAATATGTCTGGAGAAGAGTGATGTAGTCTAGTGAGCTTGCTGCTTTTAAAGTTGTTTTTAAGGAATAATTGGTTATCAGTTGCTCTTTCCCCCAGACTTTTCTCAATCCACAGAATAATGGCTTCCTGGCAGAGCGCATGGCTCAGCTGGCAGCTCTGAGCAGGCGGGTGGTGCCAACTTCTGCGTGGTGCAGGGGATGGCCCATGGCCAAGCAGTGAGCCGTGAACTCTGGGTATAGTTCTTCTGCGGGTCGTTGTGGAGGCACTGAAGTGAATCTGCCCTTATTTTGAATTAAAAGGAAAACTTCCATTTACTCAAGTTCTAATTTGTGCTGGCAGATTGGCCTAACAACTTAATTCAGCTTTCTTCAGTTAATGCTTAAGAAAAGTATGAATCATGTTGCAGCACATGGATGTTGTACCTTCATTCTGAAGGCTTAAAGTTCTCTTACAAGCAAATTATGTCAGAAATAGCTGTTCTTCATTTAAAGAAGAACCAGGGAAAACTCAGAATATAATACTAAAGTGTGTGTGTGTAGAGACTTCAATGTTGGAAACATTTCATAAAGAAAAGCTTAAATCCTTGATTTAAGCAGGGCTGAGAAAGTGAATGGGCCAGAATGTGTTAACTGCATGGAAAAGCTAGCTGTAGCTGCTGCTGAATATTTGACTGTTCTGTAATGTTCTATTAACTTTATCTTTTAGATAGGTGGAGTAATGTCTACAGTATGTGTTCCTCCAAGGGTTTAAAAACAGAAGTTGAAAATCCTTTTCTTTACAGTCACCTTCTCAAGGTGGGAAAGGACTAGGTAATATTTTAATAAATTATAGAATTCTGACAGATTTACCAGGTTATTCTTAAATCATCTGAAAGCAGAGTTGTCTTAGCAAAAAATACCTTAATTGTTAGACCAAGACGCGTATCTAATGTACTCTTAATAAATCTTTATTATTATTCTTAATACTTAAATATTACTCAAAACAGGACTGCTATCAACCCGCAGATAAGCATTCACACAGAAACTTTAGGGTTAGCATGTTTTTTTGCATTTTCCCTATCTAGTTTTGATAAAGCACTTTTTCTTCTTGTTTGCTTCTTTATAAATCTTATCAGTAGTAATTTCATTTAAAACTACTTAAAAGATGAAAATGTGTTTGCTCGAATGTGAGTCATTGGAAGACTAATGCAAGAACTTGATAAGATCATGAGTAGGAGGAAGAGAAAGCCACACTTGGTTTTCTTGCACTGCAATGAAATTTGGCAGCCTGAGGATTCAAGAATTTAATTTCTTTATTAATACATTTTTGAAGATGGATGACATGCAGTATGTTTTTCTAGGATAAGAGAAGTATTGACTGCCAGAACAGTTATTTCATTTTCTGTTCTCTCACTTGTAGCTCTCCTCCCCATGAAAGGAATATGTTTCTGTATAGTTTGCTGGTTGTGCAACAAAAAACCTGTTCATCCAATAGTTTTTTTGTGGGCTAGGGACATTTTTATGCTTTTTCTATGGTATTTGGCTGTATCAAAATACCATGAGAGACCAGTGGAAAAGGAGAAATACCTTTTTTGTCATATTGGTCCGTGTTGCTGTCTAAGACGCTGTAAAACAATTAAGAATGATTTCCCATAGCCTGTTAGCTTCTGGAAAGGTAGGCTTCTGAGGTGATATCTGTTTTTACTTTTACGCAGAGATCATACGACAGAAATCTAGTTTGTTGCTAACAGATTCTTGTTTTGTTACAAAAGTTCACGCCTTACTTCTCTTGCAAGGAAGAAAGGCCTGTTTGAAAGTTTACCTGTAATAATCATAGAGTTGTAGGATAGTTTGTGTTGGAAGGGTCCTTAAAGATCGTCTAGTTCCAACTCCCCTGGCATGGGCAGGGACACCTCTGACTAGACCAGGTTGCTCAAAGCCCCATCCAACCCGGCCAGGAACAATTCCAGAGATGGGGCATCCACAGCTTTTCTGGGCAAGCTGAGCCAGTGCCTCATCTCCCTCACAGTAAAGAATTTCTTCTTAGTATTGCATCTAAACCTACCCTTTCTGGTTTAAAATCATTCCCTCTCCATGTCGCTACATGCCCTTAAGCATTAGGCACCTGGAAAATGAATAGGAAAAATGGCATGTTTCAAAGTTTTGTATCTTTTGTAAGTGTTAAATATGTACTGTGGTTTGGACTTGCTCATCCTTTCAGTTTCTCTTTTTCGTGTGTGTATGAAAGGTTTCAGGAAGGGTGTGGGGTTTTTTCTTTTTGTTTTGGTTGTTTTTTTTATTTTGTTAAATTATATAAATTATATTCAGGGCAATTCTGGTGCAGAAGTTAACGTTGTTGAGAGAATACATTCTTTCTTTGGGGTCAGCAGGGATCACAAAAATGCAGGTGAATTTGCTACCCGATAATTGAGTTTCCTTATGTACTTCTAAAAATGTCTTGCACGTCCTTTTTTGGTCAGCCTGGTAGATCAGATTTAGTAGATCTTCCAGCGTCTGGAAAGAAAAAGAGCAAAGCCTTGCAGGGCACAAAATCTTTTAGTTCTAAGGTCTCTGAGCAGTCAAGGTGACTGTTCTCATGACCAGCTTCTCCTTTTGATGGCTCAACCCTGCTTGCTACCTTGGCTGGACCATACCCTCCCAGTCCATTATCCAGATATTTTTGCTGTGGAGTGCCCTCAGCTTTGCTAGCTCTGCCACATGAAGAGGATTAGTATGATTGGTCTAGCAGAACACCTTTTGTTGAACATCTGGGTTCACATGTCAGTGCTTGCGTGCGCTTGAGCTTCACAATTTTTGCCTGGGTCGTAGGTAAGACAGCTGCATGCCTTGGATTCCAAACTCTAACGTAATGGTTTCTTGGATATCCTTGAGAGTGTCTTCAGTGGAAAATGAAACCAAAAACTGAAAAGTGGTACTCCGTTGGCACTTAGTAAGAGATGAATAGATATCTTGATGGAAGGATGAGAAACTTATCTTCAAAGTATTCTCTGATAGTTTTGAGTCACTACTAGAAGAGCTGAGCTCTGCCAAAGCAGAGCTCTCCTTTGTTCTCTTTTCTGCAGATCCCTAATGAAGAGCACCTGGACAGGCATGATCTGTGTCCACCAGCTCTGCTCCCTAGCCTTTATCTTGTGTCCTTAGCTCTTGCTGGCTGAGTTGATTGCTGTTGGAAAAGGCAAGTCTTTTGGTGGCACTGTGCGTGTGACAAAACTGGGTTTATTTTTTGTGTGTATTCAGAATTAGATATATAAAACTCATTAAAAATAAGCTTTAAGGTTTTTGGAACAGTTTTTTATCTGTAACTAAACATATTGTCAATGTGCATGTGTGAGAATGTCCTTCAGTGTGCTGAACCAGGGTAGAAAACAGATTAAGAATGCAAACTGCAAAAAGTCTGGTATGAGAGCAGGGAAAACTAATTTTAATTTAGTCCTTTATTGAAAAGCAGACATGTCTAGTTTATCAAGAGCATGGAGGAGCAAGATGGTATTTTTCTTCCAGTAGATCTCTCATTTGGGTTCCCTGAGCCATGCTACATACACCATATTTCACTTCCTGCTTCATACACTGTATTTTTTTACCCTAGCTACAGAAATTAATGCTAGTGTTTAACTGGCAATAAAGTCACCGTATCTTCAAAAGGATACAAGATTTCAGTACAGTTTTTAAAAAGCTGTGAGCTCTTAAGGTCGTACTGAACTTCCACAAGAAAATGCGTTGTCATGAGGGATGCATTTCCACTTTTAAGGGGATGAAAATGTGAGAACTAAGCTAAGTAAAAATAGCTAATATTTTATTTCATCTCCAAAGGAATGATTTTGTTAAGAGAACTAATATTTACTTTCTCTCATCTGGACTATGTATTATTCATACTGTTATATAGCTTGTAGATATTAATGATTCAGATTCGTTTTGGGCTTCAGAGCAGATTTGTTTTTTCTTGATCCTGCTGGTGCAAAGCTCTAGGTTTCTTTTCATTTTGGATAACCATTCCTTATGATCTCTGCTGCCTTCCAAGTAGTTACGGCCGAAGTAATCCCAAGATGCTTTTCTTGTCCATTATTGAACCTAAGTACACAGCTTTTATTTTTTGTCCTTAGATGCGTGTTTGGGTTTTGTGAGTAAACAGTATATTACATTCTCTTTTCCCCATCTCTTGAGAGTTCCAGATGAGCCCCTTTCTTCTGAAAAATCTCTTGATTCTGCTTCCGTTAGTTGTCCATGTTCTGCATTTTTTCCTCAAATTCCTTTATCTTTACCCTCACTACAAAGTTTCCTGTTTTTGAACCTGGATGGATCTAAGTAGATACAAAGGACTAATTGGTTAAAATGGAGAAACATTATATTTTGTTCAGAAAAGAGTCCTTTTAATATGGCATCTAAGAACTGATAGGTTAAGTTCTCCAGATGACCTTTTGTATCGATTCCCCTGCCCCATATATTCCCCGTTCTTGATGTGGTCAGGATCCTATTGGTTGCGGAGGTAGGTGCTCTCCAAAATTATCCCCAAGAATTGCAATCAAATACGTAAACTGCTTGAGAAGTACTGTGTATTTTTTGTTGGGAAGGCAGGCAAGGAGGAAACAGCATATATAGTGAAATAAGAACTACCATGGGGACAGTTTTCCTCTTTTACTTTAAATCATTCTGTATAGAAAAGTGGATTAAAAAAAGATCAAAAAACTGTTTTAATCCAGACACCCAGTGGAATGCAAGATGATAGAAAAAAATCTATTAATGCGTAGGAAAACTGGACAAAGAAATATAAATTAAACAGAATAGGAAAAATGTACTAAAACTTTTTCAAGTTGAAAGTGAGAAGATGCAGGCATAGGTTCATCCCTGTATAAGGAGACACTAAGAAATAAAAGATGCTGCTTGCAATCAACGAAGCTGAAAGTGTGGTTACCAGTGAGCTATTTCCAAATACTATATTCGGTAGATAAGTCTTGAGTAATAGTTGATAAAACTTTATATCCTAGGCTTCAAAAGTCTACTCTGCTTTTTACTTACAGTGGTGTCAAGGGTATCTCATTATTCCATAAATCCAATTTTATTATTAGTTAAAATACTTCTGAAAAGCAGTGTGAAAGAATATTTGAAAATCTAAAACTTGAATTGTGTTATTTCTCTTCAGTGATGCTAGCAGCAGTGGTTTGTAGTCAGTGGAATGAACTGATGGTTAAGACAGAATCAACATCTTCCATTCAAGTGTAGTGTAAACTTCAGTGTATGAGTTTCTCTGTAAGTTTATCTTTGCCTCAAGCAGGTTGATTTCATAAATGCAAGATCTTCCTGTGTCCAAAAATAATCAATAAACCTGTCTGTGTGCACTGCTTCAGGCTTACTTTAACCAAGGATTGGACCAAAATCATTCTCCAAGTTGTTGTTTGTAGTTGTGCATTTAATAAGATGTTCCTATTACTGTATCTGAAGAGAATTTAAACCAATAGCCTGATTAAAAAACGATTTATTTAAAATGGTTTTCCTTAAAAGAAAATCTATGGCTCTCATTGTAGGTTGTGGATTTTAACAAATACTCAATTTATTATTGTTTTTCGCCTACTTAAACATGATTCTAAAATTATACTTCCTGCTTATGACTGACAATTCACCTCTTTTATCTTTAGCAATGGGCCAGTTGTTTTCACTAACTCAACCAGAAAAGAGAATTCTCTTGGTAGTAATGAAAGCAGCTGATACAAAAATAAACACAATAATTTCATACAGCAAGTGTTCCAAACCAATTTATTATATTTGTTTTCCAGTGAGGGGAAACTCTTGGCCATTTGCTTTAATCAGGGGCGTTTTCCTGTGTGTAAGAAAGCTTAGACGCTACCTCTACATAATCTCAGCATTATTTATAAATATGTCCCATTGCAACAAATGGTGAGCACTGGATATATAGCTGATAATGGGTTTTTGAGTGTTTTGCCCTAAGTGCTGATGGTAAAGGCATCACAAGTATGAGAGGTTGTAAAATCAGTAGTTTCTCTGTGTGTGGCTCTGCAGCAGTAGCAGAAAATAGGCAAACAGTGTTTAATAGTGTTTTAGGACCAAATACGACCACCTGGAATCATAATGTGTAGATTTTTCAGCTAATGCTCATGGTAAGCAACTCCTTTTTATAATGCCAGCAGTTAAAAATGCTTGGTGAAAGGGAAAGGGACAGCCTTGTGAAATACAGGATTGGAACAGGTTGTGATGTTAGGTTGAGGAAATAGAGCTAGTGACTTTCAAAAGCAATATCAGAAGCAATCACTGTAACTTACTCCTGTTTGAGTTACAGCTTGATTCAGTGGCACCTGATCAGTTTTAGCATCAAGAAATTCTACTCTGGATTTAAGGACTGATTAATCCTTTTTAAAGGAAAGGAGTGTGAGTGCATGAGTGGAAAGGAAAAAGAGGAAGAAGTTTGGAGATCTCAAGCAATATTGCTTGGGGCTGGCAAAAAGGTACCAGACACTTGGCTTTTGGAAACTAGCATTCAGTACTGGAGAAGTTAACATGTATCTCCCCCTTCTTAAATTGTTTGTAAGTGTTCCTCATGTGCTTGTGTAAATTTAGGGGATTTTATCTTTCAGGATTTTCTTTAGCACTTCTTCTTTCCAACTTTATTCTCAACATGTGGATAATATCTATCAACAGAACAAGACACACTATGAGAGTAGGTGACCTAATCTATGTCTCTGTCTTTATCTGTGCTTTCCTGCTATTGAAAAACAAATGAGTTTTCAAGGGGTCTATATGTTTAATAATAAACCTTTTAAAGCTGCTGTTATCTGAAACATATGTATCCAGTAGTGAGAATTAAATGTCAAAGAGGCACTTACTTTGAATTGTTACTTGGTGTTTCTGAAGTTTCTCTTCATTTTTCTTCATTTTCTCTAGTTTGGGTTTTTTCTGGTTTCGCATGTGTGTCAGATCCTTTTTTAGGCCTTCTTCCTGACCCAGAAAGCTCTTTTGATGGACTATCCTGTTCTTTCCTTTCTTATTACTCTTCCTTGTTCTGCTTTTGAATCTGTTGCTCAATTCAAAATAGACTTCAATGTGTCATCTTTGACAAGCTGTTTGAAAGAAACTAGACAACGTAGCACATAAGGGCAGATCAGATTATGACTTCCCTGAAGGAAAGGCTGTACCGTGAATTTAAATATTTGTAGCTCCCTGTGGGTTAAGATTGCCTAATTTCTCATGGCTTTAGTTTAAAAATGCTTCTGCTTGTGTAGTTCTGTTACCCATTGTAGTCTTAACTGAAATATTAAATTATGGTAAAGGTGCATTGAGGCTGCGCTTCCACTATTAATCCGGGTGTGTGAGTCAAAATATAAGGAATTTTGACAGATCATATTTACTCGTTAGTCTAGAAATAGCTTTTGAGTTATTAGTCTGTGTGAGAAATGTGCTACACACTACTTCTCTGAAGCTCAGTTTGTGACGCTCAACTTGTGTGCTATGGCTCAATATTTTGGTGCTTTTTTCCCAAAAATCAAGCAAAATGTGGTAAGGCATTAGAGAAATGTGTAGGAGTTCTAAAACTTGGTGGCTCTAATTTTTTGATAGCGTGACTGGTCTAAAAAGTCAAACCAGTTGACTGTACCCACTTTATTTATCCACACTATTCGAAGCAAGTAATTGAAAAGGTAGGACATTCTGACTCATACAGTTTGAATTCCTCCAAGTTTGATGAACAACTTGTTTCTTAGTCTCTAAATATTGTAGGATCTTTCTTAATCTTTAAGGACTTTTCTAATCCAAATGACTACTACCATCTAAATTTGAGAATGTTGCTGTGGCTTGGGCTCAAGATGGTTATTACTATTGTTTTTCTTAGATTTTGTGAATTCTTGTTGCTCCTTAGGCTTCGTTTTGGTTTTTTGTCTTTTCTTCTTTGTGGTAATGTATCTCTTCATTTTGTTATTTGCTGTTGTGCTGTGATTGTGATTTCAACTCTTCTCTCACTTACCAGAGACCAATTAATTCTACTTTTTTTGTCCTATCATCTAGTGGAAGTTTAAATTACTTGTTAGGATTTTGTACTTTTGAAAATGTACTTGGTCTCTTACCCTGTGCCTTCCTCCAGTTTTCTAGTACAAAGTAAGTCTATGATTAACTGTCTGTATATGCATGTGTGTGTATGTTTTTTTGTGTGCATATATATGTATATATGCATGCAGGCGCATCATGCACATGAATACAAGGAGTCTTCCTCCTCAAATCCTTTTACTTTCTCGCCTACTTTGGGATGACTTAAATGTCAGTATATGGTCATATATAGTGAGAAGAGGCGGAGAGCTCAGTGTTAAAAATAATGGGGTAGCATGTGTTGTGAAAACACTAGATGATGGGAGTGACATTTTGCTCTTGTCTGTTATATACCATTCATGACTTCCAAACTAGATGATGGCTTTGACCTCCTCTTTTGACATTTTTTGACCTTAAGGTTGATATTCCATGTATTTGAATGTATTCTAGAGAATGGTAGCTCATAAAATTCTGCAGAAGGGTTTAAATTTTGACTGAGAAGTTTCTAGTAGTTTGAGTTAAGCAGCCTTAAAGTGGAATCCGGGCTGGACTAATTTTTCCTGTTGGAGTCTTTTGAGATGTTAAATTTCAAGACTTTTCCTTATTTTGGTGGGTTTCAAAGTGGCACAAAAGCTTTCTGCACTGCACTTGGCTTAGCCGTCATGCTTGGATCAGGCTTTAATTCCGGCTTTCCCCCTCTTACGTCAGTTTCTATGATAAGGGCTCTTTGTGGAGGTTGTGTGAGATCTCTGCTAAGGGTGCACAGTTGGTGACCTCTCCTCTGAGAGACTGCAGATGAATAGGCCGTAACTTCAGCAGGCTTGAGCCCCCAACCTTTTCTTCTTAGGCTTTAGCATCCAGGAGGAGGTTATCCATCTCTCTTTAGAATGAGATTAACTCCAGTGTGCCTGGGTAGTGTGAAATCGCCTTGCTGCTTGCAAGTGTGCAGAATTCCTGGGATGCCTCAGTAAGTTGCCCAGTCTTTTCTAAACTTTCTTCCCCATGGTCTTTCCCATGAATAAGTTTGTGTATTGTTAACTTTATGTGCTCCCAGGTCTGATAGCTATATCTGATACACAGTGGGAATATTGAGTGTTTTGCACTCAGGACCTAAATTGTATCTAAAGGGCTCAATTTATACACTTGATATAAAATTTGCCTGAAATTACTGCTCCCCTCTGTGCTTTACAGTCTGCCTTTTCTCAGGGCTGAACTAACAGGATCCCAGCTTGAAGGACTACTTTTTCAGAGAGTACAGACAAACTAATGCAGCCCAGATTGGAAGAAAGGCAGTGCTGTGTGTGAGGAGCAGCAAGGCAAAATGCCTGATTCCCTGGCTGGATGCTCTGTGTCTGTGTGATGTCGAAATTTTACTAATAGAGTGCTCTGACGTTGGCTTCCTGTAATAGCATCAGTTTGAGTGTTAACCTTAGTAGACAAAAAACCTCCAATCTTTTTCTTTTCCAGTTGGTGCCTTATTGCGAAATGGTGTTTCTCAAAGGAATAATGTTATACAGTTTTGTTCTGTGTTGAGCAAAGATACAAAGGTCTTCGTTGCCTACTTCAGGTAGAAATCTTAGTACTAAAGTTTGGCAGAAAAAAATTGAAGTATAGATGTTCATTATCTCAGCAGTGATTAGTATTTCTTCCTTCTGATGCAGAGTTCTGTCTTCCACACATGTCTTGTTTGTGATAGGCATTTGTTTCATTATGGGATTGAGTTTTGATTTAGTAGTCCAGACTATTGCAGATGAATGATGCTGTCTGGGTCTGGCAAAAATCGAAGATGTTAGTGGAAATCATCTGTGTGAATTTTGTAGTATGGAGCCTTTAATGTTTAATGCATTAATAGATATCATTTTCTGTCAGAATTTTTGAACTGGACTAAAACTTTACACTAGCTGTGGACAATATTTATTTATTTTTTTTAGTAAAAGTTTGCAGTTAAACACAGATGCTGAAAAGTGATACTATGTGTACTGTATCACATGCCCAGAGCTGCAGAGACCTGATCATAAATCCTAGTGTTGGGATAGAGGGAAAATATGCAGAGTTATTGAAGGCAGAAGTCATCTGTCAAGCACAAGCTTTCTCTGAAGGTTATATAATTAGAGGGGTTACTAAGTAATTTTTCAGACTCCTGGGTCTTATTCCATCTCTTTGTGTTCAAAGATGACCTCCTTGAAAGAGCTATGAGGAAATGATTTCCTTGTTTTTCAGTGCCTTGATTTCTGAATCTGAAGATTAACCTTTTTCCCTTTAAAAGTCAAGATTTTTAAATTGATCTTGCTTTTTCTTTTACTATTGTTTTCTTAGAGACTAAAGCAATGCTCTTGCATTCTACAGAAAAGTTTGAAGACAGCAACTTTAATTCCTTTGTCTCAGTCTATCTTCACTTTCCTTATGTCTGTGGTAACCTTCCATTATGACTGAGAAAATGTGATGTGATGTGTTGTTTTATTGCATTGTAGCGCTACAGATCTCATCCGCCAAAACTTTCAACTTGTTAACTGCATCTTGGATTTTTTCTTTTTTTTTTCTTACTTTTTCCTTAATGCAAGATAATTTTCTTGGTTTAACAAATTCTATGTTGTGCTATAATAGTTACCTTTCCCCTTTGCTAGCAAACTGTGGACACGAGTGCTATAGCAGTTTTGCTTTTAGATGTAATTGCATTTCTGATATCCTTTTGATCTCAGTTACATTTGCAGGTTTAAATATTTATAAAACAAAATTAAGCAAAAAGGGTTTAGTTCCAATTGCTTTCTGTTTCTGATCTCTGTACTTCAAGATGTATGTGCAAGTTCAGGGGATTTTTTTTGTTCCTTTCTGCTGCATCTTGTTCTTGTGTTGCTGGTGAGCGGTTTTCTTACTGCTTCATTCAGATGTATATAGGTGGAGACTTGCAAATCCCTGGGTTATTGGAATACTTCAGTATACTTAAGTTTTTGGATGCATTCATATTGAGTTCTGCTTATGTATTCAATACTTCACTTTTCTTTCAATCAGTTAACTTCAGTTTCCTGGACTTCCAGAAAATGAGACTTTTTCATATAAGTAAATACTAAAACAAAATTTTGCTTTCTGTGCTTTCCACTTTCTTCCTGTACAAAAGCTTATTTTTCTTTTCTTTTTTGCTTTAGAGAGTCATCCTTTAGAGCTAAGAGAAAGCAGTGATGAGTTTGAATTCAAAGAAGATTAGGGGTAGGACTTTGACATACAGGCTAATTCATTAGACACTTCTGATATTGTAAAATTAACAAGAGGTGGCATTAAATCATGCCTGAGCGTTTGTTGAATAATTGCCTTTTTTCAAGGAGAAGAATTTGTAGTGGTTTTGAGTGATGGGTGGTTTAATGTTGTAACTGAACTTGTAATCCTTTACTTGTGATGGGAACACTCCTTTCAGCACTTTTTTCCCTGCTACCCTAGCTGGGAATGCTTCCCTTGCATCCAATACCTCAGATAATTTAATGGTTGGTCTTGTGGTTTAGAAAAATCTCATCCAGTGAAGTGATACATCCATACCCCTCCCCAGCTCACTGTCAAGTCAGCCAAATGAGTGATCACCTGAGCTGCCACACCAGTGTCTATAAGGGGAGCACTGGGGACAGTCCAGCAGTTCGGGATGGAGACATGGTGAGGTGTGAACAGCCCCTGTCAGCAGCAGCTGGTCTATACAGCAGCTGCCTTGTCAGAGTAAGCAGCACCAGCTCCGTGCTCACTTTGCAAAGCATTGCAGCAGTTTAGGATGATATGTCCTTTTGGTTTCTTCCTTTTGCTGGACTAGTTGTTCCATGGGATCTTTCATCTGCTTTAAGTAGAATCAACTGGGATTGCTGAACACAAGTTTAGTCTAATCTCATTAGTTTTTTGAATGGCATGGCTTCTGTATCCCTTGGATCTGAATTGGGGTCTGTGTACTTGTATTAAGCTACTTGAACATTGAGGTTTCACATCTTGGAAAGCGCTCAAGTGAGAAAATGAATATACACAGTATTAAAAAGAAGAGCTGCTGACTTTGAAAGAAGCACAGTGGGCAGATACTGTTGGTATATCAAGCCATGCCCTGTTTGGAAGCTGTTGCCACTTTTTCTACCTTTTCCCATTCCAGAAACTGATCAATTAAAACAAAAAACCCAAACCCCCAAAAAACAACAACAACGAAAAACTACAAACAAACAAAAAAAGAGAAATATGACTTGCAAACATTAGAAGGTATGGGATAGGCATGCTAAAATTATTGCTGCTGCCTAAGTATGTACCTCAAAACTCTTCTTAACTCACATCAGGTAGGATGACAAAATGTTCCTTGGAGGTGAATATACCAGAAAGATGCTTTTATCAAGTTGCAAATAGAAAAGTTTTGTTTCTAAACCCTTCTTTTTTGCTGTTGAAGTTTTGGGGGGTTTTTTGCTTGCATATCTGTAGCAGATCAGATCAATCAGCTCCTTTTGATTGATGATGATTTATGATTAATATATTCTTGGATTTTTTTTTCCCAATCTAGCACAGCTAAAAGAGCGACTTAAACACTATTGCTGCTGAGTGTGCACTTACTGTATAAATCTGTAACTATGTCTGAACTGACAAATACTTTCGGAATAGAAGGCTGTTTTCAACATTATTTAAAAAAATCCCATGAATTAACTTTTGAAAGAAATGTCTTTTGTCGCCGTTAATCTTTCTTTTGGAAACTAAAATTGAGTGATAATAGCCTTAGATGTTATCCTGAATTTAAATAATCACTGCAAATGTTTTGTGATGTTTTATTTTCATAGTCTGTGGCAGGAAGTGCAGACAAGTGAGTTTTTTTTTTTTTTCTGAGGCATGATAAATTTAACAGGAAATACTGAGTACTGTTTGTGACCTGCTGCCATCCTTAGAGATACTTATTCCTTGCTTTCAAAACTACTGGTGCAGTTGAGATTATGCTCTATTGGTCCCAGTACCCTTCTATGTTTTTCCTACTCTTCTTTCCCCTGCCTCTTCTTGCCGTCTATCCTTGTACATTTATGCAGCTTCCTGAATCGTGAGGATTGAATGATTTTAGAAAAAACAGGAAAGCCTTTTCATGGCTCCTCTGCGTTGTTTTTGTCCATTCATGTTCTGTCTGGTGTAAGAGACCTTCCCCTCACTTCTGCTGTTTCTGTGGAGAGGTGACAATCAAGCCAGAGAGAGATCCATTTTGCTTTCTGGTGCTTGAGCACTTCACAGCAGATGCTGATTCTGCTTCTGTCTGTGGTGGCCTCTGTGGAGATGTTTGGTTGGCAGGCCTTTTTTTGGCATGGAAGACTTAGATAGAAGTAGCCTCTAGCAAGAAGATATGTTCTTATCCACACTTTATCTATGTGGGGGTGTGTGTCATTGCATTGTCTTGACTGTCAGTCTGACGATCGCTTTAGCTCTAACAGTGTTTTTTCACCATAGAGCAGAAGGAAATGAAAGGGGTGTTGTAGTTTCTGGGCTTTGTGGATTTTTTGTTTCCTCTTTCTGGTGGTATACTAGACTGCCAATTTTGTAAGGGAAATAATGTTTAATTCTCTGCATTTCTGGTAGGTGAGAAGGTTGTCCCACTTAGTTTTGACATTTATCACTAGAGTAGATAAAGCATCTAGGCAAAAGGGAACATGGTTTATTAGATGTCACCTGGAGCTGGGTACCTGAATTCTCACCAAGCTGTAAAAGTGTTGCAGGTTTGGTCTTTTTTTAAATGCCTTCAAGATCACATTATCATGACAGGTACTTACAGAAAAATTTATTTTTTTCTAAAATACTGAAATACAGTCTAAAACTGTATAGCATTTGTAGGCTAATCAATTAATCCAGTGTCTGTTATACTAATGTGAGTATTTGGGAGATAAGTCATGCTGTTGCTTTTAGGGAACAAATGAAAATTTGAAGATAATCTAAAACACAATTGCATGCAAATCTTCATATTTAATAGCTTATCTGTACTTAAAAGCTTACTTCTTGAATAGCCCGACCTGCCCTACCTGGGGTTTTCTGATGCTCCTTGGCTTTTGTCAGTAGAGTAGGTCTATTGTGCCCAGAAATTAAGTTGAACCAGAACTTCCAGTTGATCCCAATAGCTGTACAAATAAGTCTTCAATTGCAAAGTTGGATCAGACCTTCCTCAGAGAATACGTATACTTGTTTTCCAGAAACTTCAGATAAAGCATTTTTTTTTTGTTTAATCCTTTCTAGATTTAGAAAATGTCATGTTTTATAGTTGTTTTAGTACTTCAGGTAGTGCCTGTAAGCTCCAAAATACGTACTTTGCTCCAAGTAAAGGTAACATTTACAGAGATGATAGGACACTAAGGCATTTAATTTTGGCTAGAGAGTACAGCTTATAGTAATTGCCATTTTCAAAATGTTTTGAGTGTATTCACTGAGAGTATATCTAAACATGTTTCCCATATATGGAGCCATCAAGGCATAATCTTGGTGTTTTTCCCTGGTTTTTTTGAGAATATAAAATTGTCTTATGAGGGCTGTGTGTGTTCCCCCTGCTGGAAGCTTCTATTTTTGTTTTGAGTATTCAAACATATGAAAGGAATGTACCTTTGACAGCAATTTACTTACACTGAGTAAAGAAGTAAGAATGAAAATTAAATCATCTTTGCTGTAATAATTTTGGACACTAACAGTGATAATCAAACATTGCAAAGTATATAGTTTTTCAGTGTTTTTTCTATTTATTTATTCTTCACTTCTTGGTGTGCTTGGAAATGTCTGCTTTAGTATGCTAAACAGGTTGGCAGTCAAAGGAAGTTAGCATTTGTTTATGGAATATTTCCTGCTTGTCTTTTCTGTAAGAGGCGGCATTCCAGGTGTTTTCAGAGGATACTTTATTACTTTTTAGAGGATACTGTTTTGTATGGAGCGTTTTTGCTGAGAAGGGAAGAAGTGGGTACCCCATAATGTAATTACATTAAATTGCTAGAGTGCTTGCCTGGCACACAGGAAAGCTGGATTCATTTACTGCAGCGAGACTGAAGTTGTGCTTCTGGAGATGCCTTGGGAAGCAGTGAGTGAATGCTGCATCAGAGAGCAAGCCAAGCTGGACACTGGACTCTGCTGAAGGTCCTCCTGGCTTGGAAGGAACTGATGCTTCAGAGCTTACTTAGCTAATGTGATAATTAAAAGATTGTAAACTGAATTGGGGTGGGGGGAAGGGGCACATATTAAGTACACAGGGAGATACTAAGCAGTAGCAAAGAAGCTTGGGCTTTGGCTTTGTCAGTGTCTTAGTCAGCTGTCTGATTCTCCTTGCCTTTGAGTCTTTTTCTTAGATAACTAAGTTTTGTGAGGAGCCTTTGTGCTTGGTTTAGGGATGTAAACTTCAGCAGGCATTAAACTGTTGTGATGCCAAGTGCTGCTCCGCACAACATGGAAATGCTTCTGTGTGTCTGGTCCCAAGTACATGATCAGGACAGAAGTGTATGAAGTCCTGAGAGGAGTCGTCTTAAAGTGAGAACACACCTTCCAAAATCATCAATTGATTTGACTGATCTGTACTGCTGGATGCAGCACAGCCTTGTATTAGTCCAGCTGGATCAAATGATGCTCTTTGAAGATGCTGCCAGAATTCACTTTCCTTTTAAAAAATCACCAGTAGAAGAAAACCTGTCTTCAGTAGCCCTCTCCTAAAAACAAGTTCTGAAACAGATGTTAAGCCTTAAACATGTATTTTGTCCAACGAAGATACATTTCTCAATTATTTTCTCTGAGTGTCCACCTGTCCAGGTAGCACATAACTCCCAGCCATCTCTTGTGCCCAAATGCTGCATTCTCTTCAGCATCTAGGTTGCCTGTGAGAGGAATGGCTGCTATTGGGGGCACGGTCGGCTCCCACTTGAGATATTTCCAACCTCAAGTGCTTTTCAGAGATCTGTGTTGAGTTGCTACTAAGGTCTATGTGATATCTTAATGTATCTAGGGATGTTTCATGTTGTTAAGTTGTTCTCTTGATAGGAAGCCACTGTGGGGTTGAAATCGCTGCTATAATGAGATCTAGTTCGTATCAGTTAAATGTCAAATCCGTGATACTTGAAACTATAATTAAAAGGAAAAAAATTTATTGTGAGACAAAAATAGGAAAAACAGTAGTGGTTTTAAGTGTGGTTTTAGTTTTTTTTTTTTTAATATATAAGCAATACCTAGGGACTTGGAACAGTTTAAAATTGGTTTTGGTGCCAAATGAAGTAACAACTGACAAAAGATTGCTTTGCAGTGCTTGTTAGGAATATAATATTCAATGCATACAAATATACCAAAACTAGAAGGGTAAGTGGTGTGGAAGATTTAAGTAATGGTAATGAAATTATCCACTAATGTACATCTGTGTATAATTACAGCTTTCTCAACTCAAATTGAGTAGTCTTAAATTTCTCATGGAATATGATCGTGTCTTATTGTATATGTGTAGAAATGTGATAAAAAAATGTTTGAATCCTGCTTTGAATTTGAACTACCTCATCCTTTCCCTGCAGCAGAGCAGCTGCAAATGTGTAACTAATCACTTCCTGAAACAATTTTTGTGAGTCTAGTTCTAAAAAGTGGAGTTTGATGTTGCATCTTCAATATATCTCAAATTCAGTCTTCCAGCTAGTCTTGCTGGGTGAGTGAGTTGAGCAGGAAAGGAAAAGTGAGTGGTAATTAGCCAGGTTTGTCAGTAGATATGGGCTTTCTGAGGCATAGAGAGCTTACAGTATCCTGAAAGAAAGTTGCTGCACTGCAGTGATTAATCAGCCTGAAAAAACATCCACTCCACCTTCAGTTTAGTCAATTTACCATAACAAATTGTGCAAGGTTATTGCTGCAAGGAATGTTTTAACGAAATGTTAAGTAAGTGTACATCCCTTGGTTTCAGAGCTTTGGGAATAGCAAAGGTATTTAGATAATTTAATTTTAAAATGACATTTAATGTACATTTATTTGTTATGTTTAGAGTATTACTGTAGTATTGTTGTAATATTTCCCACCGAATGGACTTGAAAGGTTGCAATTTTTTCTTTACATGTCTTCTAGTACTGAATCAGATATTAGTGGGAAGCAGTGACATGATGTGTAAAATTAATATATGCTAAATCCCTGCAGCACTTGCATTTTAGGTGGCGTGCACTTATTTTCTTGTTGATATGTGTCCTGGCCTGAGAAAACAACTGCCTGAACAAACACCACAAACGTTTTATTCTAGTGGTGTTCCATGTACATCTAATGTGTGGTTAATGTCTCTGCTAGTTGGCAGTTACCTTTTTATTTTTCAATAACCTCAGAATAGTTGTCCATGTGCATTTACATACTAAGTTGTAGCCTGAAATTGCCAGCTCTTTTTAAAAATGTCAGGAAAATATTATTTTAAAGTGTTAATAGTATTTAATGTCGAAAAATACGGTAGCCTTTTCTTTTTAATTTTTATTCATTAAATCTTGCTCTTGTGCTCTCATGATTAAAGAGCTGTGCCTCCTCTTAAGCAGTTTAAGTTGCTTTCAATCTTCCCTTAAGCTTACCTTTCCGTATGAATGAGTTCTGTCAGTGCCATCATTGTTGTCTCCTACCAAGAAGATTACTCCTCAAAAGCAAGCGGCTTTTTAAGATCACATTAGAAGTTGGGATTTTGTTTCACTCAAGGCAAGCTGAAAAAGCAACTCTGTCTGTGGCGATGGCAACATTGTAATGCCATTTGACCATATGATTGATTCCTATATAGCACCAAATTAATGTGCTGAAGCAATTTGCAATCAGATGTAAAGAAACTGGTTGTATTTATGCCTATGGTTTTAATAACTGCTTTTATCTCTTTTTGTGCTCTCAAGTTCTCGCTAAAGGGTGTAACATATTGTTTGCACCTAAAAGGTGGGAGTTTCCCACGTGTACTTTCCAAATTCTTAATTGGATGAAAGTTAGTGCTTACAACAGGGTATCAGTTTTAGCTGAGCTGCTGATTTTAGAGAAGAAAAATGCCCCGAAGTCCTAATCTAGGCCACAAAGTTCAAGGTTAACATCCCTTAATGCCCCTTACTCTCCCATCGCAATACTGTTTTATAAGGAGCTTGCCTAGGAGGCAAGCTGAATGTCCAGCAATATGCAGTGGCAGCTTCCATCCTGGCAGCTTGGCTCGCCTCAGAATGTCTGAAGGCTGTACCGAGTAGTTTCCTGAAAGTGTCAAATTTATAAGAATTCAAAATGGCATTTAACCATAAGATTTCTGAATCTAACTTTGCCTTTAGTAGTTTATTTTATAAAAAACAAAATACAATGGCAACAAAATACAATGGCAACAAAATCCAAAGTGAAAGAACTTGATAAATAATTATGCTCAATGAGACATGCAACCCAGCTAGAAGTGGTTAATGGGAAGGCAGAGTTTTACCCCAAAGACTTAAAGGGAGGGGGACAATGAGGAAGCACTCAATAGTTTTTGTGTTGTTTAATTACAAGAGAAGCCCTTGCATTATTATTTTGATTGTTTAGCAGATATTTTGCATTTATTTTTCAACTTACATGTTTTTTAGACTCATTACGGTCATCTGGCATAGTGAAGAGCTTCGTTGAATTTTGCAGCTATTCAAAGTTGATACTTCAGTGTTTCTGTAGTGTCTTTAAAAGGATGTGCAAAGCCAAATAACTAGTGAAACACAACTTTCTCAAAACACAGAAAGCATCTGTTTCGCTGTGCTGGTGGGACTCAGTGCACAGTAATATATAATTTCCCTCATCAGTGTGAGTCATAAACATTTTCTTGAAATGCGTTGTGTGGTTTTGGGAGTGTGTTTTTGTGTTAGTGTGGGTTTTTTGTTATTTTTATTGTTGTTGTCCTAAATCTTTCTTTAAGCAGAGGTATCAGTTGACCTCCACAAGGCCCAGTAGCCCAAAGCATGTACCAGCATGGTGATATGTAGTGTAAGAACCTGTTAAAATTCCTTCTCTCTGGGATCCTTGATGCATGATGCTATGAAAAGCATGCTTTGGTTGGTAGCACTCAGTTTTAAACAGATTTAGTGTTTAGATGGCCATATTTCTCAGGGGGAAAAATTGCATCTGTATTTAGTTTTTAATTTCAGTATTTTAGAAATCCGTTGCCTTATTTCTAAATATTAGTGCCAACTTAGCACTTAGATGCTTAAGCTGAATTTACTTTGGAAAGTTCTGAGATGCCTGGGGACAAGCTGAAATAGTATCATTCGTGGTTGAAATGTTCCCCAGCATAAGTTTAGCCTGTTCCAACTACTTACTGTTCCATCAAAGAATTCCCAAATGTGACTTAGGAGCTGGGACAGCAGAGACATTTTCCAGTATGCACTTCATACACCATCACCCTGCTCTGGAGACTCTGGCAGATTCCTATAAGAGATGAGAGCTGTTTTTCACTGCTTGGCTTCAGGGCCTGGTAATGTTTTTAGGTGCACTTAGTGATTAGTATAGGCATAGTGCTGCATCTTCTTGCATGTTGTAGTAAAGGTCTTGTCTTTAGCAGGGTATTGCCAGTATAACTGGGTTTATAAATGGCACTCCTTCCGTGTAGATTTAGAAAAGGAAGTGGAATTTCTTTTGGCAGTTGTGCAAGAACAACAGAAGCTGATGGCACTTAAATTAGTTGGCTAAGTGTAGTGTGCAAATTGGCATACAGTCCCTGCAGTTGCTAGGTTTTTTTTGTTTTAAAGTTAGCCTCTTCTCCACTTCTTCCAAATGCCTAATGGAGTAATTCCAGCTTCATATTTTGTATTTTTGTGGTAATAAGAGTGCAAAAGTGCAGTGTTTGGGGTTTTTTCTTTTTCTGTTGAAATGAAAATGAGATTTACATGTTCAGGATAACTGCTGGAAATTGGAGGAGGGCCTTGGTGAAACTATTTGCCCCTTACCCATCTAAATCATCAATATTTCTGCAATCACAAATCCAGCAGAGTTGCCTGTGAAGCCCAGAATAAACTCCAATGAAATTAACACATGAAAATATTTTGGAAGTATTTTTTTGATAGTAAGGCTGCCATTCTGGGTATAACTGCTAGATAACCTGATTTCTCTTTTCAAATAACTTTCTATTTAGGCTGTTCCTTGTTAGAGCAGGGCTTTCTTCAGGTCTTGCTTAACTTTTTTGCTTGTGTAGCTCCTTGGAATATTACTGATTAAAAAAAAAGAAATTCCATCTTTTCTAATAAATTTCCTTTTCTTTTTTTTCAGAGAAGAATTTCTGTATAAATTAACTGCAAAAGTCTGTCTCAATTTTTGTTCTGTTTTTCAAGTAATTGAGAGAATAATCATTGTTTCTCATAAAAACCCTTGTTTTCTTGGACCACTCTAAGTTTAAAATCTGGTAAACTTAGTTATTACTGTTTGCTTTGAAGACACGAAACTAAACTAAGATTATTTTAAAGATTATGTACTTTTTTCAGGAGGACCCGAGTGATATTGACCTCAAAAGGAAAGAAGTGCGTGGCAGTGATGGGGAGGACAAGGCACAAAGTGTGGAGACACTACCTCCAGGTATTGCAGCAACATTTGTTATGAAAGATCCATAGCCATAAAACATTTATCATTGAAAGCCATAAAACACTGCAGTTGTTCTGATTCTAATAATTCTTTGTAGTTTGAAAGTGCTAGGATTATTTTAGCAGCATGTACTTCTCTGTTCTTACAGCTTCAGCATCCTTAAATCTTACCTGCTTCACTGCTCCTTTGAGTTCAAAACAATAGGGAGTGCAGTTCTTTGCTAGTATGTTTGTATTGTCCTTCAATAGATTTGAGATACTCTAAAAGCCTCCAGTACAAAAGTGGTCCATTTCTCTTGGTGGATGATGCTGGCAGGCAGCAGACAAGTCACCTTGGGACTGTTATTTTGACGGAAGATTCAGCCAAGGTTCATACTTTTTTAGTTTTTTTCCTAGCTTTTGATTTGGCAGATTTTCCTAACTGTGCTGCTGGTGTACTCTTTTTTTTTTTTTTTCTCATGCTTGCTCAGTATTTGTCACATGCTAGAAAATAACAGAACAACGTGATTATTATTTTATTTGCGTGAAATCCTCATGCCTTGAGAATGAGCTAGGAAGATTAAGTGTTAAGGAATCTTCATTTCATGTGAATGCTTCCATAAACTTCTTTTTCTGCTTAACTGTTTCACATCAATGATATTTCATATATAGATACAACTGACATATTAAAGCGTACAGAAAAATGAAAATTGAATTTGAGTATTTTACGCAATTGAAAATGTTTAGTGTGTGAGGAGGACAAGTACTGATCAGATAGAATCATAGGTTTTGCTTCTCTTCTCTATTAATCCTTATGTTTTGCTTACAAATACGTCTCGGCCAAACATTTGAAATACTGTGAGTTCTTGCAGAAAGAACTTACCAAGGCAAGCTTTCTTTTAAGCAGCCGGGGACTTCCATCCCCAGGAACATGTGAGGTATGATCTTTCTTTTTCAGTCATAGGCTCTCCAGGTACAGTATAAGCCCTTTGCTATTGACGGCTTTTTTCTGTATCCTTTGGCCTACCTTATCCTAGCTAATGTCTGGAGAAGGGAAATAAGACTGGTTATGTATGTATACCTTTTTGGCAAAGCCTTTACTTTGTGTGTGTATTGAGAAATAAATCCCACAACGTTGGAGAGCCTGGCTTATTTAACTTGGTTTCTGGCAGATCTTTTCAAGTTTTTTTGAAGATCTCAAGATCTTTTTCTGCTTAATAGAACTGTCTACAAATTTTGTTACTGGGGTTAGATCAGCCAATTTTGCACCTTTCAACTGTTCTTATTTCCCCTTTTTTGAATGTTTATGTATTCTGGACCAAACTTTATACTTTCCCAGTGGCCCTAAGTAGCCTGTTTGAGTATTAAAGGGAGTGGGAAGTGTCACAGGTTGAAAGGGAGAGCTATCAGAAGCTGGAAGGGTTGAAACTTGAAGTAAGATTAAGTATAAAGTAGGCCAGGTCATGGCTTTTCTCATTTCATATGTTGATTAGTAGTCTCTTATGGCCTGATGTAACAGACAGGAGAATTGTTACTGCAAAGTGGTATCAGAGTCTGGAATCAAATATCAAAGGCTTCACAGACTGAACTATACACTCTTAAATCACTATTTTCTTTATTTTCAGTTAATACAGGCAAACTTCTGAATCCTTACGTCAGTGAAACTTGGTATTCATATTTCTGCAGATTCTTTGCATTGTTTTAAAAATTTGATACTAATTTGCGGGATAGTCTAGACAAATTTAATATGCAGAAGTGAGTTTTGATGTTACACTTTTAACAGTACTGTTGAACTTTAATTACTTTATTAAATATTTCATTGATTGTGTTTGGATTACTGAATGCTGGTCCTGAAATGGTAAATATTAAACTGGATGTTTTCCTGGTTTTCTACTGTAGGAAAAGTTCGGTGGCAAGACTTTGATCAAGATGCCTATGTTGGCGCTACCGTGGTGCGATCCGGTCAGGATCCATACGCACGGAATAAGTTCAATCAGGTGGAAAGCGACAAACTGCGAATGGACCGAAGTATTCCTGACACTAGGCATGATCAGTAAGTGCCAAACTGAGCCATGGTGGCTTGGATTAGCATTTCTGTATTTATTGCTTTTGAGCTGCTTTTTCTGAAGCAGGAGTTTTCCAGCTCTAGAAAGGACAGTAACGGTAAACTCGCTGAACCTTGAACAATGGGTTAAAGAACAATAAATGTTATTCAAGTTTTTCTGTTTCCATGACTTCTATCAGTGTGTGTTATATATCCAAACTGGTGCTGCATTTCAGTCTCTTTTTGTTCCTGTTTATCTGATGGCATTTCTTGGTTTCTACATTTGTAAGTGTCTTTCACAGTGAGGATGATCAAACAGTGAAGTAGGTTGCCCAGAGAGGGTATGAAGTCTCCGGGCTTAGGGATATTCAAAGCCCAATGCACAGCCTGCCATAGCAGGCCCTGCTTTGAGAGAATTTGGACTCAGAGCTCTCCAGGGCCACTTTGGACGTCAGTCACTCTGATTGTTTATATGTGATGATTGTCAACTCTAAACCTAAAGGAACCAATTTATGCACACCGTGGTAAACATAGGACAGAATTATACTTCAGGCTGTTTGTGCAGTTTCAGGAAAAAGTATACTTCACAGTAAGGAAAGATATTGTTCACTATGGGTTAGAGAATACTTTCATTTTAAAAAGGATTTAATAACTTGCATGAGTCTTGCTTAAAAAAAAAGTCGCTCATTAGGACTTTGTAACTTAAAAATACAAAACCAGGTTTGATTTGGTTTTAAAAACTAGGCAAGCCAGTCTTGAAACATAAAATTAGCCAACCATATGTAGTTAATTTGCCTAACTAATTCTATAGTTAGGATGAATGTACATTCACAGATTTGTAAGTAGATGAAGCTGGAAAAGATAGCAGATGAGGAGAGAGAAAAGGAAGGTTCCTGTTTTTCTCCCATAAAGCTCTTTAATCAGAAATGGCATAGTGAAGAAAATTTGTATAAAAACTCACTGTCATTTTTGAAATCCCTTGTGTAATAGCATGGG
This sequence comes from Cnemophilus loriae, assembly GCA_013397755.1. Lineage (NCBI taxonomy): Eukaryota > Metazoa > Chordata > Aves > Passeriformes > Corvidae > Cnemophilus > Cnemophilus loriae. The sequence goes on along the minus strand of VZTF01003487.1, from coordinate 173,419 downwards.
TTTAGGTTTCTTTACGCAAAGTATTCGTAGATGGAGTAAAGCAAGTAATTTGTTGTTAATCGAATGTCAAAGTAGGAAGAATCTGGTGTTTCGCTTGTTGCCAAGAAAGCAGTGAAAAGCACGATGCCCGTGGTGTTGTACTGAGGAATTTAAAATTACTTCTGAGTTTTCTTTTTAGCATATACTTTTTTTTTCCCACAAGAAGTGTATTCTAACTTTTTAGACCAAGTATTCTTTTCCATGAGATCAAACTCAACTACCAGCTTTTAGAAGTTTGATTCAAATATGCTGAATTTGGAATTTTTTAGATACCAAATAACCTGGGGGGGTGGGAGGGGAGTATGTGTCTAACAGACAAAGGGTATCCTTTGAGAATAACTTAAATAAGAGAGACATCTGGAGATATATTACAATGGCCATGTTTCTTTTAACTGTTAGTCTTGTGATTATACGCTGTCCTGCCTAAGTGTTTTCACTGAATGGAGCTGGGAAAGAACTCAGAGAGATGTTTCTGGGGAAAGGCTATATCTGAGCTGGGATTATTACTTAGACTTTGCCATGGAGTAGATTTAAGTGCCCATCAGTCTGTGAATAGTCATCTTTTAAAGAAAAAAACAACCAAACAGAAAAACAAACTGAAGCAATCATTCTTATAAGCTGTCTTTAATGAGTTCCCTGCCATGTTGCATTTAATTTTCCTTCTATTTTGGGAAGAACTTTCACTGCAGAAGCTGAAAAAGCTTCATGAAATATTTGTTTGGGAACTGTACAGTGGAAAGAACAAAAGCAGTAGCCATAGGAAGAAGAAAGTCTGAGCATGTGACACTTAGAAGCATGTGATTTTCTAATAAAATTAGAGGCAACTGGGTTGAGATTAAGATCTCTTGTGGAGGTGTTGCAATCTTCTTTAAGGAAAGAAACCTGGATGAGGAAATACTTTCTTCTTAAGCAACTTGCTATTAATCGTATTTATGTGTCTAAGAGGCTCTTTGACTTTAAAAAAATTACATAGCAATATTTTTAATTGCCGAAATTCTGTAGACTTTTTAGAAGCAGTTTATCAGGATTCTGGATTAGATATGTAGATGTGAATGTAATCATGTATCTCTTAATACTATATCGTTAAGTCCTTTTTTACATCATGCAAACTTTTACTAGCAGAAAGACAAAAGATTTCCTCATGCTTTTTGTGAAAGCCTGCCAGCAGTACCAGAAAACACTTTTGGTTCACCTGTTTCAGCTGCTTGCCTTTTTTTAAGCAAAAGGAAGAAGGGAAAAACAGGCAGATACAACATAAGAAAGAAAGTGGAGAGAACTCTGGGCAGGAACACGGATTCTCACTCCAGCTGATGCTCACAACTGCCACTTTCAGTAACTCTAAGAAACCTCTGGGTTTACTTTCATTCCATGGTAGATTTTGGAGATCCAGGAAGTGACAAGTGAGTGTCACAGTTGTAATAGGAAACTTGCAGAGCTGTCCTCCTGTCAGTGTAGAATAGTTTCCCAAGTGGGATGAAGGATGAAATACTCCATGTTTTTTGTGGACCAATGTTCCCTGTGAATGCTTTGGACTAGTGTTTTCTGATCACATCTGCTAATTGATGTATTGTGATGATTTTTAAGATTTACTGTCAAGTACTATAGCTGCACTAAGCTGTGTTTTCCTTCTCATTTGGCACCTGTTAGAAGCTTCTGACCTCACACTCAGGTTTTATTCTTAAGTAGAGAAGAAACAAACTTTCCTGTGTCTTTGGTACCAGTTGAAGTGAATGTTCTCCTTGCACTGGTTAAAATGTATATTTCTGTCAAAAAGTGGTTTCAAATAAATCACAGAGGTTTTGGGAAAAATTGTTAATTAAATGAACTAGTCCAAATCTCTGGGGGAAAGAATGTACTTTTCATGTTTTAACTGATTTTACTGACCTATACTAAACATTGAAGGTCTCGATTGAAGTTTTCAGTTCAAGTCCTATCTTAACTAAATGTATTTTCTTGTTCTGCATGTAAAATTGAGGTGCTGCTGCTTGAGGAGACAAAGTTTAATCTTCATGCCAAAAATAATGACATCGTTTCTTTGGTTTGAATTTTAACTGTGGCCCTGTTGACACAGCAGAATAGGAGGAAGACTGATACTGAGTCGGTTAAAGCAGGGATTTATGAAGAGCTGAAAACAGTAATACTTGGTGAAACATTCTTCCAGTTTTATTTGGAAGTCTAGAAGTCTTATTTCTCCCTCAGAAATACACAGTAGTGCTCTTCTCTTAAGTTTTCTTAAAATTGAGAGGCTTCATTGCCTTGAGTAATCCCCCCTAATATGTACTCTGGCTCAAGTGCTCTCTTCTGCAAAGAGATCAATATAAGTTTAATGTGACTTTTTAATTATTCTAATGCAAGTGCTTCCTGTGATAACTGCATGCATAGTAGCCCTGTCCTCTGTGGGTAATTTGAAAGTTAGCAGGATAAAGAATATCTTCTTTGGCACCACGGGCTTTGGAGTATAATAATTGCATGTCTTTTAGCTGTCTAAATGAATTGCCAGAAGCTCACACTCTAGAGGAGCTGCTCTTTATTTTTCAGGAATGCATAGGCATTTGAGATTTATTCGTTCCCCACTGGGCACTAGTGACAAAGCCATCTTGTATGCCCACCACAAAGCCAGAGATGGCCCTGCTAATCTGATGCAGCAGTTGTAGGCTTGGCATAGACTCCGTTTTTGTTCAGAGCCAATGAGGTCACTGCATGATATATAATAATATTTTGTTTCATGCAGACACTAATGCATGTGACACTATGGACATGTTGTATCAAAAATACCACGGGTTTCTGGGACTCTGTAGGGTGAGCAAGGGCAAGAAGCACATTGCTGCTTGCTCTCTGATTCCAAGAAGTTGGAGGTTGCATGGTTCATGATGAATGTTGCAGCTGTTTGATCAGGTGTGGAGTGGGCTTTTATACAGGCAGAGGCCTAGTTTTAGAAGTGTAGGTGGTGAACTCCTTTTAAAAACTGGTCTGATTAATACTGCACAGAGTACAGAAATTGAATTGCTAAAATAAGTACTGAAATCAATTGCTGAATTTGCTACAGGTGTATGCTAGCTGAGTTTATTCCCTCTGAAGACAACTAGGCCTGTTAAAACTCTACCCTTAATTAAAGGATATGGAAGAAATACATCAGTGGTGTGTGTCACTGCTCAAATGGCAATTAGTATTGTGACTTGTCACATTGTAATGCTTTTGGCATAAACTCAATATACATTGTTTTCTAGTACTGTTAGTTTCTAATACAATGAGAGTACTGTATTTTTTAGGTTTATTTTATTGGATTCAATAGCTTAACTGTATGTAGTCCTGAAGGAAGCATTTTGGGATTTGCTTCTTTTTGCTTATTCTATTAACTTCAGGTTTCTAGAGGTGATGAAAAATGAGTTGACATAAATGGAATATTTCATTATCTTTATGGCTTGGAAGGATATGGTTCTGTGTTTAGTTGGCTCAGCATTGTCACAGCTAGCTCTGTTTTTCAAATTCTGAGTGTTATGATCCTTTACAAGTTCTCATTAGAATAGAAAACTAGTTTTATCTATGAGCAAGGCCAGGATGTTACAGGAGCTTTAAAACTAAAGGGAGAAGTGGACACATGCCATCCTAAGGAAGGAACATATGGTAGCCTGTGAACCTGTGCATTTTCATTGAAAATATGCTTATTTCCTTAGATGTATTGAGTACTTTAACTGTAAAAGAACGGCTCTGGTTTCATACTCAAGTGCACGAAAGACATTTGACATAGTGCAATGATGATGGTCTGTTGACTTTTCTGAACCTACTCATATCTGCCACTGACTTTTTAGTCCTTTGTGTAGTAAGACAGCTACCAAAAGTGTCAAAAGACAGGTTGATTATAATCTCACTTGAAAACAAGGCATTTTATTCTTCTTAGACAGCGTGTCTATGAGTTTAATAGATAAATACTTTGCTGTAAAGGCTGTCTGCAGAGCCTGGGATATAAAAATTACGTTGAAATGACAAGGTGTTATTTCTTTCAGGTGCCAAAGGAAACAATGGCGGATAGATTTGCCAGCCACTAGTGTGGTGATCACCTTTCATAATGAGGCAAGATCTGCTTTGCTTCGAACTGTTGTCAGGTATGCATAAGAGAGCCTAATTTTTCTCTAGAGGCCATTAGTTTCTGGCAGATAACACCTTAGGATGAGAAAGGGAAGTAACAACCCATTATGTTCTTCTGAACTATTTGCAGAGGAAAAGATGAGTCTTAATTTCACTGAGATCTTCAGTTCTTACATTCTGAAATAGTGATGTTAAACAAAATTGCTCACCTTAGCTAAAATGCTTGAAAGTATGGGACCGATTACCAGATGATGTTTGGAGGCTGTCTTTTTCAAGAAAAAGTTCAGGGTAGATGGATTCCCAGGTGATATTTGACTCAAAGATATCTATGAAAGTTCCCTGTTAGACATTGTCTAATGCACTGATTTCTGGAGGCTGGAATAGTGGGGGTGGGGAGGTAAGGAGGCAGGGAGGAAGGAACACACAGAATTATACATGAGCCTCTTCCCATGCTTTCTCTAAGAACAGGCCAACAGCTGTTGAAAGTAATACCCTGGGCTAGGTTCTACTGCAGCTTAACAAAGTAACTGCTTTTATGACATTATTATGGAAAATTAACACTGCTTGAATGCTTTTATGTTCTGGTCTGTTTCAGTGTCCTTAAAAAAAGTCCATCACATCTAATTAAGGAAATCATACTGGTGGATGACTACAGTAACGATCGTAAGTACTTTTACAGGGTCATACCTTACTGTGCTTATTCTGGTAAGATTTCCTGTAGATGCTGATAGGTGACTTGGTTGAGAACAGGACACATGAGTAGGAGTTTGCAGAGACTTGGCCAAAACCAGGTCTTAACTGTTCCATATCTGTCGTTGTGGAAATGTGAAGTTTCTATAAATATTTCCAGTATATCTTATTATTTTCTGTTAGCTGAAGGACAAGAGTGTATCTTTAAGAAGAGCCTTTTCATAGTATGTTATCTTAAGTAAAAATAAAACCCATAGTGCTTGCAACAAATATTTTTGTAGTGCTGTTTTAAATGAATGCCTGTCTCCATCAGTCTCCTGGAAAAAAATCTTACTGAATCTAAAATAAATCAATGTCTTGTAGGTACTAGGGTATCATGATAGAAGTTAAAACAATTGAAATGGACTTCAGAGTAATATTTCTTAGAAGAAGCTAATGTTTATATTTGCATTAATACTTTTACTAATACTAGCTTTGGTGAGGTTTGTCTTAATGTTGGTTAGAAAGTGAGCTTTCTTCTAGGCAAAGAAAGCAGTTTATTTAATCCTATGAAAGTTTTTTCTCTCTATGCAATGTAGAAACTGTCTAAAGTAAGCAAAGAGAAAATAGTTAAATAAAATTAGTTCAAGACTGTAAAATTAAGCTAGCTTTAAATAACATAATGAAGGTAGTAATTTCTTAGCCTGGTAATTTTCCTTTATTCTTGTGAGATGAGTAACCGATTATGACCACAACCATTTTCACCTACAAAGCTTTTGTTTTTCTTTGAAGATGGCCTCTCTTCTGGTATACAGTGTTGGATGTTAAACTGGTTTTCATCACTTAATTTTTTTTTTTAATTTTAAAATTTATTATTGTTTTATTTTTTAAAGCTGATGATGGGGCTCTCTTGGGAAAAATTGAAAAAGTACGGGTTCTTCGAAATGATCGCCGAGAAGGTAGGCTTAATTTTAAGGAAGTAAGATACAAATTCCGCTGTGCTGCCTTATGGGTTAGTTTTCATCAAGTCTTTTAAACGAACATTCTGTTTTACATTCCTTATTGGAAGAGAGATTTTCACTTTATAAATCTACTAGTAGAAGGAATAAAAAAATGTATTTGTGCAGGTAAAAACAGTAATTGTGATTGTTTCTGTGTTGTTGTGTGCCCATTGTTGGCTTTTACAGTGAGAGCTTCCTTCAGGAATTGCATTCAGTCTTCAGCCTTTCCCTTTTCTTACCGCACTGAATCCTTAGTTAAGCTGCTTCCATTGTACACAAGGTCTCACTGTAAAATGTATCTGTGTTTGAAATGATGCAGCTTAAAAACAGCCCTCTTTTTTTGCTGGTTCCCTTATTAGATATCATTTTAAGGATTTAGTTGATGGATAGCTTGGCAAACGATTTGCTTTGACTTGAGAGTTTGAGCAGCCAGAAGGGCTGGGACCAAGTATGCTGGTTTTACTGAAGCCAGTGTGCCCTGTAACAAATTTGTCTTACATTTGTGTTTTCTTCTATGTTGCTTCGTAAATTATGGTCTCACATATGAGTCCTTCAGTCAGCAGTTTACTGACAGTGGAGTTTAAAGTATTAGATACAGGCAACTGTTATTCTGCAGCTGTTTGAAATAATAACTGAGATTTGACAGTTGAAATAGCTGACTGAATTAGCAGATAGATGGTTGCTAATTTTTATAAGCTGTATCTTCTAGACTGCCAGCCTGGCCAGGAGTCATTAGATTCTCAGGAACTGGAAATACCATGCACAAAACCTGTGTTGTCTCACAGTTGAAGTTATTGCAATAACTGATGGGTTCTTAATGTTTAAATATTCTGTTTGGAATATACTTGTGAACAAAGGCTTATTATGAAAGCAGGTCTTTTATGACTTGCCGTGGTTGCCAGGTTCTGAGCAAGTTAATGTCATTTTTTAGTGTATCACTTGAAGATGGAGATAGTAGTGAGGGGAAAAAACAGAATGAAGTAACACCTTTTTGATGTTTGTTTTTTTAGTAATTTTAAATATTAATTTGTAATGCATATATAAATACATACTTGGGAATGTGCATCAGTATATCTGAAAATTAAATATAATTTGATAAATCTATTATGTCAGAAAAGAACAACTGTTTGCAGAGAGAAGACAGTATTAATTTTTTGCCACAAAATCTGAAATTAGAATTAGAGTAAGACAGTAGGTTCTGCAATGGTCTTATTTAGAAATAAGCTCTGGGAGGAGGAACTGAAAAGGTAAAGTATAGCCATAGTGCTTGTGGAATGGCTTGATGTGGAAAAACTGAACAGAACAGATTCGAAGGCTGGAATTAGGGCAACAGCACAAAGTCAGTGAGGTACAGTTAGATGTCAGTGTGCCGCAGAGAAAACGTAAAATGTTGTGAGCCATAGCACAGTGCGTATCTGGAACTGTGCTCACACTTGAAGTAAGAGATAGGAAGAGGATCTTGATGAGGCTGTTATTGAATGTCGGTCAGAACAAACAAGCTTTTCCTCTTGAGTATCTTGTATTCTGCTGGTGTAGTCATATTTTGCATATTTATTTTGTAAATGGAGTGGTAAGTAGCAGCTTGACTCTTTTATGGTATTTCAGTTAGGGGGAAAAAATGCCCAAACAAACCAGAACAGATTTAGTGGGAAACAATGAAGAAAGAAAA
>VZTF01003487.1:51565-165921 GCA_013397755.1 Cnemophilus loriae | reverse complement strand
AAAAAAAAAAAAAAAAGACTTGGCTTTGGTCTCATGTGACAAAGAATCAATGAATTTTTGAATAGTAGTGGAAAAAAGTAGGGAAGAAATTTGCAAAGGAATGGGAGAGATCTTGCTATGTGTGTATATATAGCAAGGCATTTTAAGGAATGGTGAGGTCATCCAGTGAACAAGTATTGAAAGGGAAGGAAGGAAAGGAGAAGGGTAAATCAGTGAGGGTATCTATGTAATCCAGTGTAATAGAGAAGAGAAGAACCTTTTGGTTTTACCAGAAGTTTCTGCCTAAAGATAGCTATTCAAAACAGACAAACCCCAAACAAACTGCAAAACAAGAGAATTGCTGTAGTCACAGAGGGAAAACAGATGGATTGGGGTAAGGCTCTCAAATAGGAATTAATGGAGCATGGTTATTTCTGGAAGAAGTTCATAGGAGAATGGACAGACTCTGGTAAGAACTGAAATGGGGGGTGCCAAAAAGGTGGGGAGGATAAGTTAATGATGGTGCTTTCCTCAGTTGCATAGTAGAACTCTAGGAGACATATTTGTTTTCAGGTCCAATCTTAAGTAAGGTTTATCAGTATAAATACCGCTTAAAGTAATGCAGACCCATCTATACTCGTGTATCACTTGTTTTGAAAAGGCACTTTGCTTCTTCTGCTTGAATTAGATGGAAACCTGTAGCTTGCAGTAGGTTGGGCACTTGCAGGCTGTTTGGTGTGAAGTCATTTCACTGATTTCTTAACTAGCATCTGATTTTGATAATTGAGCTTGTGTATTTGCCCTGAGTTAGTGTAATTTAACTAATTGCTAACTTGGCATACAATAGTGTCTCACTACTGTTGATTATTTTCCTCAGGAAGTACTTAAAACTTTTTATCTTTACTTCTCAGGCCTGATGCGCTCCCGTGTCAGAGGGGCAGATGCAGCACAAGCCAAAGTGTTGACCTTCCTGGATAGTCACTGTGAGTGCAATGAACACTGGCTGGAACCGCTTTTGGAAAGAGTAGCTGAGGTTAGTAAAGAGTTCTAAAGTAATTTCCTGAAGAAGCAGCTTTTAAATTTTAAAGCCATCTGGTTTATACTAGATTAATTTTATTCATTTTTCTAAGGAAGCTTTTTCCCTGATTTAAGATGATGGAGATGATTGGAGTGTTCTGTGATTAAAACATATTTTTGTTCATTTAATCTGTGAACACAGGAACATAAAATTTGAATATTTATTATCTTTGCAAGTAATTCAAATATATGCTTCCTTGGTTCTTTGGGGACCGCCTCAGTAAGCTGAAAATCTTTAGAGCAAAGTATGATTCTCCTCTACCAATATCATCTTGATGTGATTCAGTTTACCTGAATCTTTATGCCTCATTAAGATTCAGTGTGATAATAAGAGAGACGATGACTTGTAAAACCAAAATTCTCATGGAAACTAGCACGAACTAGAGGCTCTCAGCATCTATGAAAATGATGCTTAATCTGTGTCCTGGAAAAGCAATTGAGAGGATTGAGAGTGAAAGTATACTATTTTCTCCAGGGATTGGTTATACTTGTTAACTTGATCTGGAAGAACTCAGTTCAAGTGGAAATTGAATAAAGTCTGATTCCAAAAAAGCACTGAGGAACACTCAAGACAACTGGGTTTTTATTCTTTCTTAATTGCATTCCCTTTCTGGAAAGCTAGTGTTCCTGGAAGGGTTTGGTTCCAAAATACTCCTGATCAAAATGGTTTTGATCACTTCGCTTACCCACCTTGGGCTTTCCTTTGCATTTGCCCCCCAAAAACAGAAAGGGGGAGAGAGAGCGAGGTAAACCCCATATACTCAGCATGCCAATGAAGATTGCATATCAATTGATGGCTGATTTTGCTTATTCTGTTTGGTTCCATGATGCTTTTAGAATCGTAAAATCGTATAAGTTGGAAATGACATTTAAGATTGTTGAGTCCAACTGTTACCCGAGCACCTGCCAAGCCCATTATTAAACCACGTTCCTGAAGTGCAGCATCTACACATCTCTTAAATACCTCCAGGGATGGTGACTCCACCACTTCCTGGGCAGTCTGTTCCAATGCTTGACCACTCTTTCAGACAAGAAATTTTTCCTAATACCCAATCCAAACCTCCCTATAACCTGATATAACTTGAGGCTATTTCCTCTTTCCTGTGCTTGTTACTTGTAAGAAGAGACTGATCCCCCCCTTGCTACAACCTCCTGTGAGGTAGTAGTACAGAGTCATAAGCTCTCCCCTGAGCCTCCTTTCTCCATGCTAAATGCCCTCAGCTCCTCCTCAAAAAGCTTGTGTTCCAGACCTTTCACAGCTCTGTTACTCTTTTCCGGACACACTTCAGCCCCTCAGTGTCTTTCTTGGAGCCTAGAACTAGACACAGGATTTGCGGTGCGGCCCCAGCGGTGCCGAATACAAAGGGATGATCACTGCCCTGGTCCTGCTGGCCACACTACTGCTGATCCAGGCCAGGATGCCATTGACCTTCTTGGCCACCTGGGCACATGCTGGGTCGTGTTCAGCTGCTGTCAATCAGCATCTCCAAACATGTAGCATCGCATGAAATTGTGACCAGAGTGCAGAACTTGGCACTTGGCCTTGTTGAACCTCATACAATTGGCCATAGTCTGTTATATTTACTGGGTATTCCAGAAATACTGCAAGCTGCCCAAGACACATCAGCAGTTGAAATCATGTTTTGGAGTAGAAATAACTAATCAGCTCAAACCTGGACACTATTAAAGTACATAGAGCCTTCAAAGCCTTTGAGCATGAGTATCAGAGCGCTTCCTCCTATTTTTGTACCCATCCAAAGTGTTGCAACCTCAGAAGGGTTGGGGGAATTTCTCTGTAACTATTAACTAGGAAAATAAGCTTGAAGGCATTAAATATATCTCTAAAAGAAGTGGTTAATGCTTACAGCTAAAGCACTAATGAATTCTAGGATATGGGAACTGTTTTCAGGCCTTTTTTCTAAATTGTTTGAAGCATCTATTTATTCAAGAAGTCAGAAGAGAAGTGGTAGTTTTGGTCATCAAAACCCTGCATTTGGTAAGACAGTTACTTAGTTATTTTTCCGTTTCTCTTGTGTATAACTTTTTGCAGGGCATACTCATTTATCTTTCTGAAACTGATACGGAATTTGAGAAAGTGTTACCTTTTCATTGTAACAGAATATAAAACCTCTTATTAAATTGCGGGCAATTTTGTGAAGATCCAGCATTGCATGGGGCATATTTGGTTGGAGAAGCTGATGCATGTTTTGCTTTTTGCGGCAGCTACTTTTTAGTAGCATGTGAATTATTAGATCCTTCAAAACTGGCTCCTTCCAATTGTCGCCATAGTACACACTCATTGTGTGCCTCTGAATAGTTTTCAGCTCTATGAATATATTTTTCTATTCTTAAAAGATTGATGTACTGTTAAATAAATAATGAATACAGAATTCCAGTTAACTGTCATCTGCAAAGATCCCCAGTCAACAGGTATGAGGCTTGAAAAAGCAGCTTCTAAGCTTTCTGGTTGTTCAAATAATTAAGGCATGATTAGTGTTTACATATAGTATATGCTAGCTCTTTGTTATTTTAAATAGATTCATTCTGCTCACAGGGCAGACAGTATGTTAGTTGGTGTTACTTGGCAGCAATTTTTGATAGTCTCAGTGACAAGAAGATGAATAGACGTGAACTCTTTTCTGCTCTGGCCTCACTGGTAGCTTTTTTCAGGTCAGGGCTCCTGTTCATTAATACCATGTTTTCTGATCTATTATATATCTGGCAGAAAATGTGTTTTGTTCTTCTTTTTTTCCTTCTGTTCCAGAATTGCCCCCTTGGCATTTATTTCTGTTGGAGTTTTGGGAGATTAGTTGTGTGTGTTACAATATAAGAATTTGCAGCTTCCAAGAAACAGTCTGAATCAAGTCAGTTCTGCAGTACTCTATCTGATGTGCTATAACCACTTTAGAAAGCTATGCTTCTGGCACCTGAAATATCAAGCTTTCCTCCTCAATTGAAGCATGATCCATCCCACAGTTTTCTTCTATAAGATGGTTTCCTGGTTCGAACAGCTTCCTTTTTTCAGGACCCATGCTTGCTTAGCATTTCTGGAGGGGTCTGACTCTGCAAGGGATTTTTCTACAGCAATTTGAACAAAAGCTTAGAGCAGAAGCAACATACACACAAGGTGACTGCTTTAGAGTTCAGAATGTGTACAGATACTTCTGTAACCTGGAGCTGGTATATCTTCTTTGCTCCTTCCTGCAGAGTGGTTTTCTGCTTAATTCCTAAGGCTACCTTTTACGCGCTCTGGGTTTTTTTGTGTGTATGTGATTAAATGAGGAGACAGTGGAGGTTAACCCTTTGATTCCTCAAAAATGTCAGCATAGTAATAAGTATACACAATCCTGAAAACATCTATAACTACTAGTGATTTCATGGGCACTTGTCTACTTGGCTCTTTCCATTTAAAATTTCTAAACACTTTGACGTTCTATTCTTAGAATTTATCAATTGTATGAGAAAAATAAATTGAAAGATTCTGGTGCAGAACTGAATTAATCTGTTTTCATAGCGTAGCAGTAAATCCTCTATCACATTTAGGAAGGTATTTTTGAACAAAGGAGATCTTAAAAAGAAGAAATAACTAAGATTAAGAAGTGAGATGTGGTTTGCTTTTTCATGTCTGTCTCAGATTTTTGTGACTTTGTGCAAGACAACTTTTAACTGACACAACGCTAAGAGGAAAATATTTATATTTTCTCTTAAGTGTGTTGTGAAGCTTAATCTTTGAAGTGTCTTGAGACTTTTAGAAGGAGGAAGCAGTGCATGCAGAATCTTGAGGATAATTTCTCATGGTTAATGAGAACAATATATAAAGTCTAACTCTCTTGAGTATTCATAACTTCCTTATAAATTGTCAAGATGAAATAGTTTGCTGCAAATTTTCAGGCGCTAGAGACTTGCAGTGTTCGCAGGCTATTTCTTTTCGTTATCTTCCCCAAGAAGTACGTGGTTTTCCAGTTGCGCCTTCCATTAGAAGGCAAAAGATTTTCTATGTTAAATTATCCTAAAGCAAGGTACTTATTAATCCATGGTGTGATTAAAGGGAGTAGCTGCTTTTTAGTCTTTTAAATGAGTGAACTCTGTGATTTGGGGACCCACAATCTCTTTTTTAGCAGTCTCTGCATTAACAGCTTTCTAATGCTCTGCAAAGCATCACCTTAAGAATGTACAAATCTTTCTTCTGCTTTGCTGCTGAGCAAATCCTGTAATTTCAAGTCACAGAAGGAGCAGCACATTTCCAAGTCAACAGTATGGGGTGTTATACATTGGACTGAATGCACATGGCCTGGGTATTTGGCTGTCAGAGAAACAACTGGGAGTTGTTTAAATATGTTAGGTGTAGCAAGTGGTGTTAGTGTGGTGTCGCACTGATATTGATAGAAATAATCAGACCAGCAGTAAAAGCCTGAGGAAATCTCAAATGTATAGAGATAACATGCTACCTGCTTATGCAGGTCCTTGGAGATAAGCTGAAGCCTAAATGAAGCTCTGCCTAATTTGACACCTGATAACTTGGGCAGTTTTTGCTACCAGGTTTAACCTGGCCAAGTAGAACCATTTGAAAAAACCAAATCTTCCTCAAAAAATGTTTTTAGAGAGGGGCATAGATGTATAAGCTGTCTCAGTTTCAGCTAAGGAATAAATGAGAAAGAAAGGGTGTTTTCGTTTTTGTATTTTCTGCTCATAAATGTACTGTGAATAACTGGACAGGCTGGATATCTTCTGTCTCACCAGTCTTTATTCAAGAGAGTTTCCTAATTCTAGCACTATATATAGAATGCCTAAAATAAGGGCATGGGTACATCTAAAGCATTTCAGTGATGTAGGAAGGTGTACACACACACAGGCACACACAGGACTTTGCAGTGAAGGTGCAGTAAATTGTAATTGCCTCCCAAGTACAACACAGTTAGCGAAACTGTGCCTTGCTTGCCATTGCAGACATGGGCTTGAGGCTACCACTAGCAGAAACAGGAGCTAAAGATGTGATCGATGGGGGAATATGACAGGTTGGTGGTTTTTCGTTTGTGTTTCTAGTTTGCTTTAGACCAGACTAATTAATTAATTCTTAGTAGCAGACCAGATTAGATGTTATATTGCATCTCTCATAAAAGCAGATTTTTGGCCTGGGTGGCATAGCTGCAGTGACAGTAAAGGGAATGTACAAAGCAATGTGTCTTCAGCTTTTAGCTTAGTCTTCAGCTTGAGTTCTCTTGGGTTTGCTTGAATTCTTCTTTTGGATGATACAGAAGTTTGTGACCTTTTGCTCACTCAGACAGAATGACCTAGTAAATGCCATTTATGTAATTAGGGCTTATTAAAAATCAGCAGAGATTGAAAAGTTAAGGTTCAATAAAAGAAAATGCGTGTTAAAGGTTCTTACTGGACCAAGCAAAGCATTTGACAAATTGCTTTTAAGTCTCTTCTTACGAGCTCAAGCTATTGTCATGCTAATTTGGTTCCAGTCTGTTCTGTATAATACTGATTAACAAGGGGGATACATTGCTTGAACCACTGTTTAGAATATATGTGTTGTTGTTTCAAGACATACTTTTAAAATCCTAAAATGGAGATATTTAGGTTGTATTTTTTTTTTAACCGTGAGAACGGTTTCTCTGTAATAGGAGTTACCAAAATATCTTCTGTTTGTTCAAAACATTTTTTTTTATGTTCACAGATTTGGTGATACGCTGATCTGAAGTTATCTGTTCTCTGAAAGATGTTAAATTGTGCAACTCAAAACTTTCATTTTGAATTCAAGCAATAAGTCATGGAGACAAACTGGCTTAACCATGATACTGCATTTCTAACATTAGATGAGTCTAATTTTAGAATACTGAGGTCTTGTGATTCTACTGGATGATGTGCGTGGAGTTGTTGGAAAGATTTTTGTTCTTAAACTATTTTGGCAAAAACATCAGCTAAAATAATTAACATTGCTCAGAATAGTATACGAGACGATGGTTGGACAGAGGAGTGCAGTTATCTGTACCACTGGAATCTTGGCTGCTGGAGATTAATAGCATTCATGAGTTTGAGGTGCTTTTTAGGTTCTTTCCTATCTGAGTATCTGTTATTGAAGTGTGATTCTTCTAGTGTGAAATGGATTGGCATCAACCTAAGACTTTTCTGATTGCAGAAAGGCCTAAGTGTCCCTTAAAGAACATAATAATATAATTATTTCAATTTATAATTGAAATAATAAGACTGTAGTACACTGCATGGCTGGAGACTTGCTATGGAAAATATGAATTGCCTGGATGCTTTTCTTTGCTTTGCGTTTAAAAGTAAGAATGGAAGGACTGTTTGCTTGACTGCCTTTAGAACCACAAGTTTGCTGCCTTCTTCAAGAGCAAGTCAGAAGAGGGGGATTACTGAATAAAAGTAGCCTGGAATAGAAAGAGGAGTTCCAGTCATATCCTATGGTTTCTACTCTCTGAAGCAGTGCTGAGCAGTGCTATTCACAGCACTGGCTCTTCAGAGCCATAAGTGGAAGTAGAGGGAGAGCTGGGGAGACATACTAGTTAAATCCTGCTGAACTGTTCAACATCACATCCTGCCTGAATCTTTATATATTGATTTCATTATTTCAATATTACTTTCTAACATTTATTTTAGGACAAGACCAGAGTTGTATCTCCTATTATTGATGTAATTAATATGGACAACTTCCAGTACGTGGGGGCGTCAGCTGATTTAAAAGGCGGTATGTACCTGTACTGGAATACAGACTTTAAAAACACCCGTCAAGAATCAAAACTCATAATCACCGCGGCTGTGGAATGGGCAATTAATATACTGTTCTTCCCTTTTGTAGATCTAGTTTCAAGTTCTGTATGTCACTTGCTTCTTGGCTTGAATTTTAATTGGCCTTATTGTTCTCTACTTTAAAAGTTCATCTTTATTATACTAATTCTTAAAAGTTTATGCTGCCTTTTACCAATATGCAAGACTTGCTCCAAGGTTTGTAGGGTTGTGTAAATGTGTCAGAAAAAGCTAACAGCCAGAGCTTATGGTTCTCTTTTTAGATAACACAGGCTTTTATTGCTCACTAGTTTAGAAGCCCGTCAACAATGCAGTGTCTATGAGATTTTTTTCAAGATGTTGGTTTGCTTGAAAAATTAAACTCTTCTGAATAAACAGAAGGCTTTGGAATGTGTTTAAAAAAGTAGATGTTTGTTAGCCATGATCTGTAATTGTGAAAACACTCACATGTGACTCTGAAAATTTGTGGTGTTTATACCTTTGCCATTAACATAATCACCTGTTAAATTGAGAAGTACTACAGTTTCATTATGTCTAGGTAGTGTAAAGAATTGACAGCAAATAGCAGAAAGACTTTTGAAGCCCTAAATAAGAATAAATAAAAAAAATTCGTCTCATCTCCTTTCTCAAAGAGGGGGAGGGCAGCTACATGCTAAACTCCTTACTTATTACAGATTTTTAAAATAAAACTTAAAAACTTCTTTCAGTGCTAACAGGAATCTAGTATTTAAAACAGCTGTTCTGTACCCACTTACTCCCTTTTCTAAAAATTATTATTTGTAAATAATTGTTCCCACAACCCTGGAAACTGAACTGTCTGTATAAAAGGTGTAAGATGAGCCACGATATAAAAATTAGAGTGCTGTTCTAACAGTGTCACATCTTTTTCTGAATGGACTTTCTGGATTGAGGAAGGAAAAAACAGTTTCAAGTCTATTCTTTTAGTTTCTAGTCTCTAACTGGTCACATAGGTTGTTGCAGTAAACTAAAATAAAAGCAATATTTGCATAATGTTACATATGCTGCAAGTTCACCAGTGATCTGGAGGTGAGAGGTTCTATATCCTTTTAATTAATGTTTTGAAATGACACCTATGGTGCATATATTCACAGTATGCTAATGTGTAGTTCTGTGTGCCAGCATTATTAAACCTTAAGGCCTTTACCCAATCTATTCATTGAATCTCGACTACAGAAATCTTTATTCCTTTATGTGGCTTTTATTGTTGTCTGCAGGAGGAGAAGGAATTCTTTCCTTGAAACCTTAGATTGGTTGCTGCTGGGTTCATGCTAAATTCTTCCTAAATGAAGTGGGAGAAGTTTGAATAGAGATTGTTTCGCTTGCTACTGCCCTTCATGCTTTATCTTTGAAACTACATTTCCCAATTCATTCATTTATCTATTACTTTTTAGTACTCATTTTTTCCCTTTGTACACAATAGAGATTGGGTTTTTAATTTTTTTAAGGTGCGCGAAGCCTACGTACTTCTGATTGAAGAGTGAGAAACTGTCTTTTTTTAACAGAAATTTTGCACATTTCAGTGTGCCAAGCTATTTGAGGGTCAGTTGAAATATGAATAATACATTTCTTGTTATTTCCCAAAAGACAGATTGCTGTGTTAGAGGCACTACAGCATTTGGCACCACAGGACAGTTTTGCTGGGGCCAAGTCTAAACATGGAAACCGAACTATGCTTTTAACCTTAGGTACAGTGTCTGTGTGGCTGAAGCATGGAGAGTTGAAACAGCTGGGACAGCATTTGTGCCTGGTCTGTCTTGAAAGGACTTAATCACCCAAGACAAGCAACCTAGCAAATTGTACACACTTTTTTCTAAGTGGACGTGTCTGAAGTAATTCCCAAGTCTGGCCAAAACTAAATCCATGCACTTCATGTTACAGGTTTTTTGGAGATTTTTTTGAGGGAGGGTTTCCAAAAGTGTTTATGCCACCCTGAGAAACACTGTAATTAGTGGAACAAGCTGTAGTTAACTGAGATCTAATAATTTAGAGTATGCCTGTGATGCAGTTTACACTGGATAGAATTTCATACTGGATGTGCACTGTGTTTAAAAATACTCCTTTTACAGAGCTACTGATACTATCTCATTGAGTACAGATTTTTTCCCAGAGTCTGTGAAAATGGAAACGGAAAACCAGTTTTGAATGGGTAGAGACTTTATACACTTGTTCAGTTTGTGAGAGTGCTGTGTTCCAAAAGAGACCCCTTGTGTTCACTGGAGTACACGGTAGCTGTTTCTCTCACTGCTGCTGGAGAACAGTGGGTTTTTCAGCTTCTTCCAGATGCAAGTAATTTTGCTGGCTATCGAGAATGAAATGCGGCTTTTTAGCTGCATGGGAAGATTGGAACTCGTTTTACACTTCATGCTGGAGGCTCTGCAGTACTGCAGATTGTAGCCATTTTACAGTTTTGCTTCTTGGAGTTTTGGAGTAGTTAGGCAGTCTTTCATTTTTACAGTGCAACGCTTCATGAAATACTCAAACATGGAGAGAAGAAGCTGGCAATGCATGCTGTAAAGACTGTTCAGGGTAATTTCTGTATTGTGTGTGATAAGTATCTTGTGAGTTAAAATGAAAACTGCAGAGTTTTTTACTTCCTGCATCAGTCATTGCTATGCACCTTTACAGATGCAGACAGGCAGTTTGTAGGGCTGTAATTGTTGTCTGTTTACTTTAGCTTTTTTCCCCACTTCCCCACAAAGTAATTGCTTTATCTTCATAGTGGAGAATGAAAACTGACATCTGTGCACCAGAAATCTGGAAATCATTCACTACATGACCTCATAGGATCTAAATGTGTTTGGCAGCAGGCAGAGTGTACAAGGCTGATTTGCTAGGTGTACTGGGAAAGGGCTATGGGCCTTGTGCAGTTTTTTAATAGATGCTCATGATTATGGGCATAACCCAGCATAAAAACTGTTGTGAAAGTGTTTCCTATAGGAAGTTTGTCTTATACCAGCTCTGTATCATTGCCTAAAAGAGGTAATTTAATGGCTGTTACGTAGAAAGCTGCTATTGGTGACCTATTGATCTTGGCTGTTCTAGTGATCTTTGTGCGTCTGTGCTTAACTCACGACAGGCCCAGACCAATTGTTACTCTGCATTCACACTTACATGTGTATGCGTAAGGAAAGTAAGATTTTGGTACTCTAGCACTTGCCTCAGGTTTAAAAAATGATGCACTTAAAAACCCAATGGGAAAGTAAGAAGTTAAATGAATGTTAAGAAGATAAGTGGAACCTACATAACTTGTTGTGACCTTCATGATAGAGAGCTCTTGCTGTCAGAGTATCACCAAAAGTACTGCATAAAGCCTGTGTAAATGTAAATGTGCAATGGCTTCTAAAGAGTGGAAATGCAGTTATTCAGTAAAGATTGTTGGGAGCATTTGTAATGGCTGGAAGATCATCATATGATGTTTTCTATTAGATGTAAGGGTGCCACTTGGGTTTCCTACTTTGTGAAATAGATGAAGACAAGAGATCCAAAGTTATTTGGTGTTTGAGCTTTACTCTTTTTTCTTTACCTTTCATCTGGACTCCTACTTGTTCGTTTTCTACCCAGAATTTTGCACAATTTCAAATTTTTAATTTAAATTACAGTTCCCAGTATTTTTAGTGAACATTGTTACTACAAGTTGAATGATGACCACAGTGATTGTAACATCCTACTTTTCTTCTTGAAGGCTTTGACTGGAACCTTGTATTCAAGTGGGATTACATGACACCAGAGCAAAGAAGAGCACGGCAAGGAAATCCGGTTGCTCCCATAAAGTATGTCTGTACCACCACTGCTCAAGTAGATTGTAGTTTGCAACTAAGAAAAGTTAGAAATCATCTTCTCTGAGTCTGAAAGAATATCTTTACTATAGCTTACATCAATATTGAAATTTCATTCATGTACATGGAGCATTATAAAACTCTCAGAAATAAACGGTACTTACAAAATAGTTTAAAACACTCTAGTAGATTATTTACCCTTAAGAAAAAATAGATGTCACTCTATTTAAAGTTGGTGTGTTTTCAGGGCTAAAAATACAGCATCCATTTTAATGTTTTATTGCTGGCACAAATTGCCACCCTTTAAATAAGTGACTTGTGGGCCAAATGGAGATTTGGAAGCTGCCTCGGAAGGTAGTCATGGCACTGTATATGCCATAGAAATGTGTGGAAACAACGTTTGTAGTGATAGATGCAAAATAAGTTGCATTCAAAAGCATTGCCAGTTTTTTCAAGGAGGTATTAATCTTGATGTGCAAATAATAGCTACCCCCATGTTCATGGTTCTGTAAGTATTTAAATTAATTTTTTCTTGTTTGTTTAGGACACCCATGATAGCTGGTGGATTATTTGTGATGGACAAGTCCTATTTTGAAGAACTAGGGAAGTATGACATGATGATGGATGTTTGGGGTGGAGAAAATCTAGGTATGTGTATTATTTACCTTCTGATCAGCCTTGAAAGAAAGCAGGTCTCATCATTTCCTCTACTGTCACGGAGTCATGGTTTTCCTGATTTTGTGCAAAGAGGGTTAAAAGCAGAGTTAAAATTTCATACACATTATTAGCAAAATCCAAAACGTTTATTTCAATGAAAGGATTATAACAAATTGAAAAGTTATATGCTAAGCATGAGGGAATAAAAATATTAGCTCACTGAGCAGTGAAATTTTTTTGTAATGGAAGTTGGTTGGTAAAAAAATTACAGGCTGTAGATAGGCAATTATTTTCAAAAATGCTATCTTTTTCGATAGTCAAGCATCATCTTAAGTTATTAATTAAATATAACAATATTTAAATGCTGACAGTTGAAAGCATGTTTTTAAGATGTTGCTTAATTTAATAATGAAAGGTATAATACAAGAGAATGAGTTTAATGTTATTATATACACCTTAATAAATCGATTAACTTAGCTGACTGAAGAATTATCTGTTTCTGAACTTTGCTAGTAGTATGCTGCCTGGCATCTAAACTTAGTGAATTTTGTAGTTTTATACCCCTTCTTCAGCCCTATGAGATATTGATGGTTGAGAATGCGATTTTTTCTGTAAGCCCTTACTTTCAGATGTTGAAGTGAGTGAGATTTAGGCAAGAGGAAGGAAAGGCTGAGAGAACTTGTGCTTTAGCCATTTCTCCTTTGGCCTGGTGGTTAAATCTTGCATTAGTAGGTTTTTTTGGCTATTTGCATTACAGTATTATATGAAGGTTTCCTCCAGTTAAGACTGGTATACTTGTGTTAAAACAAAAAAGGGACAGAATTCTACAGCTCCTCAAGAGTTCCAGTTTGTCATTAGTTTAGTTTTTTGGGGTAGAGATGCATCTCAGACATTCCAAGCAGTGTGTTTTAGGAACACTTCTAAGGATAGAAGCTTCTCTACTGCACATGCTAGCTGCAAAATCTTGAAATACCGTGAACTTGTAAAAACCCATGAGTATTTTGAGTTATTGAAATCTGCAAATGCATTAAGCATATGCTTGGCCTACAAGGAAATGTCTGCTGAATGGAGACATGGTAACCAGGTGTTTAACGCCAGTGTAATGCACTGAAAAGTTGGAAGTGGTGTCCCTATAGTCCTGTCTCTGACCATCCTGTGTGGTACTCGAAGAAACCCTTCGGATATTTTGAGCAATTGCATTCCGCGTTTCTGTTGTCTCGCTATTTTGGCTGTATATTGCTAAATTGTATTAATGCAAACATAATAATTTTTCATTTTTTAAATGTCTGGAAAGTCATTGAATAAATTTAATGCAGCAATAGTCTTACTCACTCTGAAAACCACTTTTGCCACTCAAGCACTTAAATATTTGGTTAGTTACGTGCCTGCTCTTGAGCAACTGAGTTTTTTCTGAACACTTAGCAACTACTTTTATGCTTTGATAATTGAGGCCTTGATAGCAGGAAAGGGCACAAGCAACAGCTCCTCTCTCAAGGAGGCCAAGACATGTTTATGTTGCTCCTGCTGCATTCATTTCCTTCCCCTCCATGGGAAGAAGAAGATGGAGACTTAGGGGTGCCTAAAAAGCAGGCAGAAGGCAGCTAATGATTTCTTCCTAGCTGTCAGACTAATTGACGATGAGTAAAAATCACATGACATATGATTTAATTGGCAATAAATGACACGTGCACCAGATAACCGGAAATCTGTGATGTGCAGTTTAAAATTCAGTGTGCACACTTGTCAGGCCTCTTTACTCTCAAGCACAGCTCTAGGTCAGGGGCTTGGTGTTACAAGCAAATAACCTGCTAAATGGACTAGCAAAATAATTCTGCACATCATATTCATTTATAAAAGCTAGCGTTTTTCCTTCAAGCATGTACAGAGCAGCTGTTACACTACGCGTTTTGTTCACGTGTCAGTATCAATTTGACAAATTTCATGATGAGCCTGCAGTATTTTCTCTAAATTGCCCAAATTACCATGAAGATAGGTACAATCTCAGACTGCTGCTAAATGTAACTGGTAACGTGTGTGAGCTGTACAAAAAGTGGATCAAGGTTAGTTCAGTCTTGTCTCCAACTCAGAAACTCCAATTCTCAGTATGTTTATGATGCTTTTTGATAAGCTTAGGAGAATCGGAGTACACCAGAGAACTGGGTGGACCATGAGAAGGTTTGGGTCTAATTTGAAAACCTAGGCTTTTCTTATTATTTTTCTAAAATCATGGAATGAGTAAGACATTCCTTGTCTTCTATACTAATGACATTCTATCAAAAAGAACAAGTCTGTTACAGAGGTGTAACTTGATCTCATAAAGAATTTGTGCTGCTTATACCTTTTCATTTAAAAACTAAGTCCATTGAACTTGCTGCAGTAGTAACATTTCTTTTCCTACTGTTTGAGTATAACAAAAGAGAAGTCTTAAGGGAGTTTGTGAGGTTGTTTTGAGTTTTAGTTGCTGTATATTCTTTTTTCTTTTTCTATGCAGGCTTTAGAAGCCACGTTGGTGCAAATAAGAATTAGTTTGCTTCTCCCTATACTCTAGTCCTTTCCTCTCTTTCCCACTGAGCTACTTTATATAATGTTCATTTTTTTTTTAGACTCTTCACAATCTGAGGTGCTGGAAGGCATACAAAAATTAAAAATTAGTTTCGCCTGTTGTCCCATGTAAATTCAACTGGATAAGTTACTGTCAAAGACAATATTGTCATCCATGTTCTTGGAGTATGATCTGTCTATAGCTTGAACTATGTTGACTGTATAGGGTTCATGAATATGGCCATCAAGAAGAAAGGAAGTTAACTTGCACTGTCAACAGCTGAAATCACAGCATCTCTTTTTATTTACTTTTTAAATTTTTTAAAATTTCTCTGGATGCGCAATCGAGACGACATGTTCTCTAACCTGTGGTTGTGGGGCTTTGTTTGTTCTAGTTTTTTCAAATTTAGTTTTTGAAGTAATTCTGCTGTTATTACTTCTGTGTATGTGGAGGAGGGCTTCTGAGGGAAGAAGGCATGTCACTTAGTTTGTCCTAAAAGATAGACACTGACTTTAATTTAGAGCTGCCTTTTTTTTTTTTTAAGCCATAGAGCGACACTGAATGGTTATGAAGAGGCTTGAAACCAAGGTTGTCTGGTAGCAGCTGCTGGGCTAAAGGGGGAATCATCAAAATTGAAACAGTGTTGCTGGAAGCACTCAGTTGGAATGAACGTGCAAAAGTTCTCTCTCAGCACTAGGTGACTTCGGCTGTCAGAGGTCAAAGTTGAGAAAACTGTCTAAATATTTCTAGACCTTCTTGTCATCACTAGCTGGCTCAGATCATAAGAATGGCTTAAAAGTGTACTGTCCATAACCTTCGATTTACAGAAGTTATGTTTTCATTTGGTCTATCAAGTCAACATTGACTTGATACAACTTCCAGTGTTTGAGAGTCTTTGTTGATCTGCTATAACGAGTTAGCAGCTTGAATCTATTGATTATTTTAGTTTGCCTTGATTTCACTGTTATTCCATCTTCACCTGAAAAAATTTATTATAAACTAGATCATTAATTTATTTGTTAAGTGTACCTCCTGTTGTTTACTCTTCAAAGCACATACACCTAACTCACTGGCAAATTGCAGCAGGGTTTATGGATTTTAGCAGTGGTGGTAACTTCAGATAAGAGAAGATAAACATACTACCATGGGAGCAAAATGTGTATTTCTGCTGAGCTTGCAGAATCATAAATGCTTAGATATATGCCTTTGTTTATCCTAGAATTTATAAAAAAAAAAAACCCTGGCTTGCTCATCTTCTCAGCAACAATCACTAAAAGCCTTCTCTGTAAATGTAATATGAAATAACAGTATTTTATGATGTTGGTCTTTCTTTCCTATTTTTATTTCAGAGATCTCATTCAGAGTTTGGCAATGTGGCGGGAGCCTAGAAATCATCCCGTGCAGCAGAGTGGGTCATGTATTCCGCAAACAGCATCCTTACACGTTTCCCGGTGGGAGTGGTACTGTGTTTGCAAGGTAACTGCTAAATAGCAATGGTTTGGATTTCCTCATATGATCAGCAGGTGGCAGTGATTTCATTTTAGGAATTTCGTCTTTAGAAATACTTGCAATATTGCAATATTATCTATCATTCTAAAATATTAATTAAAAAGCAACTAATGACTTTGAGTCAACTGTGTAGGTTAAGAGAAGAACCTGAAAGCTGAAAGAGGGAAATTTCTGGTGAACACAGACAATGTGGAAAATAAGAAAATGCTTAGCTTGGTGTTTCGTCAATATTGTGTTTATTTGATTTTAAAGAAGGCTTTATTTTCAGAACTGTCATAAAACTTCATTTTATAGAAACAGTTTCGTTGTTCACTAAGAGCCAGAATACACTAAGTTATGAATATGCTTTGCTTGCTTTTTGTTAATACGTGATCAGCATGTGAGATGCAAATGATTACAGAGACTGATTTTGGTATTTGTGCCTGTCTGTTGGCAACTTGGTTCTCTATCATGTTTGCCTTTCCTGTGCTATGTTTAAAAATGCATTTTCTATAGACCTAAGAAACTGCAGTTTTAAAGGCTGAGATTAATATGCCGGTTAATTTTCCTATTGATACCCATGCATAGCAGTAGCTGAAATACTGAGCTGTCTCCTCAGTTTTTCTTCCATAAAGTGAGAACAGCAGTGCTGATTCATGTTCATAGTGGTTTTTACTTAATATGGATAAAAGTATTGCATTAATGTACCGAGGGCATTTTGATCAAGGCAAGTATCAGTTGTAGTTGAAGAATCACTGTAGATTTTGGTTTAGAGAATTGGACTTGGTGCTCAGGGGGCTGAAGAAGTACAAGTCTCAGCTAAAGGTTCTGTGGGCTAAGAGTTGGAAATAAAATAGTTTGTTTACCCTTGAAGGGATGTGGAGCCTAAACTCTGTTTAACATGAAGCAACACAGAGAGTGCAGATGTACTTAAATTCATAAGAATGTTCTGAGCTGCTGATATTTTTGGAGTCATGATTCACTTTAGACTGAGGGTGTAGTTCATCCCTTCCATGATGGTTATGCCGCCAAAGTGACTTTAATGAATTTATTAGTCTGCTAAAATAAAGTCACTGTCCTGTTTCTTTCAGTAGTTATGGTAAGCATGGTAGTATTTTTCTTCTTTTTTCCCATTCTTTGAGATGTATATTTTATGCTGCAGTGAAAAATGAATAATAGTACTTATGTGAAAACAAAGGCTAGCAATGAAATATCCTCTGTACATCACATCTCTGTTCCAGCACTGATAGTGTGCATCAGGAGGGTAGAAGAATTTACCTTTTAAACTGCGTTATGTAAGCTTAGGATGCAACTGGTTTAGTTTATTGAGGTTTTGAAATGACAGTGTCATAACAAGGAGCATGGTTAATAAAAGTGAATAAACTTATTAATAGATTGTGCAGTTTTCCCACTCCTGCAGCTTTTCCTTCTTTGGGGTGTTGCCAAGATGCTGCTTTTCTTGTGCTCTAAAAAGCTTTCTTGGATGTCAAACCAGTATAATGGGATGCCTTAAAATCAGTTTTAGCAATGAGAGGATGAGAAACCTTAGGTAATAGGATATCCTTGTAATACAGGTATTATAATAAAGATGTGTGTGAGACCATGGTGCCAAGAAACTTGGTGCATGGAATCTGTGCTGGTGGTGCAGTTGGGAGATGTTGGCTTATGCCATCGTCTGTCTCTTGGCTGTAGACAGTTTGTTCTGGACTCCTCTACTTTTAGCTGGCTAGTCGGTATGCACAGCCTTTTGGCAGCCCAAACAGGTTGGTAATTTTGGATGAGACTGGGAGTCCTGTTTCATGAGAGGGAAGAGCACATCACCATGTCCTGGCTGTGTGATGTGGGCAGGTACAGCTTGTGTCTGGCAGGATTTGTGGGACCAGTAGGCGCTGCCTTAACACAGTGCTCCAGACGAGCCAGTGAGCCTTGCAGGCCTCAGTCTGCTCCGAGCCAAGCTGCCTCTGATCTCTCAGTGCTTTGTTTCGTCAGCTGGCTCAACATTAAGTGCACCCCATGCTGTGTTCCTCAGCACCCTGAGTTCTTTGGGGCCTTGCTGGTTCAGGCAGTTCTCAGCATCTACGCAGTGCCTGTACTCGTGTCACACTAAGCCTGAGCTGTTCTTCATCCCTGAGTATGGGGCGGTGGGATACAAGCAGGCATTCTGGCCTCGAAAATGCCTTTGGAGTTATTAAACCCTGGCAAACCAAGTGGTTCCTCTCCCACCACCAAAGTCTGTTTGGCCAAGCTGGTTGCTGAGCAGACAGGAGGGGCTGAGTTACTGGCACTCACACAGGCCTGAGAAACTGCAGGTGAAGATATACTCACCTAGCTTCTAATCTGAATCTAGTGGGATTTTGCTTACAAAAAATTAAAGGAGTCTTTGCAAGAAAAAAATCAGTCCTCAAACAAAAAAATTATTCATGTCTGTCTTGTGACATTTTTAATCCCCACATCCTTTTATCTCAGCAAGCTGCAAGCCTCCTCACTTTATCCTGACTGTTTTGTCTTTTGAATTGGAAAATCATGTTAAGGAAGTTATTGGCTGGCTGAGTTTACTGCAGTTGCTTTAGACGAACTTTCTGCCAAATGTAGAATAAGCTTCAGAGCATGGCAGTTGCAAGTGAAATAAGACTTAATTTTCTAAGCATAAAATTATGAACAATAGAAGTAAATGAGTTTTACGTGGAAGCCAGGGGAGGGAAAAAGCCAATGGACCCTCTTGAAGTCCAAAAGGAAATTTAAAGATAACCAATTACATAAATACAGGAATTTTAATTAGAGATGTGTTTGGTTAGAAGTAAAACGTTTGGGTTAGTGGTTTTTTTGCATTTATTGCAATAATCAATCTCCCTCAAATTTTAAAACATTTAAAATATTTTCTGATTACTGCTTTTCCTCTTACCTCAGCTACAGAAGACTTGTTTGGTTCATAGCCTAAAATGTCATGACAGCTTGTGTCTTTTTGGAACTTCGAATGCTGTATTGGTAGGAATAGGATGAAGACTGAAAATATGTCTTGCCTGCATTAGTGTATCTGATTTCAAAAATATAAAAGATGATATTAAATATTGCCAGTTGTTGAGATTCTTATGTTTCCAATTAGCTTGCTTTATCCAGGTGAACACTCACTGAATTTGTCTTCTGTCAAGTTACTCTTCTAAAAAGATCAACCAAACATCAACGTAATAAATTCCATGAAGTTTGCAGAAAGAACTGAAAGATGTGTGTTAAATTCTGGATGAAAACCTGAAGCAGTGATGAGCGTGGAAAAGACATAAATTTCATTATAAATGCATTGATTTCAGTTGTTACTCTCTAACAGTTTTCTGTTACTTGGGTCTTTTATACAGACTCTTCTGCCTGACTTGAGGCAGGTGACTGTGTAGTACAGGGGAGGATTAAAATCAACCCGAGGAAAAATTGCATGGTTTAATTGCACCTAGAGGAAATATAACCCATGTGTTTCATATGATTGTCCCTAGAAATACACGCAGGGCAGCAGAAGTCTGGATGGATGAGTATAAAAATTTCTACTACGCAGCAGTGCCTTCAGCCAGGAATGTACCTTACGGCAAGTAAGTCACAAGTGCTTCTTTGCCCTATTTGTTTATTATTCGTGAGATAGCCTTTCACCTTCTGAGGTGAAAGCAGTGCTAAATCTGATGTAATAGCTTTAAGGTATAAAAAACTGTTCTACTGTTCTACTGTTCTTGAGTTTTCTATGTATTCCATAAAATAAATGAAGACAACAGCCTGACTTTGAAAACTCCTTTTTTTTCTCCTCTAGTATTCAAAGCCGAATGGAACTCAGAAAGAGACTTAGCTGCAAACCCTTTAAGTGGTA
This sequence comes from Cnemophilus loriae, assembly GCA_013397755.1. NCBI lineage: Eukaryota > Metazoa > Chordata > Aves > Passeriformes > Corvidae > Cnemophilus > Cnemophilus loriae. The sequence continues at coordinate 145,766 of VZTF01003487.1, read as the reverse complement.
TCTTGAAAATGTTTATCCTGAGTTACGGTGAGTTTTGGCTGAAACAGAGTTCATATGGAGTTTTCTGTTTTGCCCTCCTCAGAAATCATTGGTTTCTCTTTCTCCTCTATCCTCGGATATAAAGGATATGTTTTACTTTATCTGTGAATGCAATGCCTTGTGCAGGCAATTTGCTTTTTTTATTAATTCTGTTCCTAAAAGGTAATTTTTCCCTAGTTAGCTGCTTTTTCCTTTCCTACAGCTGCAGTATTTTAGGGAGCAGTGTCTAAAGGACTCAGCTTACCCAAGCCTGAAGTTAGTCTCCTACACAAGCCATTTGCTCAAAATCACGTATTCTGTATCCTGTTGTCATTCCTTTAAAGCTTTTGCCTATGCCTGAGCACATGCCTAGTTAAGTGAGGAGACTGAGTCTCATTGCAGTACAAATGATGGCAGTCAGCAGACAAGAGGGCCTTGTATGTTAGGCAGACCAGGGTAGATGCCCAAGACTCTGAGAAGCTGAGTCTCATGCTCCTTCTTGTCTCCTCTTCTCTTGTCACTGAGTAATCTCTGACTTTTTGGAATGGCTGGGAAGAGGGAAGTGAGGGATAACACTCCTAACAGTTTCTGTAACATGAACGCATCCTAACTAATGAAAAATTCTTGAAGATAAATACTTTTTTGAAAGAATAGAAAGATTTTGGTTAAATAACCCATTAATAAGTGTGTTGATCAGATCTGAGCCCATAAACTAGTCTGACTAGTCTGTCAACCTAATATTGGTAGTGTAGTGGTATAAGAAACTGTGTGTAGCTTGTAAGAATACTTGAGGTTTTTTTCCTGGGGCCACTTCATGTCAGTGGAGCCAGGTAACTGCTAGTGACATACATGCTTGAGATGCAAAAGCACCACCAGCTAATACAGCCCCAGTGCAACGTGTGCAGAACCACACATACTAACAAGTCTCATAAACCAGGATGATACTGAGGAAGCTAAGTTTTCCTTTATTTTCTCTTAAAAGTGCCAGAGGATTTTTGGTTTCGTTTAATCTGTCAGAAAAAATGTCTCTCCTGGAAAATGTGATACCATAAGCATTACTTACATGTAATGTTGTCTTATTCTGTCATCCCTCATGTGCTCATTCTGCTGGGTTGAATTATTATACTCATATTATAGTCTGAAGTTTTTAAAGGCTCTGATATGCCCTTGTTTTACTGTTCGATGTGAGCTCATGGGCTCTACCCACAACTGTACTTTGCTGAATGGACTTGCCCAGGTGTTTCCATGCTAGGAGTGTACTTTATGTGCAACCATTAGAAAATAGGTATCAGAAAAACTTTGATTTTTCTTTTTTCCAATTCCTAACCCCTTTTTTAGCATTTCAGTAAAAACAGTCTGAGAAAAATGTAATGTGTCCTATTTCTGCCGCAAGCTATGTTGCCTGTAAAGACAAAAGGACTTGATGAGCTAACTGATAATGTTAAGCTTTGAGTCACATTAAATGATAAGTCATCTTTAATTTGATTTTTGTGCCGAGTTTGTATGTTCATCCTCCTTCTCTGATACAAATCTTCTCGTACTGTGTATGTGGTAAGCTTGCAAGTTTACTTGTGCTTGATCAATTCATGATTAGATAATTGCCTCCCCTCAAACGATGATTGAGATTTCCAGATGGTAGTCATCACTCATCCTTAACCTCTCATCTTAAAAATACTCTGAGTATTTTTACAAACAAGGATTTTAAAAAAATCTTTAAAAAACCTCCCAAACAAACCCTGAACTGAATCAAGCAGATATTTCTGGTTTTGTTTTAGGGTACCTGATCATCAAGATATAGCCTTTGGGGCTTTGCAGCAGGGTACCAATTGCCTTGACACTTTGGGCCATTTTGCAGATGGTGTTGTTGGAGTTTATGAATGTCATAATGCCGGGGGAAACCAGGTCTGTATGCCATTAATTTTGCTTTCTACAGTAAGTCTTAAAAGAAAGAAAGAGAAGCTAAATGTTTTAACTCAAGCAGTTAGTGTATACTGATGAGGAAGATGAATCCCAACCAGCAGATCACTTGTTGTAACAGATTGGCTAAATAGCTTCTCCCTCAAATATAATTTTGCGTTTTCAGGATTAGAATCTGAGCCCAGAGATTGATTCAGTGAGCATCACATTATCCCCTTCCTTTGTCGCTGTTAACATTTGCTTTTGCACTAGAGGCCACAGCTTCCTTCCCAGGGGGTTTGTACTCACATAGAAAGCTTTTTTTCAATGAAATGGTGTGTTTGATTTTTTTGGGGGTGATTTTTACTTAAGAAAATACTTGGGTTGCATTAAGCATAAGGCCTAAGGTCAGCAAAATAAAAGAATGCTTTGCTGTTAGTCCTTTACAGTTTGCAATAGTGAAGTATAAAAAAAATCTGTCATAAATCCCCATTTGGCTCTTCTAGAAAACAGAGGTGCCTAAATGTTCACTCACAGTAAAGGGAGTGTTTTAACAAATCCTTTCTAATCCTACTCCTGAACTAATTGCAAATGTGTCAGATCTGTAAATGAGAGCATTAATTATTTCAAAGAATCTATTTATGCAGTTGTGACTTAGTTATCATTCATGAAATACACAGAGAGGTTCTCACTGCTTTGTGTGCTGCTTTGTCACTAAATCCTTGTCAGATTAAACCTAACTTTAAATCAAATGTAATATTAATGTGTCAAGTACAGCTATTAAAATAGAAGGCTGACCAATTAAAAACTACTCTTGAATGAGTGTCAGAAGTTTACTCTAATTTAAATGAGAAGGGGAAAACCCTAAAGTAAGATGAAGCCTAAAATGAAGTAATTTCCTGTCGTTCAAATCAGCATGTGAGAAATGCTTGCTTTCCCTATCATTAAAGAGAATTTATCTGTGGAGGCTTTTTCAATTACCTTTGTGAAAGTACCCTCATCTTTTCAGAAACCACAGTGGGTTTTTTGGGAGAAAGGGTAGACGTGTCACAAGTGCCTTGGAGCAGAAATCTTAGAATTTTCTGCTGATGTTGTGTAGTCTTTATAGATACACAAAAGTTATCTTCCTCTTTCAAACTCCCCTCCCCTGAATCTGATGCTGTTTTTTCTACGTTGTTTCTTCTGTGGCACTGACCTTGACAAACCAGTATGCATTTGCTCTGAACAAATACCTTTGAGAGGACATTCAGACAGATTAAGAGGCAGAATAGGTCAAAACCAGGTTTTATGTCCAAGCAGAACTCATATTGGGTTGAAAAGCATGGGAGGAGAGGGATAGAGAACAAACCACAATCTTTAGATCTTACTTCTTGTTTTGCACCTTATTCTTATCAAGAGGTTTTTTGGGGAGTTAAGAGCCTTCGGATATTATAGGCTGTGGCAATCTTCTGACATAACTTGAAGAGTGTACTCTGTCTTATGTTCAACACAACTTAAAATGCAAAACCTAAGTAAAAATGGGATTTCTGCCCCCCTTTTCCCCTGCTCTCCCTTCCCCCAGGTTGGTAGAACTCAGTGGTAGTTGTGCACCTCCAAAGGGCTTAATAGGTTCTGGTGTGCTTGACAATATGTAGGGTTGTGATAAGGAGCTAAAGGTAAAACCAAATGCACTTAGGTGCAAGGGGAAGGTTTCAGGTTAGTTGTATCTTCTAACCTTTTATTTCTGGTTTGACACAGATTTTCTCAGATATTCTGATTTTTGCATAAAGCTATCCAGTTTCCAGCCTGTGCCCGGAGCATATACGCTGCTTGCAATTTTTCTTCTCCTCTGGTGTAGAGGAACTTGTTCAGTCTTATCTCCATTATAGTCGTAGTTACTGATCAGTGGAGGAAAGTATCTGTACACTGTTCTCATAACATGAAGAGCCAGCACGCAGGTGTCTCCAGCAACAGAGCTTGGAGCTTTTATGCAGCAGCTGTACCTTTGGCTTTTAAATGTGTTAACTTCTTGCATAATTTCTGTTGTGGCTGGGGCTCGAACAGCCTTTTGATGGAAGGGTGAAGATGTAAAAAGGCAGTAATTTCAAGGCTCTAACTCTGACTGTAGGGTTCTCAGACACAAGTTTTACTACATCCCTGGTAGTATTTTCAACTGTCATTTTTCACTATAAATCTTACAAGGGAAGGGTTTGGGGACATTTGTAATTCCTGATAAGATCTGAAAATAACTTACTTAATTCCTTGAGTTGTGGCTAAAAAAGTGGCTTTTATATAATATATAAAGTATATATAAAAATATAATATTTTATTATATATTAATGGTTCTTGTTGACATCTTACAAACTGGACAGAACTGAGAAGGAAGGTAATTTTGCTGTCATCTGACTTTAACATATTGAGAGTAAAAGGAGAAGTTATCAGCTTAAGAGTTTGGAAGACAAATAAAGGGATACACAGAATTGTCTTGGCTTTGCTTTGTTTTCTGCAGTTTTCATCATTCTGGTACTTGCACAATATGGTACCCATCCAGTGGCTTGGGACCTGTATGGTTGTGATTACTTGTAATCTCTTGGGTTGCAAGTTCTGACAGTGTTCTGAGCATCTCTTCCCAAAGAGATTTAATAATTGTTAAATCTGTTGAGTTTCAAAGTAATTATACATTTATTTTATTTCTGAAACACTGATTACATGCAAAGTAACATTTAAATGTTATTTAACATACAGGCTTGGCCCTGTATGTCTAGGGTTTTGTGTTATACAACCCTAAATCCTCTTCAGTTGCTCGAGAGAAGCTAATCATGCCATTTTAAGTAGTTTATAAGCATGATTTGGATAATTAGCCTGGCTTTAATCAAGTGGCTTCTTTCCTCAAAGGGTAGTTAGACAAATGGAGACCAGTGTGGACCCTGGAGACCAAACTTGAAAGGAGAGAGACATATGGAGAGAGTCTGAACATCAGTGCAAGATCAGGCTCTGGGTGAAAAGATGCTGAGATCAAACAAGCTGGGCAGCAGTACATAAAGAGCAGCTTTTCTTTGCTCTCTATTTAAGAGTTGCATATTTAAATACATTTAAAGGAGATTCTGTTGTAAATCACGCCTTGAATGGGAGTGAACATTCTCCCTCCCTCTCTTGTGTATTGCTTTCTGGTAGTCTTTACTGTATTAAGAACTGCTGTTTCCTCACTATGGTACATATCCTTTGTTCAGTGTGTGGGCAGGGTGGCCAGTGATGGTGCAGACCAAGCTTTTAGGGTTTTTATGTATATAATTTTATATATATATATTTACATATGTAGAAATCCTTCCACGTAGAAGACAGAGGAAAGGCGTAACACATACACGCATATAAAAAGAAGCATCTAACTAAATAAGCATTTGAAGGAATATTTTCCACGAGGCCCTGTGTGACTGCCCGCAGCAGCTGTGTGGAGCCAGCAGAGGGAGCAAACACCCAGCTCAGCCCTGAGCTGGTGTGGAGACGCTGAAGCAATTGGAATTACTGTGTTTGAAAAGGGCTTTTCCTCTCCTGCCCTGTGGGAAGCAGTGAACTGTTCTAATGCTCATACATAGCTATTTGCAGGATTTTAACCTGTGCTGCATATGCAGAGACAGCATGTATTAACATACACAATTCTGTACACTTTTTGTTTCTTCCTTTTTGTAGGAATGGGCCTTAACAAAGGACAAGTCAGTGAAACACATGGATTTGTGCCTTACTGTTGTGGACAGAGCACCTGGTTCACTAATAAAACTTCAGGGCTGTAGGGAAAACGACAGCAGACAGGTTAGTATGTCATGATTGCACTCTGCAAACAGTGGGGAAAACAAGGATGGTGAATAAACAATGCCCTGGTGATCATGTCTTCTATAGGCTCTATTTTTACTGTTGTTTGTGTGTGTAAAGCTAGGATTCATGATGTCGTAAAGGCAGAATAAGCTTTATCCTAACTGGGGCCTCATGTAAAGGTTTCACCCATTGATGTGTAACAGTGTTTAACTGCCACGTGTGTCTTCTGAAAGACTTTATATATTCCACAATGCCTGTTTGAATGGTCTTACTCAGTGAAGTTTGAATATTTTGTATTCTGTGTCTCAGAAGAATGTGGTTTGGCTTTTCTTCTTTTCAGTTGTAGCCTGTTTACAGCAGCCCTAGACTCCTTAAATTCATTTTTATCAGTGCACGTTGTAACTTCATCTATTTGCCATGCCTGAGGAAAGTCACATTTGCAGAGTCATAGCATCTTTTTGACCTAGTCATACAACAACTCATCTCTTTCTGCCCAGTCATCAGTTCTGATCATCTGCCAGCTTCTTTGCTTCTATATCTCTGTTTTTGCAGACAGGTAACTGAGACACTGTTTGTTGATGAAGGAAGGAATATTCTTGCCACTCCTCAGAAAAGGAAACTAAGGAAACAAGATTTTCTTGATAAGGTTTACAGGCATAATATGGTAGACATACAAGAGAAACACCCCCCTACCTCCCCCCCTTTTTTTTTTTTTTAATCTTGTATTTGGGGTTTATTCTGTCCTTGGGCAAAGAACTTTTGATAGGAGAGATTGCTTGTCTTCTGTAGAATTGGACGGTGTCTGACAAATTTCTGGATTTCTGTGAAGTTGTCTATAGTGAATGTGCTTCTTGCTTCTCTGTGCTCAGTATTTGTAGTGGCATGTGGATGGATTTGGATTCTCATTTTTTTCTTCAGACCAAAGGCGTCACACGGGTAACAGGGTGGGACAGTGTATCTGAGACATTCTGAACGAGAGGGGAATGTGTTGGTGTATTCTGTGTGTCTTGCAGAGTGTTAGCTGAAAGAACAGCTGTTTTGGCAAGGCTTGCCAAAACTTACATACTCTAACCCAAGAATCATCTAAACTGCTCCTATTACTGCAGTTTGTACAGCTTTCCAGGCACAAGCCAGGGAAGCTTATGAAGACTTCAAAGGACAGGATGTAGAATTCTTCTTTTTCCTGCTTTTCCAGGTCAATAACTGTATTTTCTCTTCCAGAAATGGGAACAAATTGAAAGCAATTCTAAACTGAGGCACGTTGGCAGCAACCTCTGTCTAGACAGCCGAAATGCCAAAAATGGTGGTCTCACCGTTGAGATCTGCAATCCTTCTTTGTCACAGCAGTGGAAGTTCACACTTAATCTGCAGCAGTAGAAGGACTTACAAGCAAAATGCTGTTTCAACTGAAAAACATTGGGCAAAGTTTTGATTGAATTACTGATGTATTTCTTAAAACTTTCCACGGAACTTATATACCTCAGTATTCCACCTTTATCTGAAAGTAGAGTGCTGAAGCAGACACCAGGGATCCAGGGGACTCGGAGCACTGCAAAGATGTCACTGAGCATTACTCCACAGGAAGGAGGAATTGTGCTGCAAGACTTCAACTGTTCCTTTCTGTCTTCAGCTACTACTTGCACAGCAGATAATTAACTCTAGGAACAACTGACGTATTATAAACAAAAGGATCTGAAGAAACATCTGTGGGGAACAGAGTGTGGGAGGGAGGGTGGGAAAAATTACTAGGAGAAGGTCATTTGAAAACTCCATTGGAATAGAAGTCATGGTTTGTCATTTCCAGAACCAGAAGTGTCATTTTGAAGTTTTTTTTTTTTTCTCCTGTGTGTACTTGGTAATTTGAATATGAACTTTTCTATGATGGACTCTAAATATAAATATATGAAAGTATATATATTGTCAGCTCCCAATGATTTGTATCAGTTTTCATCATCCTATAATTACCAGCAAAGTGATTGACATATGTATAACCAGAAATTGGATTGGAGTGCTAGGAGAGAGAAACTCTGAGGGTGCGGATTTTGTGCTGCTGGGTATGACGTCCGTGCTAACACTGGATGCTTTTGCTTTGCAAACTGGATCTACTTCTTAACACTTCACCCTTGCTGGAGATCATGAAACTCAGGAGGAGAAAGAAAATAGCAGAGGAAGTCGGTGCATCTGCCCAGATGATTGCTTGGATTGTTTATTCCAACTCGGGAATTCAACACCTGTGCTCTGGATAACGTTACTGTACTTGATATTTGTGTTGATCATTTCTGTAGTACCTTGTCTTTAAAATACTTTTTCCTTTGTTACAAAATTTATATAAACTGCACAGAGCTTTTGTGCAGCCATGTTGGTTCAGCACAGTTTTATTCTGGGCCCTAATGAGAAAAAATTGTCTCAAACTCCCCTTTTGAGTTGTAGAAATAAGTTAGAATTGTAACACCACTGACAACAGCACAAGATCTGAATTTTAATTTGCAAGGATGAGCAGCTATGTAATATCTCTGAATTGCACTTGCTTAATTTATAGGCCTACTACCGGGGAATTTTCTTCCATTTTGTTTCTTTAAATGTAGCTTTTGAATGGATTCAGGCTTGACTCTGGGAATCAGCCTGGGTACCTGCATAGCCTATCTGTTTTTAACCATAGAACTTGTGCGTTTTGCAGCTTCAGTCCAGCTGATGTCATTTTTATAAAACAATACTGTCAAAGGTAACCCCAACTTCGACCTGTCCTTTCTTATGTTTGCATAGACTATATACTTTTTTATTAAAAGCAAAATGCTTCAATGAGCTTTTAAAATGAGAAGGAAAGTAAATAAGTATTAATAAGTGAGACGACATTGACAAAAATTAGTGCAGACATGGAGTGCCAGGAAGTGGTTTTGGAAAGATGATGGATCTTGGAAAATTATAAGGGTTGATCATAAGGAGATGAAAAACATCTGCTGTACTGTAGTATGCTGGTACAGTCCCCCTCTTTCTTTGTCCTGGAAGTAGAGTAGTTCCTGATTTTTCGTTTTCCCTTGGCTGTACCTGTGCATCAGGTGTAGAGATGGCACTCTCGTGGGCCACGCGGCTTCACTGTGCCAGTCAGTGTGCCCATAGGTACCTTGTGTGTTTGAAGTTCCAACCTGCAGGTACCTGCTTACCTTTTGGATGGGGCCATTAAATCCAGTTTTACCCATCCATCATCATCTGAGTTTTTTTGTTAATAATTAATACTTTTTCTCTGTTTATCCACAATCTACTTTCTCCAAAACTTGCCTGTTTTAAAGGCCAGACAGTGGATAAACAATTTTCAGCTTTTAGTCTCTCCCTGTAGCCTTTTAACCTAGCTGAGAACTTGAACGTGTTTCATAAACATAGCAATAGATGCCTTCATGTTTTGGAAAACAAAAGCTGAAATATGAGCTCAGCAGCAAGCCAGTTGTTTGAGGCTTTGAAAAACAGAGTTTAAAAGGAAATTAAAAAACCCAACCACTCAGCTTCAACCATGGAGGTATTTCCATTTACAGCTTTGATCTAATTAAGGGTGGTACTAACTGAAATCAGCAGCTGCAACTCTGGATATTGACTTGCCTCTTATCTCTGAATCAGAATTGCTAGTTAAAAAAAAATGGTAAAAATCCATATTCCATCTCTTAGATCTTTAATGACAACAACATTCATAAAGTAGGAATATTTTTTCAGTAATTCCCCATGGATATTGTGCATAGGGGTTTTAATATAGGAGCCGTATGCTTTTCATTGAAAGAACAGAGAAGAAATGGTATCCTTTTGTTATGTTTACATGACAGTGTGCCAAAGTTACTTACTGTGATTTTAGGGGTTTTTAATGCTGAAGAAATTCACCCGTTTAAAAGATAAATTAAGAGCCCTTGAAGCAAATTGTGATGGAGTCTCCTAAGAACTTTTCTTACTGTCTTCAGAACAAGAATGGTGATACTGTTTATTTTGCAGATTTTCTAAACATAGTTTGGAAACTGTTCTTTTCAGTTGGTTTGAAAAGTCTGCTGTACAGAGCTTGTACTTGTTCATTTTATAGATGGAAACCATCCTTGAAAATTTGTTTAACTTAAATAAAGAAGAACGCTTTATAGATAAGTGTGTGCTGGTTGATAGAACTGAGTAAAGCCAGTAAAAGTCTGCCTGGAGCTTGTAGACTGAAGTAGTTTTCAAACACTTCATTTCATTTGGTTGCTTCATAAAGAACCTATTCTAAAAGTGTGTGTATGTGGATGTATATTTGTATTTGTGAAAAGAGATTTTGTTTGTGTTTAATATTATAATTTTGAGGAAATTGTCTTATTTTAGAAGCTGTGTTACACTGAGGAGAAGGTTAATGCTGACCGTACAGTCACCTGAAAATATGTTGTCCAGGCACTCCCCCTCCTGCCCCTCTAGGCCTGATCTTCTGGGGATTCCCACTGTGCCTCTCTTTGCTCCCAGCAATCCCCGTGCCAGGGCCTGGTGCAGCTGCAGCTCTCAGCCCCTCGGGGTGCCTGTGCTCATGGGCTTGTGTTGTCTCCCTGCTCTCTCTTGTGCAGGGTGGGCATTCAGGTGCCCGTGCTGCATGAGGTGATGGATTGTAAATACTTCATGTTTAAACCAAAAATACCTTTTTTGTTGTTTTAATAAAGGTTTTTTAGGGGGCAAACACTCCACCGGTCTAGTTTAGAGAGTTTGCAAATGCACCTGCACCAGGACAGCTGGAGAGGGAGCAAATTCCACTCAGGAGATGTGAAAGGAGAACTTTCCTGCTGCCGTAAGAGGAAATGGGGATGCCAACAGGGCATGGCCTGGCATCCTCTTGGCAGAGCTGGGCTGCAAGCTAAGTGGCATGGAGATGGGACAGTGCTCCAAAAATCTCATCTGTGACTTTCTGTGCAGCCTCAGAGATGCCACAGGTCAGCTTTTGGGGCACATTCTTTCCCACTCCATGGCATACAGGGCTGGGTTCTTTGCTCCTGGTCTAAGAAACTCAGCTTTGCAGTCAGCCCCAAGGGCAGGATCAGCCAGCAGAACCCAGAGAAGCATCTATAGAAAAGAATGAAACTCTTCCACTCTTTTAATTATACTGACAGGAGGAGTTTTGCCTAGCAGCCTGTGGAAAAGGAGGAGTCTTGGGTACAAAGTTTCTCTATGTAGCAGAAGTCAGTGACTTTCAAAATCTAAATTAAATCAAATCAAGGAAATAGGTCTTCAATATTAAGGGCTGGCAAAAATATAAAGGCCTTGTCAAGCTGCAGTGAACAAAAGGAATAGTTTTGCATCTGCAGATTATATCTGAAAATTCAAGTGAGGATTCTCTATCTTAAATGCCTTTTAACACCTGTCAGCTGGCAGGTGCTACCTAAAGATAATTACAACAGGCTTCTGGCAATAGAAGCTTTTAATCTAATCCAGTGTTAAATGTAGGAGTCTGTTATGTTTCTGCCGAGAGTCTTCCATGTTTCCTGTGTGTACTGTTCTCAGTTCACTCTTAGTGTAAGTAGCAGGACTGAATGAACCATCCAGCAAATTTTGCATTACTGCTGACCAGAACTCCCTTGTTGCCGTGTTACCTGAGTGCATAGATCTGAAAAAAAGTTTCCCATTCATTTTCTGGAAATTCAGGTCATGCTTTTTAGCAGTTTTTTATGCATGGGTTTACCCTGCTTGCTTGTCACTGTGCATAAAAGCAGATGTCTTTATACTGCTTTTATAAGGGAAAGTTTAAGATTTACTCTTTGTGGCTTAACAAAAACATATTTGAAATCCTGAATTTTCAAGAAGCCTGTCTGTGTTTGGAAAGAAAGCTGAATATTCGGAAAGATAAAAAGGCTGTAACCTGCTTGAAGTAAGGGCTGTTGTCTTGTTTAAAGTGGATCCTGCAGAGCATTGCCCGGTTCAGTTCTGGGGTGTTACTGCCGTAACCTTAGTTGTTTTAAGATGTTTAATTTTTGTACACTAATACCAACATCTACTTTGCCTTACTTAGGTTTATTTTAAATGTAGATGCTTTATGAATTTACATGGCCCCGAGTCGCACGCAGGCATCCTTGAAGCCTGAAACAGAGTGAATAATTTCATAGCAATAACTTCTTACAGAACTCTCTAGCAAGAGGCTTGTTCCTCTACAGAATCATTTCAAGTGAATGAAGCCACTGAAAAAAACTCTGGGATAATAAGGCATGATTACAGAATGAGCAGAAATGTCAGGGTTGCCTCTTTTGTTAGTCTGCACATTTTATTTCCAGCTTAGCATCCAGTAGCTATTTTAAGATCTGCCAGTAATCAAGCTTAAAAATTGGCAATAAAGTCAGTCCACAGATGTTCCCTCTACAGCCCTCCAAGAGGTCTGAATGGGTGCAAAATACCCTTTTGATTTGACTTGATTTCTTGCAGCACAGCAGCATGTTGCTGCTCTGTATGCAGGAAGAGGGATCCATTTGATTTCAAGTTCCTGTTTCTATCAAGCAGATGTTTTTAATCCAAGGATTTTTTGAGGTGTTTTTTAATTAAAAAGGATCTGGAAGTAGCAAACAGCTTTCTGTCAAGCCTGTAATAATTAAAGGTCACCTTTGGTAGTCTGGTCAAAACAGGGTTAGAAAATTACTACCGAGTGTCTGTTGTGCTCTGGTAGTGTGATGAGCACCACTTGTGCAAAACACTTTTCTTAACTTCTGTGCCAGCTCTCTCCCTGTCCCGCAGGTAGTTTTTGAAGTGAACAGGGGTGGATTCCTGGTGGCAGCTCCGTGCTCAGCTGAGCCAGCCTATTTGTTGCTGCTGAGGGGAAAAGGAATGCTGATCCTGCCTCTCCTCCCTTGGGATAGTGTTTCTGCCCATTCCATAAGAAAGGAATATAGGGAAGGCTGGCAAAAACAAAAACAAAAAGAACAAAACAACAATAAAAAAACCCCACAAAACAAAAAAAAAAAGAAAATAACCAACAACCCAAACATAGAAAGTGTTATTATTTTTGGTAGCTGAAAGCCCTTTGAGCTTGCCTTAACTAGACCATAAAAGCAAGCCTTAGGTTTTTATAAGAGGCTGAGGTGAGAGATGCTCTGGTTTGCCTTCCAGTTGAGATGTCTATTGTAATAATAATAGTAATACTAATAACTTACACCAAAACAGCCTTATTGCTGTATCTAAAGCCAGCAGCACCTGTAGTATCAAGAGAGGAGGAACAGGGGGTGAGAGAGACAAAAAGATTTTAAGTTTTGCATCCAGGTCTTGATTTCAACATTAAGCCAGTGTTTGATAGGGAGTTTCCTACTAGAAATAACACTTTGGTCTAGACAGTCTGGAGAAGGAAAATGCTCCACCCTGTGTGCAGTTTGTGCTTTGTGTGGCATGGAGCACACCATACTTGTGTTAGGCTCTTTGCCAGCTGGTTTCAGAATTCTACGAAGACGTTGCTTTTACTTTTCCTGTTGAATGAGTTATTTGAGAGAGGGGGGCATCTTTAGGTCACTGGTGAGGATCAGGGCTTCTGTCATGGGAGGAGCTTCAAAAGAAAATGCCACACTCTCAGTGTTTCGATAGAAAAGATGAAAAAAAAGTGAAGCAGAAGAGAAGGATGTGCAAAGCGTGGAGAAGCGGATGCAGAGCTGCAGCTTAGAATGTATTTCAAAGTCAGTAATTCATAGTTTAAGGAAAAATGGGATGCGGCTATCCTGTGCTGTACAGCATCAGCTGTAACGCCTTCAGCAGTGGTATCTGTGCCAAGTGCTCAGCTTCTGTTTGGATGTGACCTCTGGCAAGAGCCCAGATATAAAAGACCGTCTACAATTTTCAGAACTTTTTAGGACTGTTAGTTTTCAAAAATAAAATTTAGGAAGTTTAAACATCTTGAGAAACAGATGAGTTTGAGAATTAGGAAATCTTCAGCTGATCTAATTCTCCTTTTGTCAGCTCTTCCAGTATGAGTTTGTTTTAATGAATAATTGCTTCCAGGCTGAATGTCTAGCTTCAACTGCCAGCCATTTGTCTGCTAATTATGTTTGATTCCTTAAAATATTTTTTCTTGGAATCAGAGCTTCTGGAATATGATTCTGTAATTTCTTTACTTTTGCCCTTACAGACTGAGCCCTTAAACTAGGTGAGAAGCAGGTTTTTCAGGTCACACATTGCTACAGCTCTTCCCTGAGCTGTCCTCAAGGCAGACAGAGGGATGATGAGGGGTGAAGGTCCTCCTCTCAACTCTAGTAAAAATAGGATGGGGCCCCTATGCTTGTTGCCTGTGTCAGATTCCCACTGATGCTTCTCACTCACATTGTTCTTGGGGCTTTGTAAGAAACACAGCCAGGCAGTGCTCTGAGTGATCCTGAGGGGTGTTACATCTTCTTTGGCTTCCAGCAAATCCAGCGTAGCAAGGTAAATCGATGTTGGGCCTATAGCTGTTTATTTTTCTGGATGAAATCAGTGACGAGAACACTGCTAGGTGTCCATGAGCAGTGCTTGCAGGCAGCTGGGTGGAACTGATGCTCTTGAGGGCCTGTCAGTTCGCTCAGGGAACATCCCAAAAACTGGTTGTCCACCTGGAAATCTATGTGGTTCCCATTTTACAGAGCAGGATTAGGTGCTGGAATGGATCAAAGTATTCGCACAGCATACTGGTAAATCTTAAGAGGGGAAAGTGGAATAAGGGAGACAGACGTAGCTCAATTACAAGCCAAATGGCACAGAGTGGATGCCAGGGGCCACTTCTTCCCCTGCTAAATCTGAAGTCTTTTATCAGCAAGGAGCAAGAATTGTCCCGTTTTGAGCTGGAAAGGCAGGGTAGCTGTACAAGAAGAGGTTAGATTGTGAGCAGTAAGGAGTATATGGATGGGGAGTTAACTCATGGCTGCTCTTTACAAGTAGTGAGTGAGAAGACAAAAAAAATGATGTTTCCAGGTACCAGGTTTAAGACAAAAGCACTTCATATTGTTGAAAATTATTCCATGGGTGTGACAGCCCTTTCAGTGGAAAACAGGGCTGGAAAACATGCAAATTTGTAAATGTGCACCAGGAAGTCTCTAAGCCAGAAACTGATGGGAGCTTAAAGGGCAGGTGGAGATAATACTATTTGGTTTTAATTCCATTCGTTTGGTCTTTCCTTAGGCAATTGGTTACTGGGTTATCAAATCCTTTGGTCCATGCTGGCTCACATTTTCCGGCTGAAGTGTCCTGAGGCTGGACGAACACAAGGATGCACTGAGCACCTTTGGAGCACAGCAGGCAAGAAAAGACAGCGCAGCACCAGGAACGTGCCAAGGGGCGGTGCCAGGTGAGCACACCCAGAAGGAACGACCGAGCAGCTGATATTTAATGTGCTGGGTGGAGAATCCCATCTCCAGCTCTCATTTCAAATTACTTTTCTTGCTATTTACAAAATGGTTTCCTCAACCTCTCACGTAAAGTGTGAAGATGTTTCTGGCTGATTTTTATATTATAACGGAAAATGGCTGCAGACAGGTTTTAAATTTCAGACTTTCCCATTGAGGAAATATGGGGGAAAATGAGTCTGGAAAGGATTAGGAAATTAACTTTGTATTTTATTGTGAATAGCAGTTTAGTGCCTTTCGGGACCAAATTCCATATGATTTTAAGAGTTTTATTCCTATCCAAAACTGCCACAGACATAAGCCCATAGAATCTGCATTTTCAATAGTCTTTTAGGTAGAAGATGGCATCTTTGACATTCTGGTGTCTTTTCATTGTATAAATCCCTAAGGACAGTCTTTGAGAGCTTCTGAAGAAAACAACTTGTACAGAGTTCTGAAAGCATGCCATGGGATTTGCAATTAGCCTGGATGCAAAGATCTTTGTGCTGCATCTGAATTTTGACCTTTGTTAGCAGTGCCTGGGGAAAGGCTTGTATGAGCTTCTGGATATCCTCGCCTGGCACAAAGCGGGTCCTGGTTCAAGGTGGGGCACCCTGGGCTCCATTGCTAGAGAAATTATGACAAAAAAGGCAGGTGGCTTTTGCCCCTGGGAACCCCTGCACTGCTTGATTGGTTGGAACCAGGGCTGCTGTTTTGGCTAGTGCCAGTACTATGGGACTTCTGTGATCCACTTCATATGGATTAAACGCTTTCTGGTAATGAAGCTGAAGATGTGCCCAGCCTGCGTGGAGCAGAGCTGAGCCTGGCAGGAGTGAGCAATGCCCTTGTAGCAAGGATCATTGGATGACTTTCCAGAAAGATTTAAAACAAAACAAAAAAAAAAAAAGCATTCACTTATATAGATTTGGCCAAATAAAAAGTCATTTCATGGGGGACACAAAGGGTGGGTCCAAATCTGTGTGAGTGGAAGGTGACCTTTTAGCCTGCTTGCTCCAATTCTGGCTTTGCCTGAATGCTTGTGTTGCAGGAGGCATCACGTCAGCCTCGCTCCATGTGCCCGCACAGGCCGGAGCAGGAGTAGTCACAAACAGTGTTACTGCTCATGTTGTTGTGTGAAGAGCCCTGTTGCTGTGCTGGAGCTCTCTGGTGGGGCAGAGGAGGTTACCTACCCCTCACAGGAAAGATTTTGGGGGTGGGGGGTTGTGCCTACAAAAGAGGCAGTTTGAGCCCAAGGTATTCCCGGAGAAAATGCTTGTCTGTGCAGGATGGTTATTTCTGTGTTCAACTATGCATCCCACCCCACTGCTGTTTTATCTGTGGGATATATCCTTCCCTTTCCCAGCAGATGGACTTGGCTTCCCTTGTGGGTAGGATCAGAGTCGTGCATCCTGTTGGCAGCTCTGCTGTCTTTGACTGGGTGCCCTGGAGCACAAATTTCCGTAGGAAAGCCAGAGATGGCAGCAAGACAAGTTTCCTGCCGGTTCCCTTGTTCCAGTTTCCTCCTTTTGGCAGAACAGGATTTGATTTTCTTTCTCGCTATTATTATGGGCTGCGAAGAACAGCTCTTAAATTAGCCCCGAGGAGGTGGAAAGGTAGAGGAATCACTGTGGGGAGTTTGGTCTGACGCATGTAATGAGCACAAGCTCTACCTGATTCGACTGATGAACCCTGTCATATGCACAGCCTTCTCCCCAGTTTGTTTTTGTTGTTTTAATTAACTTTTGGCAGCCATGCCAAATGCAACTCCTGCGCCTTTTTCCAACCACTGCTGCAATGTTACAGTGAAGTTCTTTGGCCGTAGCTTGGCTTGGGAGGCTTGGGTCCACCCAAGCAGCCTCCGGTGAAACTCGAGGTCTGTGTTGAAGGTGCCTAAATATCCCACAATAGTGACCCTTTGTCCCCCTTTTCTAAAACACTCCTGCTCCATCTTCTCCCCACTACTTTGAGCAGCTCAGAGTCCGACAGCTCTCCTGTTCTTGCCACTTCTTGCGGACCCTCGTGCACTGTTTGGCCAGAGATGCTCCCACTGGATATGTGCCACAGGGAGCACTTGCACAGCACTGCGGGGGGAGCTGGGAAGGGCAGCGTTGGGCTTTTCAGCCATCCTGTGTGGATGTGCACCCGTGGGGATACAGATCTGGCATGCGTGACACCGGCCCTGTTACCAGAGCCACTGAAGGCTGTCCCTCCCTAAGGGAGAGACTTCTCCTCAGCCCCAGGGACTGTGGAGCAGTTGTACTGCTCCAGCTTGAGAGGATGGACACCCTGGAGCACCTAGCTGATGGGGAGGGGAGGGAAGGCAGCACACAAACCCCATCAGTGCCCTGCAGCATCATTGGGCAAAGCGGGATTTAGGTCACCTGCCTGGAGAGCAGTTTGTGCTCTGCTGACTGCCTCTATCACACAGGCCTGAGGTGCTGGCAGGAGAGAAAGGCAACTTTTGAACCCCAAGTATAACTTCCCTTGACTTCACATAAGGTGTTATGGTTTGCTTTCAGTGAGGTAAGGGAGCTTTGCAACCACCCATTTTTACAGAAATCTGCCCTAAGAAGGCAGAGCTGCTCGTACATTCCTGGGTGCTTCAGCCTTTGCGTAGAGCCCCAGAGAACAGCAGCCACATCAAATCTCGTCCCCTGCTGATTTTCATTATCCACATGAAAAACTGGGTTAAGCTACCTCAGGCAAAAAGAATCCTGCAGGCTACTGCAAGGCTGTCATTGCTGGAGAGGCTCTGTCAGCTGGGAAAGGGCACTGCTTTCGTGCAACAGTGAACCTCACCATGTTATAAATAGCTCCTTGCTGCTCGAAAAGAAACAGTCAGAGGAAGTTCTTTCTTACTCTCTTTCTGTTGCAGTTTTCTCCTTTCAGGCAGCATAAAAGCCATTTGGTTATTTGCAGCACAGAAGCAGAGCTGGCTGGGACCAGTGGCCATAAAACCAATGAGACAACAGGTAGGGTGAGCACATGGAGAGAAGAATAGGGTCTGGCTGCTCCAGCATGTCTGGTGGTTAAGCCTGATGCACAGGCATGAGGCTGGGTCCCACCCACAGAGCTGCAGGACAGCATTTTCAGCTCCCTGGGGTTTGGGCTGTGGCAAGGCAGCTCCCTTGCAGCCCAGTTGTGTTTGGCATCTGCTCTCCCTTGCTCAGAGGGAGCCTGGTCATCACTCCTGAAGGCTGCTCTTTGGGGAAGCAATCAGGGAAGGGTCCATCCCACTGCCTGCCAGCTGTTCATGATATATGATTTACCACTGGCCTGCTGAACTGCCATTCTATACATGTTTTCATCGAAATTTGGTGGTGATGCTACCGGAAAAATCATGAGAAACAGATCATTATATGCTGGCCTGTGGGAGAAAGTTTCTGAATTTGTTTTGCTTATCACATGAGCAACAGAAAGCTGTTGCTGGCACCCACTGAGTCCACTTGAACTTCTGTGCTTGGTATGTGTTTGTGTGTACTTGCCCCAGGCCAGGAGGGCTTTTTCTTTGTTCAAAAAAGCAGCTTCTAAAATCACCATAGTGCACCATGCCTTGAAATTGGCAGCTGTCATCCCAGGCAAGAGGATGCTGCTGTGTACGGATGATTGGTTTAAACTGACTATGGCCAGTTTGTTGCACTGGCCAAGACCCCTGAAAGGGCTACAGATGTTTAACAGCTGGTCTCAGTCCTGTCAAAGTACCTTTCAGATTTTCCAGGGTCGCACACCCCAAGCTCCTGGCTGCAGTAATAGGTTTTCTTCATTAAAAGTACAACTATTTCTTCTATTTTAGTAAGCTTATTAAACCTGACTTGCAGTATTTAATAGTACTGCTTCCTCAGCCTGGCTGCAAACTGTGGATGATCATCCGTGACCAATTTAGTAAATACTTGGCATTACCTGCTGTCTGAAAAGACAAACTGTGGAACTCTGCAGTGGCACTTCGGAAATTCCTTTACTGAACACAGCAATGCTCTACCTGCTCAATATTAATCATTGGATAGGAGTGAAAAAAAAGGTGACTATCTGAACACAAAAATGCTATGCTGATATTATGCTGAGCTACTTGTTGGGATGTCTCTCTTCCATCCAGTATCAGAAGTAGCTGTGGGTTTTAGGTGGTGGTGAGTCATTGGACACAGTAATGGAGAGGAATGAAAAAAGATGAATTGGGATGTCAAGGAGAAGAACAGCACACATACACTGGAGGAACACCAGCAAGTACAGAATTACATTTTTCTTTGCAAGTGTTGGATGGGGTCTTTCCTCTGTGGCTGGGTGAAGATACAATTGCTTATGTTTGCAGACCAGCTTTTCCAGTCCATATGTCCAAGATATAACTACGCACATTAATTCATGTGTTTGTCTTTATCTCCAACAGTTTCAGTCTTAAAAGGCTGGGATACTGATAGCCTAGTAGGCAATGAACTTTTCCAGTTCCTGAGAGTGACTTGCAATTTATTCTGGCATGGCTGCCTGTAGATGCTAGTCTTATTCATAGCAAATAAATGCCTCTCCCCTCCCTGCTTTCCCTTGAACCTTTCCAATTTTTGGGGATTATTATTTGGCATCATTGTACCTGACTGTTTTTAAATTTCGTGTGTGGCCAGGAGGGATGGAAGAGGTTTGCTTTGCTGTTTCCCCAAAGGGTTTGAGACAATGCTGATATCTTAAAACCTGCCTTGTTGCTCCTGGGGAGTCTGAATCTGGCAGGAGGAGTATCTAACCCTTCTTTTAAGGTTGCAGTCCAGTCCTGAGTCACAGAAGTAGAAAAAGGAGCATATTTTGGCTTGTTGCACTTCAGTGTGTTCATGCTGCAGTTGGTACCAGCTGCCTCCAGGCCAGTGCAGGGCAACGGCTGCGCTGTGGGAGGTGAGTCCGTCTGCTCAGGGGAGGTGATTCTCATCCAAGTTTGTGGATTGCCAATACCCTGTGAATCTGAGAACCTCCTTTGCTGCTGCTCTTGCTTCTTTGATGAAGGACGGACTGCAGATTCCCAGGCAAAACCTGTCACAGGAAATATAATCTGCAAAAAATCCCTGGTAAAATACATGAATCCCATGCCAGTATCCCTGGTGCAGGTGTTTCTTAAGAATCCTGTCTAAGTCCTCACCTGGGGAAGTGGGAATATCAGAGGAGCGAGAGGGGTTTCTGGCTTCTCAATTCCCATCACCTTTTGTGTACTGATTTCTTAAACTCTCATTCCCAAAGACAAAAATGTGACTGTGCTGTAATCTAAGGAAACTGCAGCATGGAGACCGTCTCTGAAGAGAGTGGAGATGGCTTTGCTTTGCAGGGGTCTGATGAGATGCCATTCATTACTGCCTGCAAAGTGCTCTTTCAAATCTCGTGTGAGGGTGCTTTAGGAGAGTCTGTGCTTTGACTTGGTGACAGCTGAGGGGGTCCTTCTCTGCAGTGTCTGTGAGGTGGCATTTTTATTCTCTCTGTTCCTCTCTGGGGACAGAGGGACAAGTGGAATAGGATATTAGAAAACACTACAAAAGGGAATGTTAAGTTTGGCTTAATTAAGGAAGACCATGTTGCTGGAATTATTCATTGCAAATTCTCTTGAGAATAATTTCACGGGAGATTGAGTTACTGCAGGCCCTGGCCTGATCTGAATGGATGGCAAAGTTGTAAATGACAGCACCAAGGTAATGCATGTATCTGTGTCAATCAGATCCTGGGTTTCATAATTTCATAAATTAAATTCCTTCTTTTATTCAATCAGTGTGTTAAAGATGATATGCATTGCTTATTGTACCTCTGATGGTGTGGCCTGATTAGACACAGTGTTAGCTCTGGTCACAGCACATCCAGGGAACAAAAGTGCTGTGCTGCTGGGGGTGACTCTCCAACCATGACAGGGAACAAGGAGAAATTCTCATTTGGTTTATGGCACAACTGCACATCTTGTTTGGTGTGTAGCTGGTCTCACTGCGGGGGCTTGTAATCCTCTCCTGAGGTCCCTCCTGCTGTGTGTGCCTATGGAGCGATGCAGGGAGCCACCTGTGCGTGGCTGTTCCCATCTCGGGGAGCCCTGCCACCCACCAGGGCGTGTTCACGCCGATCCATCGCCCTGATGATGCACCTACGTGTCTCCAGCCTCTGCGCTCATTTGGGATGAGCCAGCCTCCACTCTGAGCTGCAGGCACGCACTGTGGTTTGATCGCTTCTTGAGTGCGGATGTGACGTCTCAGAGCAGAAACCTGAGTTCCTCCCCTGCCACTCAGCAGTGACTGTTGTGGTGCAAAAAATACACAGCAAAGGAGAAAAGGAGTCTGTTTCTTGTGTGAAGGGACCAGACTGTCTCGAACAGCCAGAATCTCTTGCCCTCCCCTTTTGTGGTGCTAAGCAACTTCAGAAGAATAGTCCCCTCCTAGAGACATAAAGATATCAGATAGGTCAAGGGGCTTGTTGCTAGTTGCTTCTGTTACTGTTTTGCTTTCCCTGGAAATCTGGCTTTTTCTTTGGACAACTTAGGTGCAAACTGAATTCCTTCATGTGGAAAACACATGATGCTATGAAGAAACACCCTGAGCAAATCAGACATGGCAGCCTGACAGATCCCGGCCAGAGGTCAGTGGTGAGCCACTCACACACCTGGAGATGCCGGGCAGCCCGGTCCCAGAGGAGCCTTTGCAGCCACAGGGAAATGAGGCACACAGCCCAAGGCACGGGGGACATCTTTATTGTGGTTGTTGGCAAAGACCGACTGTAACCCAGCTCACGTGTTCTCCTGCAGGGCTTCTGCTCCCCTGCTGGGATAAGGTTTAAACCAGGTCCTAGCAACTTGCTGACTCACAGCTGTGAAACAGCGGCCATCTGCAGATCACCTGTGTCTGGTTTTGCCTGCAAATGCCATTCATTTGGCATGCAGATCATGGGTTTGGTAGGTACCACTGGTGGTACAGACAATGCTTGCCAGGAAGAGCCAGAGCAGTGAGGACAAAGGGCTGGTTCTGTTCAGCAGAGATATTTGAGAGCTGGGACAGCTGTCCCTGTCCTTGTGTCCACCCTGCTCTGCCCTAAGGTGGCTGGGGAGTGTTGCTTGTTGGGGTCAGGATGGCATGGAGGGGGACAGTGGTCCCTTTCCTAGGCCTGTGTGCAAACTACAATTAAAGGCTTCTTCAAGTCAATTCTTTCTAAAGAAAATGCCTTTGTCCCCAAAGGCTGGATAAAGATGGTAGGTTTATGATTCTAATGGGTTCTTAGAGTGTGAACCTGTAACTTATCTTGCAGTATATTCTCTACATCCTTTTACTTACGCACCCAGAGCATGACCAAACATCTTCCCCACCTATTTCAGAAAAGAACAAGACAGGAAAAGCAACCGGTAATATATATCTGACTGTATTTCAAAGTTGTTGATTGTAAACAAACTTTGTTGAAGAAATAAAATCACATGACAAGATATCAGAGTGGTACTATAAATCCTTTTTGTTGTTGTTGCCACACTTCACATTTTTGGAACTCGGAATTTAGCTTATGGTGTACAAAACTTGTAAAAATTTATTGCAAGCGTGCCTTTGTGTAGAACGAAACTGGTGTCACAAAAGTAGTTCCCTGTCCCATGCAGAAACACAGCTGTGTGTATCTTACTGTGAAGAGGTCACACACCTGCATTTCCTGAAAGACTTGGCTGTTATAAAATTGCTCTGAGAAGATTTTCAAAAAGAAAAGAAAAAGAAAAGTAATTTGCAGTGTATACTTTACCTCTGTAATTTATGCTTTCAACAGAAATCTTTAGAGTTATAAAGAATACAGAACTTTGCAACAGAACCACACTTGCTGATGGTGTGAGCACAGCCCAGTGGTCTTGAAAG
Organism: Cnemophilus loriae; assembly: GCA_013397755.1. Taxonomy (NCBI): domain Eukaryota; kingdom Metazoa; phylum Chordata; class Aves; order Passeriformes; family Corvidae; genus Cnemophilus; species Cnemophilus loriae. The sequence goes on along the minus strand of VZTF01003487.1, from coordinate 122,932 downwards.
CACTCAGCCAGCTAAGGCCCATCTTCGCATTTGGAACTGTCACTGCATTTGATGGAATGTAAGTTGCACACACTGAAAAATAAATGCAAACAAAATGTCGAGGGGGAGACTCCTTCTCCGGAATCCCCATTGTTCCTGTTTCTACTGTGGCACTTCCACAGTCTGCGGCTTCCATGCTGTGCTGACATGCAGCAGTGCTGTGACTCCAAGGCTGATGGCTACTGAACACGTGTAGTCTAAGGAAAGGCATGGAGTGAGGCCAGAGATGTAGCTAAAGCAGGGTTTGTGTTACTAAATCAGCTGTGCAGACTGCTTATGTTAAACATCAGCCTTTTAATTCAAAGGCAGCAGGAGAGGGGGTTAAACATGCTGGAATGATGACAGTTAGAAGGGATCACCTGGCTCCTCTCCCTCCACGTACCCAACCTCTGAACTTTCCTCTGCTTTCTCAAACCCACTGTTGCCCTTGAACTCCTCCTTGTATCAGCCCATGCTGATTAGCCTCACCTTTACAGGATCAGATTAATCGCTGGCATAAACCTGAGTTTTGTTATTTCTAATATCACCCCCACACCATGGGATCAAGTTATTTTTTTATTTCAGTACTGAAATGCCAGGCAAAGATTTGGCTTATATCTAGAAGAAAAATCCAGGTTGCAAAAGTAAGTCCGAGACACCTGCAAACTGTTTTCCATCAAATGAGCAACTATGTTTCATAGAGACATGCAAATTGTTCAGCAGTCACATTTTGCAAATGCCTTGACACAGATTGAGAACAAAACCACAAAGTTACTTTGAGACAAGTGGGTTGGGGTTCTGGACAGCTGAACCTAGTGCACTGTGCTTTGCTTTTCAATTTCTAGGCTTTTTGTGGGGAACTAGTGGAAACAGGTCAAAATGCTCTGAAGTCCAGAGCACACTGTAAATACTTGAAGTGTGAAAGCATTTGCCAGAGTGTTTATTTTAGAAACAGAGTTTCCAGGGCTGGGAGCAAACTGCACAGGCCCTGGCATCTTCCTGTCCCTAGAAAAACTTCTGAGACCAGCTTGACTATGAAGTCTGCTTGTCCGAGAAGCTTGGATTGCAAATTGCGATCTTGTGTCTCCCCAGCTTGTTTCTCCAGTCAGCTCCTGCACATTGTGGTCCTACAGCATGGCATGACAGTCTTCTCGCACTGGGTTCCTCACCAAGGGCCCCCAGGGATCCAAGGTTGTTCAGGTACAGCAAATGATGCTTTTGTGGGTAAGGTTTTTGCACTACACATCACCTGGACCACCTTGACATCCAATACAAGCAATTATCACTTCAAAACAGTGATACAAAAGGGATTTACCACTTAAGGCCTTTTTGTGATACCTAACAGCTGTTCACCAAACCCATCAGAGTGAAAGGGCTTCAAAAAACAAGACAAAACCCCCAAAAAATCCCCAGACCCTGTCAAAGGTCCTTCTATGACAGCAATCCAGAGCTGAGGAATATTACAGCAATCCAGTTGAAGCAGTGGGTGTGGTGCTGCTGAAACCTGTTTGGGGTCCATCCGAACCTGCTGGGGCAGCTCTAATGGGGCAAAGCAGACAACACCTTCACAGTGATTGCAATCAGAGCAGCCTTCAGAAACAATACCCTGTTTCATCTGAGATTTGCAAAATAGCAGGAAGAAGCAGCAAAGCAATTCTGCAAAAGTAAACTGAAGGGCCTACTCTTTCTTGTCAACTCTTCCAGACTGACCAAGAACCTTGCAGGATGCTTTGGATGTGTTCTAAATGCAAGGAATGAGGGAAGCAAAGAAAAGCGTGGGGCAGGAAGCTTCTCCAGGGCTAGATTTCCCGAGAGACAAAGCTGTCATTCAAAAGAAGAGGAAGAGATCCTTTTTACAAAGCACAGCTGTTCTCAGCTGTTTCCCAACAGTGAGGTGATGATACAGGGGTGCTTCCAGTTCATGATGCTTCTGGAAACAAAGGTAAGTTTAGGAAGAATTGCGACAAGAATGAATATATATCAAGCAGCACTGATGACAGGCATGCTTTTGAGCAGATGATGTTATGTGTTGGTGCAAGTATCCTAGTTAACAGCAGGCCAAATATATACCTGTTTTGAGCTTAGAGTTCCTTGCCTTTGTGAAACTGTGAACAGGCCTTTGACACTTTAATGTTTTTCTCAGCCAGACTGAGATGAGCTCATTTTACAAACAACCAATCTTACATCAATCTGAGCATGAAGAAAGTGCCATGGCAAACTCCACAACAGAGGTGGATGGAAGACTTCATATTCCATCTAAGCCTCAGTGACTTTTCTCAACTCAGTAATTATTTGTCTGAATTTCACACTGTTTACTGGACTATTGCAGAGCTTTGGATTTTCCATTTCTCTTCTAAGTTCCTATAGGCTTGTTGGGCTTCTATGTTTTATCAAATTTTCTCTTACCTTGAGTGCAACTTGGTTTTGACTCATGCCAGCCTGTATGAAGGAACCTGTTGCAAGTCCCACAGCCCTTACTTAGGGGGAAATGATATTTGGCATACTTTCATTTCTAGTTTGGAGAAGTGCTTTTGAACAAGAACCGAGTCACTGAAAACACAGAACATGGCCTTAATCAGCAGGAGTGCAAACTCCACTTTAGAGTTTCATCACCCCCCTTATCTGTGCTGTGCCTTGGTGTCTGGTAGGAAAGGAGAAGCTTTGATAAGCTAATGATGTCTCACGAGTGCTGAGGTTGTTACGGCACTTTGCAATCCTTGCTTGAAAAGTACCAGAGATGCACAGAATTACCAGAGCAGCATAATCCCCCCCCACCCCGTCAGTAAAATCAGCTCTAGCATGAGGGGACTAAGGCATGGAAGAATGAGATACTGGAGGCTTCTTTCACTACTCGCCAGCTCAAGACAGACTTCTAAATAAATGTTAGAAAGAAAATAACATCTTCAGGAAAAAAAGAAGGACATAGAAATATAGCTGGAGGTAAAGAACAGGACTGCTGTTTTTGAGTTGCTAAATTCAATTTTCTCTAGGAATTACCTGAAGAAAACAAAGTTGTACTTCTATAAATTATGATTCCTAGACTACTTGTATATAGAAGGGTTGGAGATAGAGAATAGAAACAGAAAATGGAGATGAGATTTCTTTAAATTGTGCCCTATTGTCAAGTGTACAGATGGGCTGAAGTAAAAAGTGGCAGAATTCCTGCAAGCCCTTGAAGCATTTTTCAACTGAGACAACAGTGGAAACCACTTCCCAGTGGCTTCTAAGCTCTAGCGAGTGTTGTATTACACACTGGGAAAAGAAATGTTTTCCAAGAATGGATCGTGGCACGACAGACATTTCCTGAAAGTACTGTGCATAGAAGGTGGTTAGTGTGTCTTACTGATGGTCTCAGTTCTTTGAAACAAAGTTTGCATACCATGAACAAGTAATTATCAGTTTTCAGAAGTCCATGTCAGTGAAAATTCAATTCAGCAGGAGAGAAAGGAGCTGTGCTGTGCTCCCTTCGCTACTTCAGTGTCAAATTTCTTTTCTTTTCCTGAAAAAGTTTAGAGACATTCCTCTGTGACCTGGTCAGCATTTCGACTGCATTTTACCTACTGCTGAGCTCTCAGATCTCTTACCCAGATTGTCTTAAGGCTACAAACAACCCAAACTATCATTTCACAAGCTATTGCACAATTAGACACGCACACACACTATAATGAGCATCCTTGCACTACTTTGAGACTAACTTTTTCCCCCCTTTAATCAGAGAGAAGCTTTAAACTTACAAGCAGGTGGGGAACCAAATCCGAGTAAGCCAGTTTGCAGTAAAGGAAATAATCCTACACAGGCTGAGCTGCAGTTGACAAACTTTAGCCTTTAAAAAATTATCCTATATCTTCCTTAGTTACTTTGCCTTGGTTGTAATAACAGAAAAAGTGCAAGATGCTTTTTCAACAAGGAGAAATCTTAACTTTCTCCAACCCTATCCACTTCCAGTCAACAAAAGGAAAAGATGAAGGGGAAGAGTCATCTGTAGATACAGACTACACTTTGGTGGCTTTTGCTTGTTGGCTTTGAGAGCCAAAATTCAGGCATTTTGTACATATAAATATATATAAATATTTTTGCTTACTTATGGAATTGTTTGTGCATGATTAGAACAACAGTTCAAAATGATGAGGGATGGTTAAGGCTAAGAAAATGAAATTCATTGCAAAGCTATAATTTTGTCTTCATTTTTCTCCTGTACAAAGGAGACTAAAGCATCTTCCCTGTAATAGTCAGCCACTGTGTAATCCCCCGTCAACACCAATTCTAGGGAAAACTACTCAGGACCCAGTCCCTGAGGCAAAAAGCTAGGACCTCATGATTTGAGCTCAAGTAATCCACATAATTAACTGCATACATTAGTGAAAAATTAAATATTCCAAGGCCTCAGGCCTACTGTCACCTGAAAAAGAAAAGGCATTTTCTCTATGGGATGGCCTAGATCCAGGCCTTTAAGCATACATAGTTATGTAACAATTGGCCAAGGGCTCCAGATTTATCCCAGGGGCCTACGACATAGCTAGAGAGTGGTCTGCCTACTCCTCAGAAATACCAAGTGGTTCCAAGGTGGTCTTGGAAACCATCCCATTTCTGCTGGGGGCATGGGTATCCTGCACATACTCCAGCATGGCACAAGAGTGCAAGGAAGCAGCTACTGTTCATTTAAGCCATCCCATTAGCAAAGTTCCAGCCAGACTTTTCCTTACTGCCCCAGTTTTAACTGCCATATAAATTTATGGGATATAATGAGCTGCACTTCCTGATCCAATATAGGCTGGCATTGTCTGAAGCAGGCAGCAATAAGAACACTCTGTGAAATTTCCTGAAAAAAGAAAACTGTAGGTTTATATTGCTGAACATCTATTTTCCATGCTTCAGGCTAGCTGCTGTGTCCCTTTGAATAGTTACAAGACTGACAAGAACCAGCTATCAAACACACTCAGTCTGAAGAGGGGTGGTCTCAGTTCTCTGCAGAGACAAGAAATTTTGAACTCATCCTTGGGTTCCTGTGCAGCTTGGCATTGCCAAGGGCTCGAGTGGTACAAACCCACCTCCTTCTTTTGTGGTTAGGAGGCCTCAGTGCACAAAGTTTTGTCCTTTCTCCCATGTTTCCTAGAGAAAACTCTCCTGGGTGGAGACCTTGTGGACTGAGAAGTGAAAAGGATGCTTAGGAATCCCGCTGCTGTTCATTGTGCAGCTGGCAGGCAGAGCAGGATGTGTGGGACAGGCTCCAGGCTGTAGCACAAGCAGAACCACCATGGAGTTGGCCATCCCCTTCTCTCCTTGCAACTAGGTGAGATCTGCCTCTAGGTCTACTCCAAACAGTAAGACTTTGGTGGAAACAGAAGGATGTCAGTGCAAGGATACTCCATGGGCTAGTCATTAATTTACTAACCCCTGCTGGATTCTTCCTCTGTTATTATTTACATGCTATGCGTTTGCATGTCACAGAATGATGAAATCTGAGGAGTTTCCAAATTCATGTTGGTTACCCTCTATTGCCTCTTGTCAGATAGATACAAGTAACCTGATAAGATTTACACTGATAAATCAATCATTCACTCCATTCCTCTTGAATCAACTCGAGCCATTCTTTGGGAGTAAAGTAAAACTTTTCAGGCTGGCGGTCCTCTAATCAACATGTTTTTCTGCCCTGTAAGTTAATGCAATTCTGTTTCTGTCCATCACTGCTAACCTTCAGAATACAGAGTTTTTTGATGATTCAGTTGTGGACTGAAATCAATAAAGTGTAGAGGGCAGGGTAGTACTTCACCTCAGTATTGATTCCCTCGTTTCAATCATACCTGTCTCTCTTGGCATTGTTTTCTGAAACTCCAGTGGCTTTCAGATTCCACAAGCACCAAAACATGGCCTTGGCCACCAGCTCACAATGATGCTTGTCCTCTACAGTGTCACTCAGAACAGAAGAACTCTTTGGCCTTGCTCTGTTTTAGCAAGGTTTAAGGTTGGTTGCAACTGGACTTCTTTCTTTTTGTAAGACATGATGCTACGTTACTTTGCTAAACACATAATCTGCTTAATTACAACTACTGTGACAAGCCCCGAACTCTACCAAAAAGAATTCCTACAGAACACCCCACAGTGATAATGGGAAACACTTGGCTATTAGTGACTTATTTTTTTTCTGCCAACTGTGCGCCAAACAAAATTCTAAAGTGGACCAAAAGGGACTTGACAATTACCAAAGAAAAAGCAAGAAATTATTGTTCTTAAAACCTCAACAGTCCATTACATTAGCTTTTTAAGCAACATCTAAGATACAGTTGAAATCAAGAAAAAAATATAGTTGATATATTTTGACTTCTCACCTGTACACTGACCGTGGCAGTTAAGATGTGAGGCAGTATTACTTACTGGTTTACTCACTGGTAATACTTTCAGTATTAATCACTGTTTGTGTATAAAATATTTCATCCTGGTTAAAAAAGAAGATCAGTGTAATGTATTTGTCATTTTATATTCACTAATGGATTTGGTTTCTCCTAATTTTCCTGTGTTCTAACTGGGATTAAATTGTCTTATGTTACATTAATAAAAACAAAGGGGAAAAGAAAACACAGAAAGAAAAAATCATGACTGGTCCTCAGTTCCTGGCTGCCTGCCTGTGAAGGTCGTGTTTGTCAAGATGCCTGCTGCAGTGTTCCTGTGCTGGGCTGCTCCGTCCCACCGGAGGACAGCAGCGACGCCTCGCGGGATGGCAGCCGCGCTCAGACACAGCCCACGGCGCAGCCTCACGGGGCTTGTCCCAGGATTTAGTAACTCCACAGAAGGTGTAGAGCTTCCTGTAATACCCATCTAGGACTGCTGAGCTGTGCCAGCTTCTGACAAGCTCTTGGCCCAAGAGGAACTTTACAAGATGACCCTGTTCAACAAATAGCGTTGCGATGACGGCTGATTTAAGTCTGTTTTGGGTGTACAGATTCCCACAGGGCATTCACATATGCAATTTTGTGTCAGCTTTTCCAGTGGCACTTTCTGCACCACATGTTTACATCCAGCTGATACTAGAAACAAAGTCTGCACCTCTCTAGGGGCATCACTTGGCATTTTTGGATGACAGCACTGGTGGTGTCACAAGTTCCTTGCTTTGCCGCTCCAGGTGTGGTATCTTCTGCTTTCCCTCCAGCCCCTGCCTACGTCACCAAGAGCAAAGCATCAATGGGTGGGTGAGGTGTCCTCCAAGCCCAGAAGCTCCTTTACAAGTCTTTCACCAAACTGTGCGCGGCTGTACCTTGTCACGTGGTAGGCCTCTGACATTTTGTAGAGGATGTAGGCATTATTTATAGCGATGCTGATGGCAAACCAGAACACTTGTTGCCAGGTCTTGTTTGGTTTGTGAGAAATGAAATACCTAAAAGCCAAGAAAGGAGGGAAAAACATGGTTCAGACAAACAATTGCAGCTGGGATGCAAGAAATCACCCCAGGCAAAGATCCTGCAGTCCCGAAGGAGAAGCAGACACGGGACTTAATGCCTGGTTCAAGTATTATTTAAAGAAATTTTGTACAATGTATTTGACAGTCATTTACAGCTAATTTGCACAATTTTGGAGATTTCTGGTAGTGTGTAAAAGAACAGACCTCCTTCGTCTCAGAATCAAACTTCAGCAACACTCTCACCTCTGTATCACTCTATGTAAATAAGAGTACTGATAAAGATTCCTTGAGCTCACCCATGACAAATATCCTTATGATGGGAGATGTAGGTCTGAATCCCTTCGATTTGTAACTAAAAAAAAGGCCTCAGTCACATTACATTACATTTTTGGGAAGCTTGCTGATGCTTCTCCTCATATTTATTGTGAGCAAAGAATGATTGCTGCTGCTGTCAACAGTAGGTGGGAGGATGTGGGGGTAGAGTGAGAGCGTACACTGCTGGTAGGTGGAGCACAAGGCAGAACTAGAAAGGACTGACATCTTTATATTTAGGTTCTGACTAATTCTAGGACTGCCAGAATATTCTCTCTTCAGTCATAAGATTTCCCATTTTCCCACTTTCCTACTTTCATTTTTTTATTAACCATTTAAATCTACTACCTCAGTTCTTTTCCACATTGATTTCCTCAGATCAGATCCCAACATCATTCTCCAGCGACCACCTCCTCCCCTTTCATATATTCTACTGAATTCTTGCTGCCTTGCCCAGAACTGGCTTGAAAAATCTGTGCTGCTTTTTTGCTCTTCTCAATTTCTAGTTCTTGAAATCTTCTGCACCTCATCGCTATTCCCACAGCCAAGCTTCCCCACTGCTATTCTTACTCATTTCTATTCCTCCCTGCTACATTAAGAGCTAACACTGAGGACACCAACTGGAATTCAGGAGCCAAAAGTTCTACATTCTGCTCTTTCATCGAGTAGATTATCTTTACATACACAACTGAATGTCTTTTTTCTTCTGGCTCCAGGTGATGCAAATATCACCAGGACACATTATCAACTAAGCACCATGTACTGCTAGAGGGGGAGAGCTGAGCTAGCCTGAGAGACTTGTGGGGCTGGTAGACCCTTGTTGAATTATCTATCAGTCTGCTGGCTCATCCTCCTATCACTTCTTAAAAGTCATTTACAAGATGCAAAGGACACGTGTCTCAATATTTCTTTTTTTTTGACTGGTGGATGGGTAGACAGAGCCAAACCAATACCAGCAATGCAGTTCTTGCTTTGTGCAAAGCCAGCATCTGACCTTTGACTTAAACAGAAGTTTTGTCACTCAGTGAAAGCAGCATTGGGCCCTTAGATGCAGCTCAACATGAAGAACTCAAATATTGCAGCAACAGAGAAGGTGTGAAAGAAGTACACACACATGCACATCTTCTTACTTACTTGCTGTATTTATCATCATATTTGCAGATATAGCTAAGGTGAGCAGCAAAGGCTTCAACTGCCAGTGGGCATGGAATTTCTCCGCTTTTTCTCTTAATTATAACTCCTGCATCAATTAGAAACATAACAGTTTTAAACTGACATTGCAAGTCTAGCAATTGAGAAGTGTTTTTTCTATATATGGCTTATAAAATAAACATTATTGGCAGTTTTCCCCCTAAAGGTGGAAAATTATCTGTAACAGAGATGCTAATTTGATTTCTTTTCCCATAGGTAGTACATTGAACAAGTGGAAGGGGAAGCAGAGGGATCGTTTTTTAGTTGGAATGAAAAGACGTTAGACTCAAACATTTTTGCCATATATTCAAAAGAACCCACACATTGCTGTAGTCCCACAGTAGCCCCCTACAGACAGTATTAGTCTCTCCTCTTTTGGTTCAGAAGAAGTTGCGGTCACCTCTAGAGCAGTGACTTGCTGTTATATGCTTTGAATTCTGGAGGTCCTAAATTAGTCCCTTGAAATTAAATCCTTTGCTTATCTCCACCCATGGGGGCCAAGAGCAACATTACCTTCTCTTCACTGGGTGCCAATTGACACAGAGAAGAAAATACACTAAGAAGGAGCCAACTGACTGAACTCAGCGAAGACGGAAGTGATGCTGGTGGGAGATTGTGGTCTCTTTGAAATGAAAAGCAGCCTGGTTCCTGCTGCGGGAAGCCAGAGCTCAGAAGTACCCTTAGGTTGCTCACTGGAGCTGAGCACACATTTCTCTGCCTACAAGTGCTGCTTCTTGTCCTTTCTGGTCAGCTGGCTTGGTAATGCAGCTCATTATGGGGGATGGCCATCCTGCCTACTGCACAAGTCTGTGGTAAGGCAACAGGCATCACTCTGCAGCCTTCTACCAACCCCTCTTTGCACAGACAGGTGCTAGAGCAGGTTCCTCCAAAAACAGGCCCCGTTCCCTGATGTGGTCTATCTTTGACCTGGCCTTATCCAACACTAGAGCAGTATTTGTAAGTCCAATGCTCTTGTAAGAAACTCCCCTAGCTCTTTTCTGATTTATTGCTCCTATCCTTCTTCCCCCTTCCTGGGGAAAGCTCTCTGTAGGAAGGAAGGGTGAGTAAAACAAACCTAGAGCATAGGAGTCTGTTCCCTAACTTTTGACCTTATGCCCCCTGGTTTCAAAGGTCGGCTCTCCAGGGTATGGACCACCACTTACTCCATGGCTATGGAGCCTAGTGAGGCTCCCTTCTCTCTGGTACAACACTATTTTCTCCAGGTCTGGAGAAGCATAGGCTTGGTTGCATCCTTTCTCAGCATCGTTTCAGTACGGGTACAATTCTAGGCTTTCTCATTTCTCAAGCTTTCAAGAAAACTTTCTTCGCCTTCCTTCTGCCAACTCTTTTACAATCAGCCCTAAAATGCTACTCACGTTTTGATTACAGACTTCACCATTTCATTCCTCCAGCTGGAAGTCTCATTCCATCCATTATCTCTGTCAAGCCCCCTGTGCTGTCCTAGCTGGCAGGCTCTATTTTGAAGCTAGTATGCGACACATACTAAATGTCATGTTACAGCTGGGCCATGCAGAAATTTATTTGGGGTGTTTAAAGTCTGATTTTTCAAGAGTCCAAAATTATATTACCTCTGAATTGTTCAATACACTCTCCTTTCACCTCTGCCTCCTCAAGCTGGTTGTAAATGTAGCCCAGGGAGGGGGGGAAAACCAATCAAACAAATAAATTCTTCATTACATTCATGTAATTATTATAGTGTGGTTTTGATTCTTTTAATGAGTTCTACAAATATCTGGCCAGCATGAGGTAAAAAGGACTGATACACCACCAGCCTGCTGCATTAGTGCTGCAAAATCACTTGCCATCTCATCAGGGCAGATCAGGGAAGGGTAAGTATGTTCCTGGTACAAGTGTTATACAAAAAAAAAAAAAATCTCCTTCTTTCTCCTCTTCCCCTCTTCTCTTTCTTCCCCTTCTCTTCTTTTAGAGGATTTGTATTTCCTTTGCAATTTGCTTTGTATTCACAATCTTTAAAATAATACACTGCAGTGGCAGAACCATATATTCCCTATCACTTTCTATTATACTCCCCATAACATTCCCCTGTTTTGAGAATAAAAATAGCTTTATAGGCATATTATTTTTAGCCCTTCCTAGGCTTGTTCCGTAGGCATAGCCCACCTTCCCAGGGAAGACAACTGCCAGAGCTGGGTCATTCCTAGCTGCAGGTCTCTGTGGCATGTGGTCCTGAGCCAGCTGACTCATCAGCACATCCAATGAGCCATTTCCCCTCCTGGTCCTCCCCCAGCACTGCTGTGTTCCCATCCCTGGCAGCACTCCAGGGAACACACCACCTGCACTGCAGCCACAGCCTGCCTTTGCTTCCGTGCTGGAAAGGGTGCTGACTGCCAACCTCCATCCTGTCACCATAGAAAGGCATCGGCTTTTGGGTTTATGGTTCTTTTAACTTTTCAATTTAAATTTTTAAGCTGTATGCTTGGCACGCAAAGCTTGGGAAATACTACCTCAAATGAAACAAGCCAAAAGACAAAGGTTTACATATGTTTGTTTCCTCAAAACATTTGTCCTAAGCCTATCTAGAATCATGCTTTTTTAAAAATGGGAGTCCCACTGATACTAGCACTTGTATCCATCTTGGCAAACCCTGAGATTTCATAACAATATAAAAGAAGGGGCATTGCATGATCCAAGTGCTATATGGCTTTTTATCAGGACTTTGATTTCTTACAGTTCTTTATCAGAATTGCTGACATTCAGCATTGTACAAGGTCTGATGATCGAGGTCTTCCCATCAGGGTCCTCCAGCCCCATTCCCAATCTCATCATACTTGGACACAACCTCCTGACTGTAGTCTCACAAATGACACATGGAAATGGTAAGTTGAAACCCTATGCTTACCCATCCTGAAACATGCTTTTTAACATTATGCTTCTTTCCCCAGATTTTCCAATTCTAGGCCAACCTCACAAGCTGATTTTTTTCAGGAAACCAAAGTGTCACCAGTCACCCATCACTCCAGCTTCTCCTGGAGTAAAAACCACACAGGGACTCATACAAGTGCTTCATATAATTGTGATGGCTCCACAACATCTCCCATCTTCTCACAAGTCACTTATGAGATGCTAACTTGCCATTTGCAGCTCTTTATTCCTTGCATATGTGGCCCAAGCTTTGTTTTCTACTCTTAGTTATTGACTGTTCAGCTTTTAAGTAGAGCTAGCTGGTGAAGAGCACCTGTGGAAGTTCTTCTCAGAAAGAGGCTACTTCTTAAAAAGATCTTGGGTTCAACAGTATTTTGCTGAATATGTTATTCTGGTCATCCTATTGTGCAGCAAGTGAGGTTGCTGCCTGCTCCATCCTGCTACACATGAAAGGTAGAAAAGATTGCAGTTATTTCTAGAACACAGTAATGGAGGTGCTGGGGAAGTGCGCACCAGATCTAGAGTGAAAAAACCAAAATACAGCCTTGTCCCACAGATGGGGAGATTTGGGCCAGCACATAGATGACCTGCTTTAGAATAAGGTAACTTTTTATTCTCTGGGATTCTCAATCTCTTTTGAATTCTCATTTCTTCTGTAATACAAGCACAAGGAAAAATTAAAGCTTAAGAGCGATTAAAAATCCAATCGGATTTTGTTCTAGGCAGAAACTACATACTTGATAGCAGAGTAAGCGGGATATGTTTGCGAGACTAACAGAATTAGACCCATTCTTGAGCATCTGAGATGATGGATTATGACATGCTAGTTTAAAACATCCATAATAAATAACCTGCTGCATCTAAGAGTAGTATTCATAGATCTGCTCTGACAAGTGTACTGCTCTCCTGGTGCCTCTGGCTTGGGTGGGATTTGCACTCCAAGTGCAGGCAAAATTTACCTTCTTGACTTTCCTTTAAATTGCAATAAGCAGCTAATAATTAGCTATGTTCACCTCTTTTCTCATCCTAAGTGTTCTTTTGACCATTTCTTGCTTTATGTTTTTAAGGTTTTCTCTTCATGGCCTCCTGCAGCCCGCACACATTAGCACTCAGCCAAGTGCAAACACGCACTGTGCATCACCAGACAATCCCACTGGCACCAGTCTCTGTTCAACTACCTCGTGTGGGTTTTAACCCCCTTTGTCCCTACCTCCTCTCCCATATAACACGTGCTCAGCAGGCCTGTGCTACAGGCCTGCCTCAAGGAGCATAAATTTCTCCTCTTCCTCCTCTATATTTACATGCCTTAGAGGAGACTGGTGGTCCAGCTTCTCTCGAGTTGGTTTAAACTATCTTTGCTGCACTGACTTTAGCGATGCCAAATCAGAGGCAAGCAATCTGGTCTCTTGCCTTCCCACCGAGCTTCCATCTGTTCCCAGGTCCCTGCTAGAGACTCTTTGCCCAGCATCACTCTTTAAAAAGCCAGTTTCTCTTTTCTGCCCTGATTCACAGTGAACTATGTCAACTGTCCCAGCCAGCATTTGGTGAGCAATGAGTTGGGAAAGTCTTGTCCATCACACACAAAGGTCGTAATCAGCGGATGTTAAGCTACCTTACACACACCACCTACAATGCCATCTATGCCAAAACAGACCCAAGGTCAGTCACAAGCACAACAGCTCACACTTCCATGTGATGCTTTTAAAGGATGCTGCCAGCACTGTCTGCTTTTGCTCCTCTTTTTAACAGGGCAGTTAACACTGATGTTTACAAACAGTATTTTTCTAATATTTATGAATTATAACCAAATGCTCCATGCTAGGCTATAAAAAAACAAGTAGTAGTTCGTAGCAATAACTCTTGTCCAGTTAGTGCTGCTGAATAGTCTAAATCCGGCAAAAAACACAAGGAAAACAGCACAAATCCTGATGGTGAAAGCCCCTCATGGGGAGCTACAGAGACGGGCTTCAGCAGGGTCTCCAAAGTGTCATACTTCCTTCACATATATATTTTCAGCATTTGTGCTCAGACATCAGTCCATCTGAATTACCAAGCCTTCACTCTGCTGGGATACCCAGCACAATTCCTCAGGATCAGCCACGCTTTGCTAAGGCAATGAGCCTTCTGGGAAGGCACCGAACAACACACTAAGTCAGCTTTCTCAGCTTACCATACAGTAATTCTAGGCCTTAACTTTGCTTCTGAAATCTGTACAGACATGTGCGAGTCGCTTGGGATTCAGCAAATGAGTGTAGAAGATGCCTTTGAATTGGTGGCTTTATATTTAAATGTTTATGTTATTCTCATTTGTCTCTGGCAGTTATACATAAATCTGAATCATAAAAATTGTAAGAAACTGAAACAATATTCTCACTGAAAAACTAATTTCAAGAAGTTAGTTAGTCATATTGCATTTTACGGAAGTTTCCAAATGTTCTTAAAACCATCTGTATACTTTCAAAAAGGCAAATATTTCACTAGCAAGAAGCTCTCCGTAATTATTTGAACTATCCAAATTATCTGGTTTGGTTTCTTTTCATCAACTGCTAAAAATCAATTTAACATACAACAGGAAACCTTAATTATATTTACTTCTGGCAAAAAAGATACTTATTTGTGACTAAGTTTTTACTTGATAGGAAAAATTAATTGTAGGATCTACTTGGAGTTCAAAGTACATAATGACATTTATTAATTCTTCTGTAGCAGCAATCCTACAAGATGGTTTGCAAATGGGGCTATTATCGTCTTACGCAATAATCATCTTCCCTTTTCTGACCATCAGCAAAGATATAATCTTTATACCTGAAAGGATAGTGCCTCCACCAGCTCAGGCAAAGAGGCTGCATTAGCAGTAGGCTTTTTAACCTTTGTATGGGAAAAAAAGAATAGCTGTATGAAGACACAAAAGGGAAGTAATCACTACAGCTACTGTTTATCTATGATGTATGATCAGTTATAATCAAGCTCTTTGTTCAGGCTTATTATCAATCTCAGTGACTCATTTTGACTTGTGACATAAAGCATGTGCACTTTTGAGATGAGAAATAGGAATATTGCTTACCTTGCTGAACTGGAGAATAGGCGTTGGTCAGAAAACGAAAATGCCCTTTATTGTACCAGCAAATCAAGGACATGTTTCCCTTCATTCTTATTCTGTACTGTCCTCTGGACTGTGGAGTTTCAGAATTGTTCAGCATGGATGGAGGTAGGCCTGTGCAGTCACTCTTCCTGGTGCTCAGCAACCCACAGCAGTAAATCTCTGCATGTGAACAGACACATTCCCTATCAACAAGCCAATGCACGGACCCAGAGAGCAAAACCAGCAGAGCCAGCCTGAATGACCTCTGAAAGAGCTTGCCCTACAACCTTCTAGTCCAACAGATATGTCAGCCAACTGGTTTTCTTCTGCAGTACCAAAGATTTGTGTCCTACAGACAAGTGCAGAAAGTCTGCTGTCTTGTTGAAATATATTGACGCCTCCTGCACCGTCACGGCGAAACAACAGGAAAAGTAATTCAGGGTATTTTCCTAGCTGTAACACCTACAATATGTGTTTAACGTTACATGTTTAAAATTGGTCTCAAAAATCCCCCAGTGGTGATATGCATTATGGGACAAATTAGAATTTAGGATCCAAGAAAGTCTTTGATGTTTAACTAAAAGAATAAACTTTGGAGGGAGCAGGGATGTAGGGAAAGCTATAATATCTCAGATATTAACTGAAATAAATTCTCCTACATGACTCCTATGATGCTTTTAGTCACAATAGTTTAATCTACTGCTTCACTGTGCTGCCACGTTCTTGATTTTTAGCCCAATATTTCTTGCACCTGCACCATCATGCTTTGCTAAGGAAATGCTGCTTAAGTATCTAAAAACCACTGAAACCACTGGTTGATTTAAAAAATGCATATGCCAGAAGGATGGAGAAGATGGAAATACAAGTTCAGTGAAAACTGATTTTAGGGCAAGGAAAAAAAAACACTTGGTGCCCTACCTCTGCGAGCACTGATCTTGTCCTGCACAGACACCAGAGGCTCTGCAGGAGACACAGTCTGCTGCTCACAGCTTCTGAGTCTTTTCAGATGTGAAAGAGGCAATGAATAAAATCTAACACCACAAAACGCATCTCAATACAGCCAGGTGGGCACGAACAAGGTTTGGAAACAACATTAATAACAATGCTTGAATTTTTCATTGGCTGTGAAATAATAACAACCTGTTTCTGTTAGTCCAAGAGAAGCAGATCTTCTCAATCAGATTTTTCCCTGACTCAAAGAAATCTTGGATGGAAATTTCCATGGTCTCCCTCAGTTTTGTGTTAACCCATTTCAGTGGAAAAAACCAATGGGCATGGAAGCAGGTGACATCTGTGCACATCTTGTGGCGGTTTAAAGCTCATCTGTCAGCTAAGTCTGCTTGATCAAATTTTTCATTGTGCTGAACTTTGCATGATATTGTTACAGTGAAAATTCGAAGTCAGAATGCAGTGTCTGGCTTCCCCTAAACATGTTACCTCTGTTCCTGGGTCTCCATTTATGTGGCTCTTCTGCCTCTGTCTTTCTGGAAGCGCCTAAGCTCTTGAGTGCAGGTGCAGCCTTTGTCCTTGGTTCATATAGTGATTGGCATGCTGAGCATCCCCTCAGCAGCTCACAGACACTACAGGAATACTAACAAATTAATTGCATATACTCATGCATTGGTTCACTTGCTGTGGGCAGTTATACAAGGAGCTACAGCTCTTCCATCAGAAATTTAAGCCACAGATGAGAGAAGAAGGTCAACCAACACAGCAATGGGAAAACTTCATTCTCAAGGGGGAAACCTGCCCTCCACTGGTTATTTCTAATGAATGAATCAGTCCCTGGAAATCCATAAGTTTCTTCCACAAAAGGCAGTGAGAAAAGCCTGATGACAACAGGCTTACAATCACTATAGAGGGAACTGCACCTCCAGTGGAAAGCTGGTTTTTTATTTTTCTTTTTAAAAATTTCTTCTCTTGCTAAGAGGTACCCAAACAGCGTAGGTCATGTACCTGCAAACTTTGGCATTAACATAGCAAACTTTTATAAAGCTTTCTTCTAGCCAATATTAAGATCTTCCTGCTTTGATAATAAGCAAACCTGAGAAGAATTTCCTTAGCTGCCCAGAGTTTATTATTCATTGAAATGTGATACTTTTTCCAGAAGGCTGCAATGGAATAAAACCAAGCTAATGACTACATTGTTGTGCTAGAGCTTCAAAACAGCAACAGCCATCTCTGAGACCCCATAATAATTAGTTGTAGCCTTTCCTTTTATTGTAGCAATAAGCCTGCAGAAAGCTTCCAGCAGATGTTCCACTCCTCGTGCAGAATAATGGGAACAATTTTCTCTCTAAGGAACACATCATGTAGCCTTCCTGCTGTATAGCTTAGAAAAGTGCAGCACTTCTGCAGATTTACTAGCATCTCTCATCATGGATGAAACCCTTAATCTACTGTAGAGGTTTTTAAAACCACCCAGTTACTATAGCAATAGAAACAATAAAAATTACACCCATCTGGCTCAGTGAAGTTTTTGTGTGTAATTAAATCAGAATCACAACAGGTGTTTGCTGCACACACAGGAGTTGGTGGAAACAGGTTGTTCCCTGGTCTTCTTAAACTGTAAGGGCAATATAAATTAATGCACCTAAGATAGTTTAGCAAAGAAGAAGAAATGTGGTATAGTCATCCAAAACTCATTCCCAGAGTCTCCAGCCTCCAGAGAGCTTGTGCTGAAGCCTTGTTTCACCACATCTTCACTGGTACAGTTCGCGAAGACCATTAGTCTTGAGCTAATTCAGGCAAAAATACACATTCTGCAACTATTTATTCTGCATGCAACACAGGGGCAAGTCAGAGCTACGAAACTGAGGGTGGGGGCTGCTGTGGAGAGCAGAAGTGAGCTTGCTTTAGTCCATGTGCTGGAGTTGCAGGATCCTGCAAACCGTGTGGGAATGCCATGGTCAACCAGGCTGGCAGCTCTTGAAGCTTTGCCAACACCAGCCCCTCTGCAGAACAGAGCCAGCTGCTCCTGCTGGTTCAGAACATGCAGAAGGGACTTTCAGGGATCACATGTTTAAGGGAAGCATGGAACACAGGGCTTTAGGAGGTTTTGTCCTCTATAAAGGACAATACTAATGCTTAGAGTGGGAAAAAGGGATGTGCACCATGAATGAATGTCACAGCAAATAGCAGTGACAGCTTTCTGCTCAC
This sequence comes from Cnemophilus loriae, assembly GCA_013397755.1. Taxonomy (NCBI): domain Eukaryota; kingdom Metazoa; phylum Chordata; class Aves; order Passeriformes; family Corvidae; genus Cnemophilus; species Cnemophilus loriae. Next base: position 104,873 of record VZTF01003487.1, on the reverse strand, counting down.
AGAACAGAGAATCTGGGGCATTTCAGTGCAGGTTTCCAGTTCTATTCAGAGGCCAGAGAAAGAAATTCTTTGTATGTCCCCTGAAAAATAAAAAAGAGGTCTATTCAAGGTTTTGATTTTGAAAAAGATCAAAGTGTTCTATCTTATTTTCTGAAGTTTTCTCAGTTCTTAGTATCTTCACATAGGTCTTAGAATTATGTTCACTGACATCCCTTTATATTACAAGGCACACTATTGTCTACCGTGGTACAGTGAAGGTGCTATACCACAGGCTCTCAATAAAGAGAGAGCTTTAACTATAATGCATGTGTGGTCTAGCGTGAGGAAAAGTGAATGTTAGTTAAGATTCCATGAAATTTTTTATAGGATCGCAGGATCCTATGGATTAAAGAACAGGTCAGTCTGAAAAACAGCTCAGGAGGTCTCTAGTCCCATCCCCTGTCAGAGCAGGGTCAGCTCTGAGGCCAGACAGTGCTGCTCAGGGCTTTATCTTCTCTGGGCTTGTAAACTTCCAAGGACAGAGACTGCACAATCTGTCTGGGCATCCTGCGTCACTGCCCTCAGGAAAAATCTTGCATCTAGTCTGAACATCTTTTGTTTCAGCCTAAATATGTTGGTTTTTGTCCTTCCACAATGCACCACCATAAAGAGCCACCTCCATTCTCATGACAGGGTTGCAAAAGTCTGCTGTTGCATCCCCCCAAAGCCTCTTCTCAACCTGAACAAGAATAGTCCCCTCCCCACAGCAGAGTATATTTGTATACAGAGTATTCTTGTACTGGGGGCATGTTGTCTAAAACTGTAGGAGGCAATAATCACCTCCCTTGATCTACAGGCTACACTCCCTGGGAGTAACACAGCCTGGGACAGCGTTGACCAGCTTGGCTGCCACAGCATGCTGCTGACTCAGGCTCAGCACACTGGCTACCAAGACCCCAGGTCCTTTTCTTCAAGAATTTTGAAAGGAACTAATAGAGTTTTAGTGGGTGACTTCCCAGATTTTCCAGAATTCCCTTTAGTTCTCTTAAAACTTCTATGTTCCCAGAAAGTTTATGGCTTCCAAGCATGAACTTATTTAAATCTTTCCCTATTCCTCTGTTGATAGTCATGAAACCCCCAAACAAAATAGAGCAGTTAAGATCAATACCAGTATCTTTCTGGTTTTGGTTCTCAATGTGATCTTTCTACTGCTGGTCCTGCTCTAGCCCAGAAATTACATTTTCTTGAACAAAAAAAGTAAATCTATCAATTTAAGAATGGGTCTTGAGCTGTCATAGGCACCTGAGCATAGATGCTTTTCAACAGGCTCTCATGACACTTTCTGGTCATGGTGTTGCTCTGTTCAGGTTTAGCTGGCTAAGCCACACACCAAAAAACCCCAACACTGACTTCATTGCTGAAGGAGACTCTGTGGTAGATCAGGAGAGATCTCTCTATCAAGTCCAGGCTTCTTTGCTTGCCTCTCCCCAAATGTACCGCGACTGCAGTAGGATCCCAGCAGGTGCTGGCAGTACACTATCTGCTTTGCAGCAGAGTCAATAAACACCATCTCCTCCAAGGCTCTTGCTGACTTCACCACAGCTTGACATCTCAAGCATCTCACCTCTCCCAGTGTCTCACAGTCCTTCCAGCTAAACATCCCCCTGCAAAACCTCTGAGCTAGCCCCTAGTAGCTCATGGCAAATGCAGACAATCCCATTGCCGTATTAAACAGAAACACTTTTCTTCCCATGATCTTCTTTATGTAGGAGTGCCATGCTATTTTGTGAAGTCAATAAACCTGCTCTCTTAGTCTTCACCCCCACCCACCTCATAGCGTCACCCCTAGGAAGGTGACAGTGTGTACCAGATCTGAAATTTAATTTTGGAGGCAGCTGTCAGAGATTATAAAGTCTCATGATGCTATGTAACAAATCATGAACGAAACTGAAATCTCAGTATTGCATTAGCATATTTGATCAGATAGTAAGTCAAAATCACATGTTTTAAAAAGACATTACTGTATTTGTTATCTGCTAGAAACCATTAATTTGAATGATCTGTGCAGTGTAAAGCCTTTGAATAATTCAATCCTGTGAACAATTTGAATGATCTGCAAGTAATAAACACTCAGCTGGTTTAGCAGCCATGTATCTTTTCCACCAGGGTTACTGACCAAACGGATCATGCCAGATCATCTTTATCCTTCCCTAGCTGAGCATAAAGGATGAACTCAATCAAGCTGCCAGTCTTTACATTTAAACCTTAACATTTCACCTCAGGTACAAAGAGTATGTGTGTTATCCTCTGCATTTTTTTTAAGCTCACATTTTGCATCACTGGTTTGGTAGTCTTAAAAATGTAATGCTTATAATCAGCTGTGAAAAACCATCTAACAAAGATTGGTCTCTGCTCAGAGGAAAAACTCCAGTGCATTATAAATATGCTTGACTCCTTTCCCATTTGGTTGTTTGCGGCATTTGGGAAACCATGGCTCTTTTATGAGGTATGCAGATATTCTACTGTAGTCAGTGAGCTTCCAGCTTGCTTAAATTAAGGTAGGAGCTAAGTCCTGCATGGAACTCAACAGATGCAGCCCTCAGTGCCAGCACAGTCTGTAGTGCTAAACTACAGCACTGGTGCAGCTCACTGATGTTCTCATTTTAAATGGGAATCAACATATTGTTTCAGTTCCCAGACTTTCCCCCTGCTTTGGGCTGTGTTTCACTAATATAATGGTTTACGTGGATTTAATTTTCGGCAATGACAAAAAAAAGCCCAACTTGGACAGCAGTGACGTGTCAGCAAATGGCCTCATAGCTGTGATTCATAATGGCAGCCTTCAGCCTCACTGCTGGGAAGGATCTATTCTATGCACCACATCACTCTGAAAGGCTGTGCTGACTGAAGAATGAGAGCAGAGTTACATGGAATGACTTAGAACTGACTGGCAAGAGTGCAGGATCCTGTAATTGTGGGGAAGTCACAAGTCCTCAGCATTGCTGAAAGCAAAGCAACATGTGGCTTTTCCATGCCCAAAGTGAGAAGGCATTTGACAGAAAGGAAGACCTGGGATTGTTCTTTGCACTAGCAAGAGACTTGCTCGGGAGAGATGTATTAATGGACATTCTGCTGGTAGGTGTGTTTTTGCTATTGGAGAGTTTTATTATGCTTTCAAAACTAAAAACTGTCCTATCAAGGTATGTTGATGCTAGCAAAAAACCCCCCCAAAAAATCAAACTTTTCTAGAGATTTTGCAAAGGCATAAAATGTCGTCTAGAGAAAATACATCTTTAACAGATGTTAAACCCAAAAAAGATTTCTAAGGCACATTTCTAAGGATTCATCCCATCCTTCATCTTTCACAACAGGAACTGAAAAATCACAGGCAGATAGAAAATTCCTTGAAAAGTCCCCCAGGTCAAATAGGAAATCTGACCTCACATTTCTAAACCAAAGAACAAAAGCAAGCACTTTAAATAACCTTATTAAAATTGTTTTTACATCCTCATTTTAAAGATCTAAAAAGGAAGATTTCAAGAGCAACTTAGAAAGTCTTCTGCATAGTACCTTCTCATGAATGAGTAGTTTTCTTAGAGATGAACAACTTATCTATACAAGGAATTGAAATTTCAGTGAAGACTTTTGGAATTTTTTTTTAATTCAGCGGCAGGAGGCCCCTAGGTCCGTCACCATTAAAACCCAGTGAGTCACCCGATACACACCTTGCTTCTCAAATTCTTCAAAGAGATTCAGGCTGGTAATGCTTGGGCCTGTGAAGATGATGTAGTTCTTCCCAGAGGCGTTCTGACAAAGGCTTTTGGCCACCATACTGTGAAGCTGTGGTTTGTTCTTCAAAGCATCCAGCCCATCAGCACCACTCCCTTCTTTGAGATGGACATAAATCTTAAATGAGAAAGGGTAAGAAAAGTCAGAAGGTTATAAGGAATCCAGAGAGAGCAGATGCAATTCCCAACACACCTGCACAGCTCAACTTGAGACAAGCTGAGAAGGCAGCAGATAATTGTTATAAAATGCTAATTAAAGACCCTTTCAAGGGGCTGTTGCTTTTAAACCAACTCAGGTTAGCTGGCACAGCTACCGATAAATGCAGCATCCTTCACCTCACTTCTGAGGCTCCTGTCACTGTTGTGCAGTTTGAAGATTGTTTGCTTGGCAGGAAAAGACTCCAGTCATAACTGGGATTACATGTTTTACTGAATCTGCATAGGCTTCACTGCTGCCAGCAAAAGGAGAGCATGAGAACTTCAGTTTCAAGAAAAGCCAGTGTAAGATGACCGGAAGGAAATGGCCCATTACTTTCACTGCATTAATATTCAGATTTATTTCCCGTTGGCAGTAACCGTCAGGCTGTGACACAAGTGTGTGTGCACCTCCATAAATGAGCAAAATGCACACCCAACCAGCCAGAACACCCCCATCAAACTCTCCAGGCACAGTGCTAACACTTAGATCCTTTACACAGATCCTGATTTGGAAACAACCCACCAAAACAGTTTGAACTGCGCAGAGGGAGAAAATGTGTAACCCTTCGTTTGTACATAAGCCTTCTATTTTATTTCACTGACAGTATTTTACAAGCACAACTTTCACCCAAGTTCAACACTTAATAAAGCCAACTAGGCATCCAACCTTCATCTTGTTCTAAGAGCTAGCAGAAATAACCTGCTGGAAAGAGAAATGGGGAGAAGCAAACACTGTACTCAGTTACTCAAACACTACCGTAATACCATGGAACTTGCGAAGATTTAAATACACAAACAAATGCAAATTTTCAGAAAAACTTGCCCAGGCCTGCCTTCGTGACTTAGGCTCTGAAATACTCCAACCTTTTATGAATTACAGAAAATTTTACCTGTCGAAGTAAAAGCTGAAACTTGTTCAGTATTCAGGGGCAGGAAAAAGTAATTTTGCCTTGGTTTTTGGCGTGATATATCCCCAACAACTTCATTAAATTTGTTTGCGACTTCAACCATGCAAAACATGCAGCATTACTTTTCTGTATAGCTTATTTCTCCTACCAACAGACACTGTTACAAATGAAAATTCATAGCAATCTTCAGAGAACAAAAATGCTCATGTTTGCAGTAGTGCTCCCAGTAATTTGTAACTCAATGATCTTAGACAACAACAAAATTCAATTAAACAGCCTCTTCCTATTTTAGATGGTGCATCTCCAAGCACTGGTATTCTGTGTAATATTCCCTAGCAATTCATGCATCATGGAACAGACCTCAAAAAGGTGTGTTACATATGAAATTTCTGGGAAATTAGACATAATTTGTATTTTGAAGGAACTGACATGCTGAAAACAAAGTTGGTGCAATGACAAATGCACACTAATTCCAAAAAGTAGAGTGTATATTAAAAGGAAGTTTTAAATACATCTTTTATCTTTAAAAAAAACAAACAAAACCCTTTTATTGATAGAAACAGCTCTTAGATGAGGACAAAGGCAGCAATGTTTGCAGACTCACTGATTCTGCTCCACTCGTTTTTGAAAGCTGTCAAATTTGTGCTTTCTCCAATTCTAAGGCTGAAGACTAGCTAATTATGATAAGTCATTCAGGTTATTAATCAGAGCTCCAGAGAGCCAGTGGAATGCATTCAAGGAACAGACAGTTCCAAATTTATAGCAAAGGTATTTCATGATTATTGGCAACAAAATTAAGATTAGGTTACTAGTATGTCAGCACAGAGACCACATATCAAACCCTCAAAATCTACAGACAGGGCAGTGGAGACAGAAGACACGGACAGATCAGTTTTGACCTTGGATTAGCAGATGAGCTGAAAACAAAGCAGGAATCTCTCTAAATCTATAAAAGTGTCTTACACCTTACCTCCCCTAATCCAGTAAATCTTGGAGTCTCTCCTGCTCCATGCTCACTCCGTGTTCCTTGTAGAGTGCTGCCCCTCCAGGGGTCAGTGCTCTGGCACTGCTGGTGTGCCAAATGGCCCCTTACTGTGAGCTGGTTTGTGTCTGCAAGCAGCTTCTTTAAAGAGCATGCCCACCATGCAACTGTCCCCTGAGGTACCACTATTTTCATATGAGGATGCTACACTCTTCATAGGTTTTCTTAGAATTCCCTGCACATCTGGCTGTGACTCTCAACACCCCTTGCTCTGTTCACCTCCCCAGTGCCCCTTACTCAAATGTCCATATCCACTGCTGAGCCTTTCCTCCTCCTCCAATGTTAAATATACCCCCAATTTTTTCTCCTTGGTCACTTCCTTGCCTATCCAACAACAGCCTTTTTTCTTGGCACAGTATTTCTTGTTTTGGAGAAGCATCATTCAAAGCTTTATCACACCCAGCTCTATCGGGATGATGGGTGACAGCAGCACAATGTTGGAAGGCATGAAGGCTGCTGTGAAACAGCGACTGTGTACAGATAACTGGCAAAGACATGGCTTCAAATATCTTTGCAAATGCCTAGGATCCCATACGGCCTTTATTTTCCCCCATCCAGCTTATTTCATTCTACGTCAACCCATTAAGATCCTACCTACTGAAGCCCACAGCATTCCCTCCCTTTCTGTAATGCGTTAGAAGTGGTATTTTAGAGTCAGGAATCTGCAGAAAAAGCACAAATTGTCAGAAATTGGCTGTTAGACCTTCATAGGCACAGTCAGAAACTCCCCCAAAATGTTTCTTAAACCATTCACTAGACCTTCTGGTTTGTCCTGGGACATTAGAGTTTTGTGCCCTTTCCATGTGCACCAACAGAAAAATATCATCAGAAGTACAGGCTCAACAACTGTTGCTGGATAACAGATGGGAGATGCTGGCAGCAAACATTCTCTGCTTCTGTGCGTGACAGCCCAAGCAGTGCTTCTTGAATATCTGCAGAGATCTCTTTCACTGTCTGTCTTTTCTAATGGCTACTGATACATTTGATCTACAGCACCAACTGGGATAACCTGTATAGATATGACACAATCTGTCTTAGGAGGCAACTATGGGCTGAAGATACTTAACATGCAGTGCTTTCTCTAGTCATTCCTCAATTATTTGTTGAATATTTGGTGAATATCTGTTGTTTATCAGAACAGTGACACCCTCAATTCTGCCATCTCTCTATCTGTGGCTGCCCTACTGCACCAGATACTTTCAATCCAGTATGTTTTCATTACCTTCTTGTGGAAAGTTTGTAAGGTCTCACAGAAACTGAGTAAAAAACTGAACACTTAGGAACAAAAGCTACATCTTGACTGCATATTTAAGAGAATGTGCCCTAGAAACTGAAATATTGGTGATTCTGCTCATATTCAAAGCTCAGATGGCATATTGAAAGCACTTGTGAGTAGCATATCCCAAATATTCCACCTTCATACATAATTGAAGCACCCCAGGGTACAATTCTCAAATGAAATAGATGACATTTGGAAGAAAAAAAAGGGCAGAGGTAGTAATAAACAGAAGGAAGATTTTGAAAGCTATATTGTGCAAGAATATTTCACAAAGGGCAGATCCTAAACAACCACAAAACAGAAGCCATGTTTTTAAATGACACAGTTATAAAAGCAAGAGAACAAAGTAAAGTAGTCATAATTTTTTGATCCTCGATAGCTACTGAAAAAATAACTTTATTTTTTTCTACAGGCTTCACAGCCAACCCACAATTGCACATTCCTAGCCCTACTTTTTAGATCCTGCCTCAACTGGTCTTCCCCTCTCATCCTAAAGCTCACCTCTAACTGTTGCCATTACCAACACTGCCGGGAGATTCTCCTCTCCAGTTTCATCCTAAACCTGCTGCAGTTCATACTCCCTCCTTCTTTAATGATCTCTTCCCAGACAGCTCTTGTCTAGCAGATGTTGGCACCAGTGGTAGTGCTCTTACTGAGACCAGATCTTTTCATTTGTTCAAGCCTCTCTTCATTCTCTTCCTGCTACTCTGAAGGCTATGTTCTAAAAGGTAGGCAAGAACATACAGTTTTCCCAACCCGTTCCCAGTTAGTTCCTGGTGTTCCTTACAAAGCTCTTTACTTGGTCCCTTTCTTTCTTCCCTCTGCATTCTATTTTGAATGATTTCAATCTGTATTAACACACACAGATGCAGCTAACATCTTTGTGCTGAGGACTGACAAATGTCTGTTTTGCCTGCACATGTTCTTCAAAGTTTCTAAAAAGATCTTTGTGAGACTGGCAGAAAGATGCTGGCAGAGTTGACAACGCAAGTCCAATATGGCTTAAAGGTCTTTGCTTTTCTTTCCATGATTTCTTGTAATTTCTTTGTCACTGAGGGCACTACAAGAGCTTACCTGCATGGCAGACTGACAACCCATGGATCAACAAATTCAGATTTTGCTCTGTACCTTCTCCGAGGCAGCCACATCTAGGTCAGGCAGATTCATTATCTCTAACAGCTCCACATAAATCATTTCCTATTCTTTCAAATACCTAAGAACTGCCTGGCTTTCCTCCCAATTAATGCAATCATCCTTCTTTTCTTTGGCCTTGCTGAAATGTATCTTGACATCCATACAGTGCTCCACCCCTCAGATCACTTGCCTAACCCTTTGCTTTGACCACGTCAGCCTTCTGCCAGTTCCCTCTTTGCAGCATCAAATGGAAATGAGGCTGGAAAATGGAGACAGGCCTTTATGGTCTAGGCTTCCCTACTGATCTCCTCCTATACTGTGTCAGTACAGTGATTCCTGCCCGCGTTTGCCCCGTGAAGCCAAGCATCCAACAACCACTGTCAAAGAAGCCCACATTTGCCTCTTTCCATGCTGCCCTTCTGCCTGTTTGGAAAGCACCACCATCTCACCAGAGCTCTTTACTTTTGCTCTTCAAAACCTTTCCTAGAAAGGATGCAATCTCCACAAGGCAATTGCTAATCAATGCATTGGTCTTGCTTCTTCTTAATGCTGCTTTTCCAGGCTCCTTCTGTGTAACTGGCAGCCCAGCTCAGGTCCATGACTGAGGCTTCACTCTAGTGCCACACAGTTGCACAACATTGGCTCAGTTTTTCTACGAAAACTACTGCTGAGCTGTGAGAAGGTGTGTAAGTAAGGAGGAGTAAGTGAGAAGGTATATAAGCGATACAAGGCAAGAACCGTATAAACTATCAGAAGTGCTGTAACTGTTGAGAGGATAACACACAGCAGCTCAAGGAGGAAAATAGTTACATTAAAAGGGCATAAAATCTTAAGATAAAACCAATCGATGACAAATCAGGAACATCAAGGACCCAGCTCATTTCCAAGGAGGAACCACAAGGCTGATGACTGCCCGGCCCGTGCAGGCTCACCAGGAGTAGGGTGTATACTGGCGCCTAGCAGTGTGTTAGTCACAGACCTGTGCCATGTGTCTTAGCCAAGAAATACTGCTGCACTCAGCCTGCTTCCAGAGTTCTCTGGGCAGTGTCTGAACTAAAGAGATTTGCTTTGGGAAGCTTAAGCCTCCTTCTTGCACTTAGACCCTAAACTTTCTAGGGCAAGGGCAGGGATTGTTGTTTGTTCTGCCTACTGCACCCAGCACAAAGGGATGGGATCCATGAGGGGCATTCCTATGGCAAACCCATTAAGTGCACAAGACAGGAGGCTCTGGTGCTTTTAGTCTCCTTCCCCAGGCAGAGCTGCACTGAGTGAGAACAGCTGCAGAAGGGACATAACTATACAGGTAGTTTTATTGTCATAAACTCCAAGCAGCTCAGATGGGAACTAAAAAATAACTTTCCTTCACACCTGAAAATAGACACTAAGACTGTATGTAAACTGTGAGAGATCTTTCCATTAGATCACATTTAGGTTTGGTTTTCCTATTCATTTAGAAACATGGTAAGATTGTAAAGTCCATAAAAATGAATAGGACTGGCTCATCACACATCTGCAAAAATACCTTTCCATTTAACACTGGTGAGCAAGAGGATAATTGACTTTCAACTGAGGTCTTGGATTCTCAGATGCTGACATTACAGAACCACATGCATTAAAACCCAGAGCTGGGTGGGAGCCCGAGGAAGAAAGTAGATAGGATTTTCCAGCCACCAGTGACTGACAAATGAAAGTGATCAGATTTCCTGGGATCTCCTCACAGACAAAGCCTGACCTTGAGAACCTCCTCAAAGCAGCTGCTACATCTGTGTGTTCCAGATGCAACTGTTCCAGCAATAGAGGAATTATCAGGGCACTGTTTAAAGAAATGCAAAGGCTCAGACTAATCTCTAAACAGAACTTAAATAGGCCGAAACACCAACATTTCTGAGCAGCTTATTAAACAAGTGCACAGATGGCTAACTCTTCTGCAACTCTGACCTTGAAAACAAAACTGACTCCAGGTTTGTTCACCCCTCCCTTTCCCATTGACTGAATGCACTTATGTGGTGTGTTGTGAAATTATAAATTCTTTGGGGCACAATCTCATTTTCTCTAAATTCTGGAAGTTCTTAGTCTGTAAAATCAATAGGGTTATGAAGAATTCAAGCTGGCTGTAGCTACCGTGTCTGAAAGGAACTACAGCATCCACTATAGAAGCATGGTGCTTACATTGTTTGGGGTTTTTTTGCTGCCACTGAGAGCTCTGCCACCGATCTGTGGAGCAACCTCAGACATCTCCCTTCACTGAGACTGCTGCTCTTTGGGGAGAGAGCCCTTTCTCACCCTCTCAGGCAGGGGCCACCCTGATCCAGGTTTCACTCTTTAAACGTGGCTATCATGCAAATCCCTGTTTCTTCAGGACCACGGGAAGATTCAAGCTGCAGAGACACAGTACTTTTCCTTACTCTGTTCTGACTCATCACTTCACAGGAAGCAGTGGAAGGTGGAAACTCAAAGCCAGTCCCAGAACAAGGACCTAAAGGACTTCATAAATCTGAGTAACATATTTCACAGGGATATTAGTGAAAATGAAATGCATTATTGCAAAAATTTTCTGCCAGGGAATAAGAGCAAGTGCAAAGCCCATATATTTGGGGGAAGGGAGGAGGTGTGGGAAGGGAAAAGTCTCCAGTATAGCCTCAGAAAATAAAATTCATCTCAATGAATAGGAAATGATATACATGTCCATAAAGTAATTTATTCCTCACCACGATACCAGTTTTTTTAAGCAAATAATTACATTGATGAGCTAATTCCATTACTCCCTATCGGAGTGATAAATACTGCTTGAGTGTCCCTTTGTAGTGCTCTTTACCATCTACATACTGCCTTCCATCTTGTTGATTGGCTCTTTGGGTCAGGGACGGCCTTAGGGTTACATTTGGGCTATGGGTCTGTGCTTCAGGATGAGGCACTATGGGAATACCTTGTTCTGCCAGCTCTCCATGTGCTGGGGTTCACCAGCATTCTGTGCTTCCTCCTCCTGCAAAATGATCAGAAAACCTTCTTGTGCAGGAGAAGTTATGCAAGGACTAGGCATCACTTAGTAACAGTTACTCATAACCATGCTCATTCCTTTTGAGCCACACAAGAAGTGCAAAGAGAGAGCATGATATGTCCCACCAGGTCCTGATAAGGTATTTGGGAATTCTCTTCATCATTTTTTGATGAGCGATATTGCTATATCTAAAATGAGAAAGAGTCCTACCAATCATATTTATGAACAATTGTTATAATCAAGTGTTCCAGATTTACAGAGAAAAAGAGAGAAATAAGAACTGACAAAAAAACTGACACAGCTGGAGTTTTGATTTAAATAGTATGACTTACTATTTAAATATACCCTAAGCAAATACTCTAAGAAAGACTTCTAAGCTACTTCAATAATTTAAACTGCAATCAAGACATCAAAATATTGGTTTTAAAAGTGTCTTGGTGGTAAGCAGGGAAATAGAAGTGCTAAGTAGTATATAGGGAAATAGATTGGAAAGAAACAAGAAAAGCAAAGAGAAGATGGAGCAGAGAGGGACACCTGAAGTCCTGCAAGCTGTGTTTGTTGTTCTCCTTAACTAGAGAGAAAGAAATGAGAAAGCCCAAGCCCTCTCCCACAGCAGCTGCTGCCACCTTGATGTCCAGTGTCAAGGGCAGATAAAAAAGGCAACAGTATCAGGGCAGTTTTGCCACCTACTTTGCAAAAGTCAGCTCTCCTGGAGCCCTTCTGAACCCTCTGAGAGGTTTTATTCATGTTCCCAACCGCAGCAGACATATATTTACATTGTTTGAAAGATGTGTCCTTCCTGCATGTTCCCACTTGGCCAGCTGACCGTGAAGAGATGCTCAGCAACAAAGCCATTCACTGCAACGAGATGCTCTGCTTGAGATTTTCTGAAGCAGAGATATAATCTGAAATTGTGCATCCATCTTAAAACAATTAACTGTCAGAGCGCAGTCAAGTTATCTGGAGTACAGAAGACAGAAAAGTAGTCTAATATTCATACATTATTTATATTATGAATATATAAGCCTATGCACCCTCTTATGTCCACAAGCAGCACTTGGGTTTTAAGCCACTTCTGTTCCATGAATGGCTTATTGGGATAGATTTTTAACCAAACACCATTTCCTTAAAAAAGTAAATGATGAGTCATCAAACAGAAGTGTTTACTCTGTTTGAACACCCAAAAATGTGATTCAGAGTTTTGTTCACAAGAACAAGCAGGAATGGGAATCTGAGGAGACAAACAGCTGAAACTCCTAACATTAACAACTCACCTGTGAGCTGCCAACCAGAGTTCACAGAGTAACTCAGCATGTGGCATATCCATTTTTCATTTGGAAAAACCAACCAATCCTTTTCATTGCAGGAAAAGCAGAACACTGGGAAAACTAAGATGTCTCCTCAAACAGAGATTTTTTTTTTGTTTTAACACCAGGCTTATCATTCAGGATTGGAGGATGTTGTTTTTGGCCAGGAGCATCACAGACCTCTTGAGGTTCCTTCCACTCCTGAAAACCAATCATACACAGCTCCCTCCTCTCTTCTTTCTGGGCTGGCTCACTTTTTTATAGACACATATTATTCAGATTTTTGAAACTGAATTATCCTGATTTATGAAGTGTTGACAGTCCTATTTTATCTTGAATAAAAGGACCTCAATGTCATCATGTGGAAGCAGTGAGGGAGGCAATTCACCCAGACAGTATTACAGAATGTCTGCATGTTTTGATGTCTGCAAGTAGGTGCTGTAAGGTTTTTCCAACAGTTGGCAGATGATAGACAAGTCAGTCCTTAACTATCAGACAACAAGTCTTTTCTTCATGATGGCACCTTCACAAGAGGTGGAAAGGAAGGTGTGCACATGACGGTGAAAACATTGGATTTATTTCTGGTTTAGATCAATTCTCTCCATTTGTTAAACACAGGGAAAGAAAACAAACCCTCTGTTTTAATACTCTAAATAAACCAAACAACCACCAAAAGAGTGCTTTGGATTCTGCAAGACCATTTGTAAGTGTGACACATAAATTAACTTAGCATTTCAATCATATCATAATTGAAGATGCCCAGCCTCTCCAGATTAGGTTTTTCCATTTTAGCATGAAGGTATATTCTTTTTCACTGTTCCCTAAGGTCCCTTTCACCCAGTCATTTCAGCATGTTGATAACGAAAGCCAAGTCATGGAATGAAAATAGAAGGCAGCTGGTAAAATAATCCTGGACGTCATCAGGATGCAAGTGAAGCATAAGTATCTAATTCATTAAGGGAGTGGGAGGATTAGGGTGGTGCTGAGCATCTATTCTGTTTAATTTGACATTCCATTAATTTAGTCTCTCAGTGGACAGGACGGGAGGTGCAACATAATTATAGCTCAGAATCTCAAACCTCTGGCATGTCTGAAGACTTATTAGTTTTGTGGCAGTTTGCTGGGGGGAGCATGGCAAGAGAGACAGGGATTTTGTGCTCGCTGTACCCAATATGCTTCAGTAATAAACTGCATGTAGGACTGGTGAGGTTCTCCTTGGAGATCAAAGACACTGCCTCTATATAGCAAATGACTTTCCAAGAGCCTTGAGAGCAGAAACTTCCAAGGATGCTTCACAAGGTGAGTCTATTTCGTATCAGACAAAACAGCTGCTTTAAAACCTAGATGGAAGAGGTAGGATCCTAAATTTCTTCTCAGAGTGAACAGCATTGTTGAAAACTCAAACCCCTGTTCCCAGTGAGCCTCTTTTCCTGCACAGCTACCCAAACAGTCTTAATGATTCACCAACCAAATTCCGCTCTGAATGAATGTTCAACTGCAGCAAATCCACAGGCCCTGTTCTGACACGTACTCAGCCCGAGCAAGCAGTGTGCATGTCCTACCTCTGAACCACCACTCTGGAACATGCGGTACACAATGTTTTCACAGCAGCTCTTGGGAAAAAGAAATACTGGAAAACATCTGCCCCCTCACCTCTAAGTATCAAAACAAATGACCAGATATTTCAAGGGCTCTCAAAATACAACAGCAATTGGGGAATCTGAGAAGATATTCCCAATGCCTTGCAAGAATAAAAACAAACCCTTTAACATGTCTCTCACTCCACTTACATCTCACCTTGAAGTCACATCAGATTTTATTTCTTTGATAGAGAGGCAGATGTGTGAAAAGATATGTAATAGGAGCCCCCACTAATTTGATTCTCACAGAAAAATTGAGATCTTGACACCATATTGATTTAGTCTATTGGACACCACTGGCTATCACAGGTGCAGTGTCATACTTAGAGAGAGAAAAGCTGACTCATTACAAATGACATAAGTCACAGTACCTAGACATTTAGATAAACTTAGGATATACAGACAGACCTTTTAACTGCATTTCAATGTAATTAGCTGAGGGCTGGCAGCCAGATGGACAGTATTAGAGACAGAAACTCTCAGTTAAATCATACAGCAAACAAAGCATCAGGAACTTGTCATCACTGTCCATCGGGTCTCGTATCCTCACGAGTCAGAGGCCTCCTGCACTCAGACTGGAGCCCCCGGCGGGGTTATCCAAGAGAAGTGACTGTTACCTTTGGTCCTGCAATACATTTAAGGGCCTGCTGGAACTGAATGAAGACATTTGAAGAGGTAAAACCCACCTGGCAGATGAAACCAGTGGATGAGCACTGCCGAACCCAAAGACTGAATTTCCTCTTTTTCCTCTTGCGCAGCTCCCTCTCTGTGCAGGTAGCAATGAAAACAGGATCCTCATCTATCAGGGGCTCATGTAGTACCTGCAAGTGGCAAGAAAAGAGGCAGGGAAAGAAGCAGAAGAATACATGGTTGCAAAAAAAAAGGTGCTTTAACTTCTTTCAAGGAAATACAACCCTTGCACTGTGCTTGTGTGCATCACCCCAAACAAAGAAGCAAACTCACTTTTGTTTGATGCTAACATCCAACAAAACCCAAAGCCTGGCCAAGCACACTCCATTACGGATAGCTGCTCTACAAGTAGTTTGCAAATATTGCAAGGCACAGCTCTCACTTCTTACTATCAGCTGCAGTTCAACATCCCTCCAAAACGATGCAGGGGATGGGGCAGGGAGAGCGGATTGTTAGCAGCATCCTTCTCTTTGGTTCATCATAAGCTTCATATTGTTTGGCAGAATGTCTGCCACCCAAACATCCCCTACAATATGTTGTAAAGTACATTCCTTGGTTATAGCAAAGGAAAACACATAATAAAGAGAGAGAGAAGTTAAGGTAGAAAAAGATATTTTCTGCTGCCACTTAAGGAGGTGGTGAAGAGACAGAAAATATTTTTCCTGGCAGCAGCAGCTTCAGGGAAGTCTCTCTTGCCTCAGGAGCTGAAAAATTTGACAAAACGAGACAAGGATAAAGCACCAGAGGCAGGAATAGAAAAAGATAAGGGAGCCTGGAGCAAGTAACGAAGACCTGTGAAAGTGAAGCAGTTTCTGCATTCTGCATTCAGATGATGTAAGTGGTTCCCTGTTTCTTATAACTGTTTTGTTACACTTCTCTCCATTAATTCAGCAGCAAAACTGAAGTGTGATACTGCTGGGTATCACACTGTGGAACTCACCTAAAGAAAAGTACTAGTAGCTCCCCACAGCTCACAGGTAGCTGTGCATAACATACACACACCTGAATGCACGATGTGCAAGTTGTTCAGCAAGCCACTTGTGAAAGTACAAAGACCTGCAAACTGTTAGAAAGTCTCAGCTGATGAATACCAGTCAAATTAAGACATGTACATCTAAATCGGAGCAAGTCACTGCAGGCTCCTCTCCTTGTACATGACGGGAAAGCAGTCCCAGCAGGCCATAATTCATACCCTTGTAAAGATGTGCAAAACAGTCAGATGGGTTATAATCTAAAGGAGTCTGGTCTTTTCCAATGACCATCCCCTCAGGAGACAGGCTCAGATACAGGTATGCAGAGGCTCTCACCCTCAGACAAAGCCTTTCCATGCCTGCATGTGTGCTACTTTTGTGCACATCTGTGCAGTCAGTGGCAGAAATGAGAACAAAGCTGCACTACATCTAGGAGTGATGCTTGTAGCAGAGATGTGGTGGGTGAGCAGTTAAGCACCAGAGATGAGCAGCTGTTGGCCTCCTGAATACAAGATGTTTGCTGAACATCACTCTGTCAGCCCAAAATAGTCACCCATGCCCTCCCCACTCAGTGATGGCTTCACACTGTCATTTACACGCACTCCACTTCTTAACGATTCATGAAACATTCACAGGACCATCTGAAAGCACTCTTGTGAAATGTTCAAATTATACACCAAAACGCAGATGTGAGCAAGGAGAGCTGCACACAAAGCTATTTGTTCTTCCAGCTGCAGCTGCCTTGTTTCCCCACTGAAGCCAAATCTTCCTCTCTCAAGGTCCACACAGAACACAGCCCTTCCTATCTAAAGGCCATCTGGGGCATTTCCCACTTCCACCTCAGAGGATTCTGAACAGCATTTTGCAAATATTAAATGTGCCCTCATTCTCTTTTGCCTTCCTGTGTCTCATGTGCAGACGGAAGGAGCACATCCTTTGGGATAGGGTTGGATACATGGTTAAGAATTTCTCAGCTTCTGGAAAGGCTCTCTTACCTACCAGATCCCATTGAGCGGTGTGGTTCCACTGTTATAATCTTTCCTGCTGTAGGATGGAGAGCAGCAGAAAGAAAAGGCTGTCTAAGCATCACCTGAGGACATCTTTTACCCTCTGTCTTTAGCTCCTTTCCCTCTGCACCACAGCATCAACTCTCCTCACAGCAGCTCTACTGCATCCTGTTCACCCTTCACACTCTGCCTGTCAGCCTTACATTTAGAAAGCAAATCTGAATATTTAAATCCTCTCTCCATCTTCCTTTTCTCCCTGCCCATGCTCAGCCCTGCCTTCCCCTAGGACCCAGGGCTTCCCCTCCTTTGTTCCCCTGTACTGAATTTAAGTAATTTCGCCATAAGTTCCTACTCAACTTCTGTGAAGAGGGAACAAAAATGTGAACAGACTAGGGCAAGATCCGCTGTTGCTGCAAGGACAAAATGTGGACAGGCAAGGAAAATGAACTGTAAACCCTGGAGCTTGCTCTTCCTGCTTCCTTTGGAGAGTGGGGGACAAGTGTTGTCACCCCTCCATACGCAACCACTGCTTCAACAGCTGTAAAGAACTTCGCAAGCAGGGCACTGTACAGGCTGTGCCTGCTGGTGGAACAGCTGATCTCCACCTTGTTTTCAAAGTGAGCAATTTGTTGCTTCTGGCACTGGCATGGTGTTTTTAGGACAAGAGTTAGCCCTGTTGCTACTGGCCCATCCTATCAGTTTGCTCACCATCCTGCACTCTCAGTCTCCTTGCTTTTCCTGTAATATCAAATCCATTTGTTTGCCAAATCCCCATGCGAAGTGATATTTGCTCCCTCCCTATTCCCCATTCTTTCTGTTGCTGTAATATACACTTTTACAGGAGTGAGCTTACTGCCTCCATGGCATATTCTTTTCTGCTTCTCATCTTCCTTGATAAAAATCTACTTTCAGGCTTAATTGACTCCTACACATACTCCTGGCCACCTCTTCACCATCTTTTTCTCACTCCCCAAGTGCTCCCCTCTTCCGATTCTGACTTCCTTTGATGCAAGATAGCTTGTGGATTTCTTCATGGAAATCATCGCCATTTTCTTCTCTCAAATTCCCAGTTCTGTTCAGGTCTAAGAAGCTCCTCATCTAGTTGCTTTGCTCCACCACAGCTATCACACTGCTTTCTTCCTTTTCCTTTTCCTTTTCCTTTTCCTTTTCCTTTTCCGTAACCCTTGATAGATCCCTGATAGATCTACCTGCCAAACTTTCACTCTTTGTTTTCCCCTTAATATGTATTTGCACTCCAAGTGTTGCAAAGGCAAGACTCCATGATGGGACTCCATCAATTGCTCTCTGTCTCACAATATCTTTCACTCACAGAACAAAACAGCCACTGTCAGGAATGCCTTTCTTTCTTCTCCATTTTAGATCATTTCCAATGCTCTTTCCACGCCAAAATTCCACCCATCCTGCTCTCACCAGAGCCCAAACAGGCTTGTAGATAAAGCCCCAAATCACTAAGTGTTTTGTACTTGCAATGCCTGGACTCCACATACTTAGATGATGAACCAACATACCCGTGAGACATCTCCCCCTGAGCTCCATGGCCATCCACAGGCTGTCTCTTCAGCCTGTCTCCTGGAGAAGGTGCCTCAGCTTGCCTTGTCTCTGGCTTTTGGTGGGTACCATCCAGTTGCAGAGTTCCCTGAGTAACTGCACCTGGATGCACAGAGTTAGTCATTCTTCCTCCAATAGCAGCTCGTGCTTCTGCCTCTTTGCTCCAAAGCTCCTCCTGTCTAATCTAAATTCTCTTGCTGGTGTCTGACATCTCTTCTTGCATATCTAGCTGTCAGTTCTGATTTCATTATGCTGCATTTGAGAGCATCTCTCTTCCCTTAAGAACCCCTTAGTATCTCCTTTTTTGGTCATTGCAGATGTCCCTCTCCTCCTGCTGCAGATATCACTGGCTAGTGAATCTGAATGTCAGTCTTTACCTCCTACTTGCAAAATCTTCTCAGCCAGGCAATGCCTGCATTTTCCATGCTTTCTGAGCAAGAGCTCTAAAATGGCACTCATTTTAGAGTAACAACCCACCCACCCAGACAAGTGTACATCCAAAACCCACAACCATCCTGCAATAGTTTTGCTTTACTCAACATAAGGCAATCTTCTCCTACAGACTGCTGCTGGAAAGCCATTTTCCTAGTCCATCACACTGACCACATCACTTTTCTTTATTCCTCTCTCATTGTTCTTCTCTAGTATATCAGACAGATTCTTTCTCTTCTCATTTTCAAAGTCCTGCTTGGCCCATCCACATTTTGCAGATCTTCTTTGACATCATTCAGAGGTTAACTCTGACCTCCAATGGAGCCTGGAGCCATGATTCCATGCTCCTCTGCCCATTTGTTCAGTCTTCAATCAATTATCTTAAAAAACAAAAAGTCAGTTCTTATAGCACTCCATTACCATTAGGTAATTTAAAAATAGCAATGAAGTTTCATCATTTTCTGTTGCCAAACTCTCCCTAAAATCTGGCTTCATCAAAAGATCAGCTGGCCAAGAGCTACAGGACATCAGAAATTTACCTTGCTATTCAATATTCTTATTGCTCCTCTGTCTTCTTTCTCTTGCTTGATGTCTTACACTTGGCCAGCCTTCTCTGAATATTTATGTATTTGTGTCACACTCACAGAAGCCCTAAGACAGAATGGTTCTGGTTTGGGACCAGCACCCTTAACTCCTAAAGAATCATTTTGAGAACAGGAAATCTGAAATATAGAGATACAACATGAGCAAGATCTTATAATTTGGAAATACCCAATATCGAATGAACATTTAATCATGAGGATACAAAAGCAAGTTGACCAGCCTATTTTTGCCCCTCTGTGTTTTCAAAGAGGCTGTCATCTAAAGCTGTGACCTGGTTTGGAAGAGCTATGTTAAAACTGCTTAGCTGTACCCTATGATACCACCAAGAGTGAAACAAACAAGCTGCCTAGTAATTGGCCAAAGTTTAGCACCGTGCCCTTGGAGCAAGAGGTTGGACTTAGATCTCTTTTTTTTCCAGGGGGTTTACTCCTGCTAGAGATAAGATTACTGTTCCCAGCCAGGCAGATGCGAAACTGTTTGGTTCCAAGACACCAAAGAGAAGGTACTTTAGAGGTAAAGGGAAGCAAAGAGTACCTGGAGTTATGCTCCTGACCTCTCCCACACCAGTCAGGGGCAGCCAGAGACAGCAATCCTGTCTAGTCGCATCCTGCTGACAAGCATATAAATACTCAGCAGGCACAGAAGGATATATGAGCAGTGATGTTATTTTCCTTGAACTCCTCTGGTTTCTGGAATTCAGTGTATATCCTCGGCAGGTGAGTACCCTTGAATTTGTTGCTCTATACCTCCCGAGCGCAGGCAGGGCATCTTCCCTGCCTTCAGGCTTGCAGACAGTAGTGCAGCTACAAAGCTAAGTAGCGAAGAAACAACATTGCTTACAAGAACAGACCCAAACCTCGACCTCTTGTTGCTCAGGTAGAGACAGTGCTTATTTATACAGACGATGCCGAGGAGGGATAAGACGCAGAGAATATTCCTGTCTTTTTTCTTCTTGCCTATCTAGGTCAGAACACCATTTTTTTAACTTCAGAAACTAAAGCTAGCACTGCTGATACACAATTAAAATGTTCTGGGCTTTCAATTCTTTCATAAGCTGGAGAGTAATTATTTCCTTTTGTTTGCTCAGTATATTTAGCAAAATAATTATAATTCGCTAGATTGTTTTCTTTGCTTTGGTATACTGGCATAGTTCTGTCTCCCTGTTTCCTTTCATAGCAACTGCGGTGTTATTTTTACAGGCACATTTGGGCGGGGGAGGGGTCACAGAAGAGGAAAAAAACCCTAAGCATTTTCTGACAAAAGTTCCACTTGAAGAATCTTTTCTAGCTCTCCAAAATGAAAAGATCCAATCTATAGAAGAAATAACTGTGAAGGCAGATGTTGTACTGCCTGCTGGATGCAGATTGTCCCTGCTCTGTCCATAGGGGTGAGTTAAACATGGCATCTTCATAGCCCGTGTTCTGTGAGTCCACACTGCCAGAGGAAGAAAGAGGAAGAAAGGAAGAAGGAAGAGGAAGAAAGTCCACAAGCCTACCCATAAGCCCAAGCAGCCCCGCTGCCCTCAACAGGAGCTGTGATTTAGCTGCTTGATGCCACTTACAAGAAGGTAGCATAAAGCTCGTGGGTCAGCAACAAGCCACCCAGGTACCACAAGTCTCATGTTTAAGACACAGATATATCTTAAGCAACAAATCCATTCTGAATTTGGGATTGCAGGTATTGCTGATTACAGAAACCTGGGCCCCCTTTCCAACCAGCTTTCAGAGGCAGAACTTCCAAAAGCCCATCTAAATGGCTCTTTCCCCTCATATTTCCATTTGTTTCTGTGCAACCGGGTTATTGTTTTTAATTATTTCTGGTATTTCTCACTGGGCATTCAGGGTTTGATGTTTACTGCAGTCTGCACTGAAGACAATTTGCAGGAGAGGTCTTTCCTGCTATTTTGAGCAGATAGGGTCCTCATCTCTTGAGACAGGTAGTGTGCAGCCCTGACTGATGGCACTCAGGAGGATGTTACGCACAAGGCTCCTTTCAGGAGGAGGCCTGGAACATCCCCCAGTAGGCTACCGGAGGTACACTAGAGTATTTTTAACAACAGATTCAAAACCTTATTCTTTCTCACAGGGTTATTTTTGAAGCTATATTTTAGTGCTTTTTGTTCTACTCAATATAACTGAAACATGCTGCATAGAAATCACTGACGTAAACACTGACAAAGAAGCAGAGAAGTGGAGGGGGAAGGAAGAAAACTGGGCTGTCTCTACTTCTTCTCCCTTATTTTTTTTAAGTAGCATCTCCTTACCAAGATCAGGATAAGAATACATTTTGCTTGTGAAGATTTAGATGTTTTGCCACTGCAAATAGGGTACTGTGATTTTGTCAATTCAGTTCTCAAGCCTTGCTCTGGATGGGGAATGGGAGAAGGGATATACATGCAAATCAAATCTTACCCTTTAATGGATTTGCACTCACAGCGTGTGCCACAGCACACCATTATAAGCATTTACATTAGACACAGTGATCCCATTTCTGAAGCCTTTATCTTCTGCCCGTTGAAGTCAGCAGCCATAAGGATTAGATTTCATACCTTTATGAGAACTCAGTCGCAATGATTCCATGTTTCTCACCGCCTGTTTTGTCTTGATGGAAACATACCTTGCATAGTTTAGTGAGAACACTCCTCCCTCCTCCCTTCTCAACCTTAACAGCTTTTTAGGCAGCTGTATTCTCATGAGTTATATAGGTATGATTTTTATTGTCCATAAAATAGAAAAAACTGTAATCACTTGCCATTTATTTTACACACTTCACATGGATGTGATGCATCTATACTTTCATTAATTTGTGCAGTGGCAAAAATGTGATGCTTCAGAAGGGAAACAGGAAGAAAAAGAAGACTACGGGCACAAAACCCTTTCCAAATGCCTAAGTGAAATATTTATATTCTGGAAATAGAGAATTGATTGAAAAGTTATGTCAAGCAGTAACATATTTCATTCTTATTCCTTTTTCTTTCCAGACTTCTGAACACAACCAGTAGCAATGGCTTCAAAAGCAGACCATTTATATTGAACAAAGTTTAAATAGAGTATGATGAATATTAAAAGATTTTCACCTATCCCCCTTTCCAGTCGTGAGGAAGCAGCTGTGTTACTGGACCATGCAGCAAACATCTACTGCTAAGGTCAGGGACAGTCACTCTAGGAAACTCAACTCCTCCATCCAACTCAGCCTGCAGCGTGAGCAGCTACCTGTCTTCCCTCCAGCCCAGCTGCACCAGCTCTGCCCTTTCTGCCCTTGCACAACCTGCAACCTCCCATCCTCGAGATAGCAAAAACCTACAGGTGCCAGCCTCACTGAGAAGCCTCCAGGCTTGTTTAGACCACTAAAGCAAACAGCTCCAGCTCAGAGAGCACCATTCTCACCAAAACATGCTTGGTGCCTGCACTGACTGATGAGCACTCACGCAGGACAGTGCTGCTTTCTCTCGTTTCATGGAGGCACCGCAACACAGCTTCATGCTGTGAAGCCCCAGCTCTTTTCCCAGACAGCTGTGCTGTGCACCTTCTGTCACAGTGAGACAACCAGAGTGCACAGATCAGCTGTTCCCTGCCAACAGCTTAACTCTTACCTGGGCTTGTGAAGGTCTGAAAGCAGAGTCAAAGCCATTCTGCAGAGAGTCCAGAAAAGGCTGGATTTTGTAGAGGCTATGCGTTGTCTGGCTCGAGCGGAAGGCCACAATGTGGAAGTACTTCAGAATCTTCTCAAATCGTGATTGTGTCATGATAAGTGCAATGCTCTTGTTGCTGTAGAAGCCACTGCTCCAGATGCTGAGAACAGACTCACAGTGGTGGATGCTGGTTGATATCATGTAGCCTAAGAAGGCTTTCATTTCCGTCAAGGTGACGTCAATCCAGGCATCGTCACTACCAAACCTCTCCTGGTATTTCTTGGCGTACATGTTGGTTTGGACCACCATATTCTTTAGTACATTGTCAGGGACAAAGAGCTGAAAAAAGTCCATGGCACTGGCAGTCAGGGGCATTTTTCGTGTTGGACCTAGGATAAAAGCAAGAAGGGAAGATAGGCACACTCCTGATCACCACAAGACACATTCAACACCAGAAATGAAAAGCATGATTAATTTTTCTAATGCAAATGACGGCATGTACCTATTGTCTGACAGACTTCATCAGGAAACTTCCCCTCCCCCCCATATTCTTCTTTCTGTATGATCCTATACACTCTGAAAAGTTTCTCCCTCTGCTCTGCACACTCATTAGTTTGCAGCATGCAGGCCTGTGAGACAAGCATTTCTCCACTTACACGTTATCTGCAACTTTTATCCTCAGCAGCTGTTTTGGCCTTTTTCTGGATAGTCTTTTATTTGTCCATATGTGTGTCAAAGAAGTGCCTTCCTCCAAACAGCCCAGAACAGTGTGAGTCCTCCAGAGACAGCGCTGCCCTCATCCCAGATGACATGATTCCTAGGCTCTGGAACCTGATCCCACCTTTTCTCCTGTACCTCTAATTCCTGCCTAGTTCATTGTCATAAATTCTATGACTTTCAAATCTGTCTCTGCTCCACACAGAGTCACATACAGGTCGTGTCTATGTGTTTTTGAGTTTTGTGTCTCTGCCACCACAACAGAGTTTTATCCTGCACTCTGATATGCCCAAGAAAGCACATTACCAGAACAAGTCACAGCTACCATGTGGCTAGTGTCACTGTCCCACGTCACAGGGGATATTTTTAGCACTACAATGCATGCAGTGGTCCTCTTCCTCCCACAATGTAATAAGCCTTGCAGTCTCATGCTGTCATTATTCTAGCATTTCACTGATCTTGCACCTTCTCTGCCAGTTTCAACTATTCCATAAGAGGAGTGTGAAAAAAACAAAAAGGAGGCTCTAAGGGTTGGCAGCACTGTATCAGTGTTACAAGGTCAGCCAGTCAGACACCAGATTACAATAAGTCGAATTAGGAACATCAAACCTGCAATACCAGGGATGCAGACATCAGTATTTACAGCCCACTCTCCTCTAATCCCTCCCACAAACTAACTAAGGTCCATTCTAAAAGTAGTAGTTTTCATGCTCGCACCTCGTGGTAGTGTTTTAGTTACCAGGTAAGTGGCAGGGAACATTCTCTATTCTACAGAAACAGTGAAAGCCAATATCCTGAGAGGAGCAGCCTCTCCAAACCCAGCAGACAGGGGAGCACTTAAAAGCAGCTCCACACCCCTGTGAAAAAGACAATGTCATGAGTATAATCCCAAACCAGGAGTTGGATCCAAGAAATACCACACCTTAGTCCAGCAGCCTTCAGCCTTGGGACTGTCTGTAACACTCCTCCTAATCAAAAGGAGAAGGCATACAGCTTCTCATTTGGAGTTCTGCCCAACCAAGAGCGAGTCCTTCTTGCACTCCAAGGCTGCTTGGATCTCAGCATCAGCTCTCCCAGCTGGATCAGAGCATGAGACTGACCATTCCACAGCCTGGCTCTGCAAAGATTCACTATCTCGTTGGTCAGGTTGCATTCTCCCGCACCCCTGTATCTCAGTTCACATTCCTAGTTACAGCAACAACTATAGCTTGCAGAAATTTTCAATGAAACAGAACTACAAGGAATTATGCAAACACTGTGGTTGGACTTGCTCTTGAGCCTTAACGTTTGGGTGCACTCTGGTGAAACTCATGCTACTAGAAGGGCAGCAAAAATACCATTAAGACTTTGAAACAGTAAACCTTCAGATTGCAAAGAATGCTAAAAAAGCAAACAAAACTGGATTTTTTCTATAAGTTCAGTGGGAAAAAACCATCTATTTAAAGATTACTTTCCACTTTTTATTTGTGAGATTGAGAAACTTTCAGTTGAAAGCACATTCCTCTATGTTGTAAGAGGAAAGAGCTCCACATAAACCATGTTTTGGTAAGGACAGAAGAGAAAACTTCAGTTTAAATGATAAAAAGTTTTCCTTATCAAGTGAAAACTATGGGACTAGAATAGATATATTTACTTAACCTTAACTGCTAGTGCAATAATAAAGTCGCTCAACAAAAAGTTTTCTTTTGATCAGGAGGTTCTTTTTCTGCTAACACTGGCTTGACGTACAGCTCACAAGAGATGCTCTATGCATCATTCTGTATTTTCATTCTTCCCCATAGCTTAATCAAGTTTTTATATTCTACAGTAGGTATGGCTTTCCGATAACAACACATGAAACAGAGTGTATTCCTAGTTATAGATGAAATCTTTAGTAGCTATTGAACTCAACTCTAGTGCTCTAGGCAATCTTCCAGGTAGCACACAGAGACAGTTTTAAAATTCCTGGCTTCAGAAGCAGAAGCTAGGAGTAGGGGTAATGTTTTGAATCTTGTCTACAGCAAACAAGAATTCATAAAGCATTAAGTCTTACAAAGTGAAATATGTTCGTCTTGAGACTTGTGGATATGGACAATAGGTACATGCTGGACTCCATCTTTAGGGAGGTAAGAAAGAGCAGTCAGAAGCACAAAAATGTAATTTTGGTGCAACTAAATTTTCAGCAGCTGTACAAGTTTATAAGTGATACTTGGTAAGCTATTATGGAAACCTGACAGGTATACTGGATATGACAATCCTTTCGTACCCAGCAGCCCTGCTCCAGCCAGAGAACCTGCTACCTCCACTGCTTCTTGAAATAAATATGCAAGCTTTGTATCTCATTGGTCATGCAGAACCCACACAGCTCTAAAAAAGCAAGCTGAATCACTTTCTGAGTCAAACATCAACATAATTGTTGATTAAATAAAATTATGAAAGGCCCTGTATAATCTCATTGTCTTAAAAAACAGCCTTCATTGGCAAAGTGAGCACAACTGATTCATAATTTACTGATATGCACTATAACAAGAGCGACATTGAATTTCAGTAGGAAAAGAACTAAATTTTTAACATGAATTGAGTTTTGCATAGTTAATGACCAGCCTAAATTATTTAAATATGACTTTCTAAGTACACAAATATATCCCATAGAGAGAGACAACTGTCTGCATAAAGAACTTAAATAGCTAATTTGTACTTTTTAAGGATTTTTACATAACGACTTAAATGGCACTTACCCAGAAAATACTCATATGAAAAGAGTTCAGTGCTTCATACATGCAGTGTTTACCTTTCAAAGCTTTACTTAGTCAAATGAAAGAGTGGCTTTGCCTAGTTGTCCATTCTCAGAATGATTATACAATTATGACTGTATGTAAAATTCAGATTTTTCTCTCTCTTCTGCTATAGAGTGTGTGCACAGAGAGTATGTTTACTTTCATAGGGTTTTTTGCTTTAAAAGCCAGTCAGGGTTTCCAATACAAATTACAGAGACAGAGCGCAAAAAGCACTCTTGGAGTGTCCGAACATGCAGCCAGACCCAGTATTCCGTGCACAGTCAGGAGAGGGACAGAGCTCTACTGAGTAACCTCTGCCTGGGTAGCACATATGCCAGAACCAGAACTTTGGGCTTTCTCTAAGTGACCTTGTAGGACGTGGAAAATAACAAACAACTTCTGTTATGATACAACCTACACACACAAGCTCTTCTTCCTTCTCACCCTGGCAGACGCCAGCAAAAACCTGCCTGTGCAATCTGCAGCAATCACCTTGCAAGTCATTACTGCTGTTTTGACTAGTTGGTTCCATGTTCTATTTTGCACTCAGAAGGAATGTCTCACACAGAGAGACATCTCCATTTGTAAGAATATTCTCAAATAAATGAAAAAAAACCTCAGCATGAAAAGCCACTTGTGTGTCCGTACTGGCGATCCGACTGGGAAGCAGAGGCTGGCACCTTGCCCTCAGAGTGTGTGCATTGCAGAGCCCGTTTTGGCTCAACTCGGCTCAGGGCAAACTGCAGCTGCCTCGCTGGCTCTGACGTCCAGCAAGAGAGCAGGCTGCACACTCAACTTCCCAGCAAACATATCCACTGCAGAATACCCAGAAAGATTTACGAAAAAGTTCAGGTGGAACTTCAGGCAGACCCCATGTGTCCTCCTACAATCTCTGGTCTTCTCTCTTGGATGGGTCCCCACTGGTGCCATTCTTCCCCTGGCTTCATTCCCTTTCTAGCCTTCCCCACCGAGCAACACATTAGGAAAAAAATAAGAACTCCAAGTGAATTAAATACTTTTTCCTTACTTAACTGGTTTGCAGAATTAAGTAATTTGAGAGCATTTTTAACAGGTTCATGCATCCTTCCCCAATTTTTCTGTTCTGATTACCAACCTGTAATTTAGTAGCTCAGAGTTCACAGACTCAGAATAAAGTATGGACAAAATATGCAAAGTTTCAAAACATACTGTAACCTATCAGTGCCTACAACATACCATACAAATCTTAAGAAGGTCAAAAGCATCGTCATTTTGGGCAGTATAAATCAGATATGTAAAAAGAAAACACAGTGACAGTAAGTTCTTTTGCTCTGCTATGCAAAAGATTCTGTTCTCATTCAAAGTGCAATCGAGGTCCATGGTAAAATATCCCATTACGCTGACAGGCCCAGGTGTTACCATACGTATGATAACCCAAAATGCGTGGTTTGTAAACAAACTTTGTGCAGAGCCAATCACAGCTGACTTTGAAATTAATGCAACTTCATTAACGGCTTGGCAGACCCCGATACTCCCAAATCAGGAACAGGAGTGGTAGAAGTATCAGTTCAAGAATTTAGAAGTAATTTTACTGTATTCTTTGAGGAAAAATCTAACAATTTATAGCCACCCATGAGAATAGCATAGTAAGTGTATTATATACAGATACATACCTAAGAAAAATCAATCCAGAAACTATTATTTTTTTGGCCGTTGGGAAGTACTTTCTCCTCCAACATATGGTACAGCCTTCAAAAACCAGGGTTTGAAAAGCCAATTAACTCCTTTTACCAAAGTCCAAGCAATTAGAGACTGTTTTATATTCCTGACAAGTTACCTTTGCAAAAGTGCACAACATGATTTTTGGGTCTTATTTAGAGAACATAAAAAAATGCTGACAGAAGCCTTTCGTCAGAAAATATTCCTCCATCAAAAAAATCACGATGTCTTCATGTAAGGTGTCAATTGATGAAATATGACAGACAGTTAAAACAATTTCTCATCCTTTTCAACGTGTAGAGAGCAATATAAAGAGCTAAAAAAAAAAAGGCAAGAAAACAAAAAGTGGTGTTTTAATATTTCCCAAGAGAGGTTTTTCAGAATTTCTGTTTACACTAAGTTTCCTCATGTAACCTTTGGAAGCACTGGAGCTCATCTGGCTTGCCAGAATATCAGTTTTCATATCAGCTCTATTCTTAATGGCCTGGAAATACACATCAGACCATCCTCAAACCATAGCTGGTTTGATGGCCTTACGACAAGCCTGTCAAGACAGCCTGAAGTAAGTTCACGTAACACTTCTTTTCTGAGTTTTATTCCAGTTTATTACAGACATCGCTCTCCTGTAGGAACTGGGCAGCAAGTATCCAGGTCTTTAGGATATTATGCTGCATGTTTTTGTTCATCTTCATTAGAAAAAGCTACCAAAGCTTCAGTGACAGGCCTACTTTGCTAAGTCAAAGGCATCATCCTAATTTATACCAGCTGTGGTTCTGACCAGTATTTTGGGCAACAGATGCCTGCATCTGTTATTTTGGTAGACAAATCTTAGTTTCCTTTAGGGACTGCCTTGCACAAGAATTCAATATAAACTATGAAAACATGATCCATACTGTGGCATTGCTTGGAGTTGAGAGCCAACCTGGGAGGAGGCAATTAAAAAAAAAGTCAACAACTCCCAAGCAGACACTCTTGGCTTAGAAAGAAGAAACTGGACATAGTCCTTCCAAAGATGGTTCTTTTTGTAGACTATAAGGGCTCGCTCTCAGTAGCCCACGCTACTGGGTAAGTTTTTGCAAGGTCACCTTTACAGAAACTTACTTTGCTCCCTTGCGTGGGCGCTCAGAAGCCACACTTCTTCTCTACATTTAGTTTCTGTTAAGTTTATTCCAAGCTATTGAGCAAAGTGTGATTTGACTGCACTCTTCCAACCTTATAAATAAGCCTTTGACAATGCCTCCACGTCTGCACATAATAACCGTAGTCAAAAAATTATTCCAAACAACTTCTCTGAAAGACCACTTTCTCTTCCCTGCCCGGCATTAAAAAGGATTGTTTTCTTCACAGCGTCAGCAATAAAGCAATCCACAGACTGCAGTCTGACTTTTATCCATAGAGAGCATTAAGAGCTGTGTCTAGAAGCAATCCAAGGACAAATGAAAGTGGACTGAAAACCAGCACAGAACTGCTCCGTGCTGACTCTGGTCCTAAGAGTCCCTGTCCTCCACAGCAAGAAGCACTGAGTTGATGAGAAATTAAATAAAGAACTTATTTAGTAAATCAAACTGTAAAATTTAAATCAAGCAGTAAAATTAATGAAGTATTTAGCAAACTAAGGAACTTCCTGCAATTCAGCTTGTTTCCGTGCTGTGTACTGGATCCAGACTGTCATTCAGCTTTTTAATGCATTATAGCAAAACTCTTGAGCATTAAGTGTAGCAGGTCAACCCGGCATAGGTCAGAGACAAGTAATGCACCTGTTCCACCAAATACAAGACAGTCTCCTCCCCTGATACGATGGTGACCTTCCAAAGCCTGGAGTGATAATCAAGGCACCCCGCCCATTCCTCCTTCATACTGCCACATGCTGGCTGTTCAGCCTGGAAAAAGTGAAGAACTTCAATGGGGCATCGAGACTGGGATACCAAGGGTAAATAATTTTGGCTGTCACTCAGTAGATTACCTTGTGTGATGAGACACTGTAGAAGAACAACTAAATTTTGGGGCATTTTCAAGAGACCAGGCAGGCAGGTCTTACACCTTTCCCATTGACCAAATGTATGTTGTACCACCAACAGCACTGGTCTGAGAATGAGAACATGCCAGACGTGTTGTGGCAGTCTTCCATGGAAGTGTGCCTTGTTGTAGATTTAAGCCATGGCAAAAAACTGTTTAATTAAGAGAGTATTTCTTTGTGTTTACCATCATGTTTTAAAGCTACAAAGCTTTCAAGCTGTGACAAGTACAAAGAATAAAAAGCCTACTGCAGCTGACGTTGACACCTTTAATTATATACTTAATTTCTGTGGTGAGATCTTGCAACCTACCAATCACCATTTTTCCAACATCCAACAGAACCTCCCAAAACACTGGTATAAGCTCTTATGGTTAAAACATTTTCCAAAAGCCAAAGACCTTAAAGCAGCAGAGTCAATGCTGAAGCAGTACCGTATTGTGTCAGTTTACATAATTCTTTGCACATTATTTGGCTGTGGGACTGCATATGCTCCTCCTCAGGGGAATTCCTGCTGCAGCAGCTTCCATGGCAATAGTCCACTGCACTCTTTTGCCACTGTAATTTTCTATAAACATTTTACTGCACTGCTCCTGGCAGCCCAGCTGACCCTGGGCGTATCTAGCAGATTAGAGACAACCATCGATGTGCTGACTTCATACCACCTGTAATACAGCTTTTAGTAGATCACGTAGCAGCTACACATCTGTCTGTAGGCATAGCTGTGCACATTTATGAAATAACTGTACAAAGCAGCATGGATAGTTTTATGTCAGCACAACTTCCATTACCAGCAGGGTGACCTTCATAACTAAATCCCAGGAG
Source organism: Cnemophilus loriae (assembly GCA_013397755.1). Lineage (NCBI taxonomy): Eukaryota > Metazoa > Chordata > Aves > Passeriformes > Corvidae > Cnemophilus > Cnemophilus loriae. The sequence continues at coordinate 73,687 of VZTF01003487.1, read as the reverse complement.
ACTGCTTTGGGATGGTTCCATGGGGGGACTCCTCCTCTGCACTGGCAACTCTTGCAGGTGCAATCCCACTATCCCATCTTTCTGTCCCAGGCTCCTGGTCTGTTCTAGTACACACTGTTCAAAGATACCATTACCCCCATGCAACTTGCTTATTTCCAGAAATTTAAAATAAAAATCCACCTTAAGCATCAGCAATATTTGACATGAGGACTCAGCCTTGAAAGGTAGAGCTTTTGTGTTTGGAAGGAGGGAAAATAGCCTGGTATGTTTTCCAAGCAAATCATCAGAACATTTAATTTATCTTTCGTAAATAAAAGTCAGTAAGTCAATATAAATGACCCAACTAATGAGATGCTGAAAGCCTTCACATCAACTCCTGCCATTTACATACAACATGCGCATATGCCATTGACAAATGAATCTCCAGTTTCTGAGTAAGTTTCATAAAGAAATGGCTTTCTGTTTTGTTCAAAATTTAGTTATTTAAAAAAATTTTAAAAAAGAATATAGCAACCAGAAATCCAGACAGTTCAGTAAAGCATTAGAGACAACCTTATCATGCATGAACATTAATTTCAGAACCACCTAATGATTCATCTCCATCCCACAAGAGCTAAGGTAGCTACAGTACTAGTCTCTGCAATTGCTTCGCAGCAGCAACAGGCTCTTCCTGGAGAAGACAGAGAGTAGTTGTTAGGGTAAGCACACAGTCCCCAAAGTATTCAATGCTACTTCTCACAAACAGAACTAAGCACCTACTGCAGCATCCACCTGGGAGAGGGTGATGAGCAGGGTGACGCTGCAGCTCTGCTAGAAGAGCTCAAAACCTGGAACCTGCCAAGGAGGCTGGTGACAGGAACTGCATGGGGATAATATTCAGGCTTTTTCAAACCTGTTTCTTTTAGGTTGTACCAGCCTCCCTTAGATTTCATTGCTCTCTGTAGGAAAACGTGCACATGCATTTCTAGGTGAGTTTCATCAACTGCCCAGTAAGAAAAGTCTTCTCTGCTGTCATCATCCCAGACTAGGAGGCAAAGGAATGCTCATCACTCCATATTGCATCTGCACTTACACACCTGCTTTTAAACTTGTAATTCCCTCGCTTTATATGCTCCATGTTCCTCCCCAACACCTTCAAAAATCTTGGGACAAGCCACATGTTCTCTGCTGGTGCATTAGGCTTAGAGGCAGATGAAAGTCTTAATATTTTCTTAGGACACCTAAGACGCAAAGTGGAGGTCGTGTATTTGCAATCCTTGCTAGAGTCAGGACTCCTTTACACATGCACAATACCACTTTGTGTGCTTTTTGTTTTCTTTTTGCTCTTTTAGTCCTGCCCCCGTTATTAGACTGTCTTTTTCCATCCTTGTTCTGCCCGCCCTAAGAAGTGACAAGTGCCACAGGCTGTCTGAACAATCTCAACTCAAAATAGGCAAGCAGTTGGAAAGTTCAATAAATGACTTCTATATACCATGTACATCAACATCCCTAATCCTCTTACCACATGCAGGATACATGACACCCTCCACAGCACTCCAAATGCTTAGGCTTCCTAATAACTTATAAACCCACAACTTGCCAGTTTTAAGAAGTCAGTGCACTTCTTCAACAATTAAGAGTGGAAAAAAAAAGGCAGTCACCTGTGAAAAAGATGGGGTTTATTACTTGTACTGCCTGTGTTAACTCCAGGGTGACACAAATGTGTTCACAAGCCACTGTACCCCTGGGGAAGGTTTTCCGGGAGTTGCATCTGCAGAGAGCAAGCCAGAAACACAACTCGGAGTGAAACAGTGCATAAAGTCAGAGTGGGATCCTCAGTGGCAGAGCACTGCTCACCCTCAGCAGCAGCAGTCCCTCAGCAGCACAGCAGCACTTCCGCAACCTCTGTCCAGCTACTGCACAGAGCCTGTGGAAGTGCTCAGCTCCTGGCAGCTCCTACAACGTCCCACGCCGTGCTGCACGGCTGGCGGCTGGCGGGCACAAGCAGAGTAGGAACCAGGCCACGGAACTAGGTTTGAAAAGAAAAGCTTCATGTACTTTTCCTCCACAGCCTTTCAGGCGAGATGCTTTGTCACTCTGGAGCCAAAGTCCACCTCTCCAAACACAGGCTTACTGTGCTGAATTCTGAGATCAGGCAGGGAAAAGACTGGAGGTCACCAGACAGACATTGCTCACTACTAGTCACCCAGAACACCAGCTCACAGCTACACTTAGAGGTCAACTTGTCCAGGCTTCTTGGGGGCTGCTAACATATGAACCAATAAAAGCTGAAAGATCTCATAGGAATTAATCACTGTAAGAACATAGTTTAGGTTATAAAAGGAGAAAGTAGCTTGTATTTCTCATCTTGGACCTAGCAGCAACAGAGATTTCACACAGCAGAGATTTTCAAAGAACTGCATGGTGTGCTCAGATTGAAGAAAAAAAAAAAAGTGGTTGTTGGTGATGAAATCTGGGTCATATTAAGTAGTGGAGTGGAAGACAAAGCAAATAAATCTCTCTGCTATAAAAAAACCACACCCAAACACAAGTTTTTTGAATCTGTAGGTATAATTATACAGGATGCACTTGCAGGGTAAATTTAAATTAGTAACATGGGAATAACTACTGCAAAGCATGTCCTTCTGTTTGTAAAGTGCCAAGCACTTCACATTAAGGATTTCTACAGAACCTTCTGGGCATTATCACAACAGAAATAATAGCTTCCCACTCTGTAACCACAGATTACGACATTTATAGCTGGAGACCTTAGTGACTGGAGCTTCACATTTCCTAGCTGTATTCTTCTTACAGAAGAAGCATGCGGTCTTCACAGCAGGGTCCAGAACAGATCTTTGCATGACTACATGAGAGCTAAATCCTTCACAATTTGAAAAAATCTGTTTAGAACAAAAGCCAATGACTGATTAGAAGCCACAGGCAAAGTCAATTTGCGCACTTAAGGTAAAGTTTTATTAACCTAGTAATACGGAAGTTTCCATCATGTTTTTTGCTGTATAAACCCTGGCCCCATGTCCTGCCCTGCATGCTCTTATCTACTCACAGACTGATTTTCTTAAAGTCCAAAGATGTAAGCTGCTGTTTTCATATGAGGCCTGCTTACGATTTCATGACATGATGTATATTTACTCAGTGACAAGTAACAGGAAAAGTTTTCATTTAAAGAAGAGCAGTGCCTTTTGACTGCTGCTCAGAGAGAAGTGGTACTTCCCCTCCAAACTGCCTGTCCATCAAGCTATAGTAATCATTTCCTGAGTTCAGGAACTGGAAGTCAGCCTCCCTGAACGTTTGATTCTGTGACTGATATACTCTGCTATCTCCTGCTAACCATATCATCAGTGTTTCTGGTGTATCATGTCTCAGCCTGTCACTGGGGCCTATGCCCTGCTTTCCTTTGTTTCATTCTGCACATTCTCAGCCTTTCCCAACAGCTCGCCATTATTTGACCTCAACCTTCCCTAGGCTCCACTTCTCTGCCACTTTCCCCACCCTTCCTCCTGCATTTCTGAGACAGTGTCATACCTCAAAGTTTCTCATTCCACTGGCATTTCCCTGAAGTGATGAGATGAGGCGTATGTTAATACGAACTTTTCAAGTCTACAACTGCTGTTTCTAAGGTCACATGTCCTGAGACAAGGAATAGCTGTCAGGTAGCACAAGCAGCTGGGCCAGCACTGGTTAGCAGTGTGTCCATCAGTATGGTATTCAGTTGTAAATCACAGAATAAAGATCTGCACCTATGCCTGGCCAGCCTGCCACTTTTCAAAAAAGTAAAATTCGATGTTCCAACCCCTTCTAGGTCCTGTTGCACTTCTCTCCCTTGCTCCCAAGCACTGATCAATGTGAATTAACACAGTATTGGCATCTACAATCACACTTTCCCCTTCTGTCAAGGAATACTTAATTAGCAGGTAAACACAGGTCAAATGCCGTAACTGTTGGGGAAGGAGGTCTGCTGCTCTTCTCTCTTTCATTTTGAAGACAGTGTAATGTTACATGAAAGTGTTGCAACTTGTATTCTCTGCTCTTTTCCTACAATCCACAGGTATGAGCCACACCTACACCCTCTTCAATCATTCTCAACATAATGGAAGAAGCATTCAAAATCTTAAAGCATGGATTCAAATCTATGGGCTTAAAATCACCAGTTAGGTGACATACATTTCTGTAAGTGTGCAAAGGCAGAAATGTAATCTTCTGTACAGCCCAGTCAGGCAGGCCATCAGAATCAACTTAATTACGCAGCAGATGTGAAAAAATCCACATAGAGCTGCTCTTGCAATTTCCTTTCTTGCCTTGTACACTCCCCACTGGCAAGGAAGTGCCCAGCATCTGTGTGGGGTACACTGGTGTTTATCCAGCACATTTTCTACAAGGAAAATTCAATTCTCTAGATGTCTTACAGTCTCCACTTACGTAACAATTGAGAGTTACTTACTCAAGTCACTGTTCTCAGAAGGCAAAATCCTTTTTCCTTTTATTGTTACTGACACACAAGCATCTCTGCCTCTTTACCACTGTGTTTTGTAGAAAGCTGAGATCTTCCTTTATGCCCTCATTGAGATGATGCCTCAGCCAGTGTTCATCCATCAGAAATCCCAGAGTCAACTTGCTTTCTGGGAGAAATCAGCATATGCTGCTGCTCCAGTCAGAGTAACAGCATTGCAGCTCTAGTATCAAGCACACTTATCTGTTTCCAAAACTTCTTTCATTTTCTGATTTGGTTTTTAAGCACTCTTTGAGTATGGAATCCCCCAGGGAAAGGGGTATCTGAGAGCCTCCAGTTTTCACTGCTGTCTTGCATTGCTCTCTTGGCTCCATGTGCAGAAAAAGTAAGGCAAATACAGAAGAACATACACCTCCACAGGGAGCCTCCCACTCCCTAAGCTTTCCGGACCTAACTGCTAAAGTTGGTTTTATACCATAGACAGATTTGCTCCTTTACATGGCCCTTCCAGTTCCTCAGCCAGTTGTTGCTGTGTTCACAAAGCTCTCATTTAAACAACATTTCTTTCCATTCATTCTTTATGTTGACTGCCTCATAAAATAAAATTGAGAAAAGTAAGAGACCTACTGTGACACTCCATCAGCTTCTTCCATCTTCAATGCAGCTCCTTTCCTGCTCACTGTGAATGGCCCTGAAGAGGTAGCATTTTCAGGTCCAGATTCTATAACCCCCATAGAGGTTTTATTGGCGGGTAAAAAAAGCCTTCAGATTATTATTGGCAAAACTGAGCCTGGAGTTTTTATAGACTTGTGTGACCAAAACCCCAAGCCTACTAGGCAAGCTGGAATGTTATTTATTTGGGGAAGAGAGAGAAGACAGAGAAAGCAAGTGAACATATGGCTTTTCATCACGGCTACATCTGGGTCTGGTAGCATCCCTGGCAGGGGGATTCAAACCACTTTACAGAACTTCTCTTTCTGGGCCTGGACTGAAGCAGTTTGGCAGAGCTGGACACAAATGACCACAGTCCTCCTCGCCAAGATCCAGGCATCATCTGCTTGGTCACACATGAACTTTTATCAAGATCCTTTCATAAGCCTTAGCACAGTGCTTTCCAACATGGGGTGCTGCACAAGACAATCCACTGGGGTGCTGGAAGAAAACATTTTTCTGTATTGTTAACAAATACAAAATAAAAAAATTAAATAGTGTTAATTGCATCTTTATCTCATCCTAGTTTAAATTCTGGTTTTGTGTATGCTTTATAATGTACATAGTATATTAGTACAGTAGTGCACATATATAATCTATAAATAAATAAATAAATAGATAAATGTAGACTAGGGGTACCTGTTGAAAAAACTTCTACTGATAGGGGTGAAAAATGATTGGGGAACACTGCCCTAAAGGTCTCCAGTAATTGCATTCAGGAATAAAGCAGTCTAGCAGAAACAGTTCACCCTCCCTCTAGCAGATAGCTGAATATGTGCTCAAATCCTATGAGCTTCAGCTGGTCTACCTGTAGGTTTTATACCAATATAAAAAGGAGTCATTTCCCTTTGTCCTCCTAGAAACCTGTCTTCTTGTAAGAACAGGAGAGGGGTGGTATCAGTCAGAGGTCCTTCTGTGTTGGTGTAACACTTTTCATGTCACTAAAGAAATATATATCATTCAAGTCATACGTCACATATCACTAAGGTAGCACCACCTATGCACATGCTTATATGCATCTCTGGATTCAAAGAACAGTGCACTATATTTACATCCCTTGACACTCCCCTTTGAATTTTAATTTGTGTCACTCACAAATCAAAAGGATGTGTAAGACCCTTGTATTTTTCCCTAGCAGAAATAGGTTTCCAGAGCAGACACTCATTTTGCAGTCAGCCATGCAAATTATTAATCCTAAAAGCAAGACCGAGGCTACAATATGTGTAGTGATAGGAAAAAAGGGGAATGTCTTTTTACTATGAAAAATCTCTGTAGTCTATCCTGCAGCCCCTCTGTCCTCCCTCCTGGGCCTTATGACCACCACAGATTTCGGTCACTCTTCGCAAACCTTAGCAAGCAAATTGGAACTCATGTTTTTCAGGAAACACGGATTTTTCCTTTTGATCAAGGTATTTAATGTTAGTTCCTACCACTCAGATCTGATACCACGCTTTCTGCTGCTGTGAGGATATGAAGCAAACAGGTTGTATTTTCAATAAACGTCAAAAGGGATCTCTTTTAAGAAATTTTTGAGGCTAGTTTGACAACAGTAACCTCTTCTAGGGTCTTTTCAGCTCCAGCCCAGCAGAAAGCATTTGAGGCAGATACTTAACCTTAAACTACAGTGATCAATTTATTCCTGTGCATCAATGCAGCACTACACTGAAGTGCATGTTTTTGAAGTGAGATTAAGCATATTTATTCTAGCCTAGGATTGCTCCAAACAAATGACTTAGCGGTATAAGTATTATAATGCCAAGTGATGCAGTCCATAATAAAACACAAACATAACTGCAAAAGCATGAGTATTGGCAAGTATAGTACAGAGTCCTTGAAGACACAGCAAAAGAAGTGCTTAAAACTCTGCTTAGAAAAAACCTTTTTTTTTCCACTTGAGTTTAAAAGCTTGCTTACTTTCTCCTCCCTCTTATAAATTACAAACAAGGTAGCTAACAATGACTCTCTGCAGCAGTAGTCAGAGAAAGCAAAACTTAAAAGAAATCTTTGTGTCTCCTTTCTTTAGGAAGCATTCAAGCTCTACCAGTATGCAGAACATTGAGTTCAGCTAGTCTCAAGGAGGAAAAGAAAAGCAACAGCTACACCAAAATGGCTTATAAAAACCATAACACTTTGCTTTCCTTATAGAAACTATCACTTGATTTTGGTCACATCCTCCTGCGTCTAGAACCAATGTCTGGCAGATAAGGGACTACAAGGAACACTTCCCAAAGTGAGCGAAGAACCAGACACAGGAGACACAATCCCCACTCCTGCCAGTACAGGTGAGGGAGAAGGGAGAATATTCTTTAAATGCTTGCTATAAATAATTAGGCCCATTAGTCAGTGCATTAGCCTCTAAAACTGCACTGGTCTCTTCTATCAGGCAGCAGGAGCACAGATGCATTCACAACTCAGACACAATAAAATGCGAACTCAAAACTCCATGCGGGGGCAGTTGACACTCCTGAAGTGCAACCTTCATCCAAAACGAAGACTGAATAATCACGGGATAACCAAACCCATAGATAAATTCCACTATCTGAACTCAGATTTTGTTGAGCTGCATACTGCATTCCTTCCAGCTTTTTAATGCTACATTTGATGTTGTGGTGGGTGTGACAGTTCACATATTGTATCTCCCACAAAAGCAGATCTGGAACATCAGCTGTAGAAGTGAGCAATGCGGTCAGGAGCATCTGGCCATAATTTTGGTATGTTAGAAGTACCAGCTGTTACCTTTATGCAACACATGAGGCATGAGGCAAGAACAAGCAGAGTCTGGTTTCACATGACCTCACTTCTCAACATCAACCTGCTTTTTCATCACAGGAAATGCTGTTGGAGTCTACAGGCTCTTCTCACTACAAGTGTGCTGTCTAATAAGGATTGAACTCAAGTGAGCCATCTTTCAGCAAGGGCAATTCAAAAGGCTGTCACCCCATCAGCTATCTTCCCGTCAGTTAGGTGAGAATTCAATATCTGGAAGACCTTTACCTTCTCCTCCCACAAGAATGGACTTGGGCACACGGGGCAAAGCAAAATTGCACAAAGCCTGGCTTACTAAGAAGCAAAATTTGATGAACTCCCGCCCTTGCCTACCTGCAATTTTAAGAGGAACAGTGAAGACATAGCGTCCAGCAGAGCTTAGAGAATCAAAAAAAAAGGAAGTTTCATAATGACTAAGAACAAGACGTTAAAATGTGAAGTACAGGTAGAATCTATATTAAGAGATAAGAGAAACATTCATTTTTATGACAGCAGAAGACCTTAGGAAGCAAAATACAATTAGAGAAACTAAATGTTGTAGCCGAGAAGAGCAGGTTAGAAAGAGGTTATAGTACAGATTAAAAGGATTCAGCAGAAACTGAAAGCTTGAAAGTAAAAGTTTTGAGCAGCTTTTGTTACACTTATTTCTTGTTCCTTTTCTGATTAAAGTATTGTGCTGAAGGATTCTCCCTTTAGCTGCCCATTTCAGCTTAAAAAAAAAGAATCCCATTGCCCTTTTGTCTTAGGAAGAAAGCTGACATTAGAACAACTGGCAGTGCACTGCTCAATGCCAAGCTGCTCCAGGTCAATACTCAGACCCCTTCTGAGTCAACCTTCCGGCAAAAGACCTGAAGAAAAGGCACGGTTTTTATTTTAACATCTCGCTCACTCTACTGCAATGTATGTCCATAAAATGCTATCAAACATTTCTGCTTCATCATATGATACAAATGGCTGCTTTTAGAAAAAAAACTAATGCTCACTTAGTTTCTTTTCATTGATTCAGGGAGAGATAGCCAGCAGCCCAAAAAAAAAAGAGAGAGATAAAAACTGGTACAATCTCAACAACAGCATCACGTTAACAGTGTCAAGTCCATTTCATATTTCTAGAAGCATTTCATATTCAATATCCACTTTGACAGTACCAATTCAAAAATATCCATAGCTGAATATTTTACACCCACCATCTGTCCCCAGAAAGCAGTTAGGGGCCTGCACTACTATTTGCACTTAACATAGTTCAACGTATTTTGAATTTACCTGAGTCTAGTGGGATTATAGGTTTTGGTACTGCTGGATGTACTCACACCCCTCTTAACCAGATACAGCCATGCCTTGTACAGAAAGATCCAAAATGCTCTTCAATAAAATAAAAGAGGGATGAAGGGGAAGAAGGAGGAAGTGAAGCCAGAGCAATTTTCATGACACAGAGATTCATGATAACCTAGGTGTGTTTCAGCTGTTAGGGCAAGGATTTCGGCTTCATTCTCAAGGCAACTAATGAGGTTCATAACGGAGTAAGTTTCAAGAGTCTGAGGACATGACACCAGAAGCTGCAATACCTGTGACAAAGACAGAAAAAATTTTGATTCTTGCTGTTTAGTATATATTTTTGTTTGTAATCCTCAAATACTAGGAGGCCCATAAGAAGAACCTAAGTGAATCCAAGTTCAAGGTAACATGTTAAGCTGGGAAAACAAAGACTTCCAAAAAGAAATAAGAGCCTTGGTGATGTTAACTTGTTGCTCTGATCCCAATACTCCTTAACCACTGAACAGATTTTGAAGGAAAGACTAATTAAAGACATCAAGACAAATGCAGACGTTTGTATCATAGTCAGGTCACCTTAAAATCATTTTTAGTGGGTAAGCTTCTAAGATATTACTTACAGGAAAGTTGAATTTATCTGTTCTGTTTCTAGCTAGATACTTATTAATTGGCAGCAGCACAGATGAGTAAGAGTATTAATGTGTTCTCCTTACCCAGATCCTTGACTGAGAAAGAAGTTGTCTGGATGAAGGGAGGTGACTTTGGGAAAGGCATTATTTCATTTTTTACCAGGACATGGAACTAGAACCAATTTTATGCTCAAAACACTATCAGAAAATACTGGGCTGATCATCCTACTAGATAGTATCTGAATTTATTGGCCAAAATAAATCTTACAAACCCATACTGGAAGTTTTTTCTCTAATTATCTGCTGAAATCAGACACAATCTCTTATTCTGAAGAAAAGTGATACACAACTGACTTCTAGAGCAGTCGTTTATTGGGTAGCATAAAGCAGGTTATTGGTTATCTTTAGCAGAGATAGTGACATATTAGTACCTTTGAACAAGGAACTGTAAGACCTTACTTGGACATCTATGCAATTTGTCAACAAAGAGTTGATCCTACACTGGAAAAGGCAGAGAATCACTACTAGAAGTAGAGGTGTATTCTTGCAAGGAAAGATTGTGAAGAAATATGACACTTTCTTATTTTTAGCCTGGGAGGGCGGGGGAAGAAAGAAAAGGAAAAAAGAGGAAAAAAAAAAGAGCAAGAGAAGAAAAGAAAACTAAACAGCAAATCTCTTTAAATATACTTGAGGTAAATATCCGGAAAAAAGAAGACCTAAGTGCCAAAAAGTAGTCTTTGAAGATGAAACAGTTTTGCAATGCTCACAAAGAAGTGAAGAAACAACCTTCTGATACCCAATCCATGAACTGAAAAAATGTGGAGTAGACATTCTGTTCTTTCTTGCCAGGACACCTGTTACATGATCATCACTTATTGCAGTGTCTGCACTACGACCTAGCTGGGCCTCTTCCAGACCTGCGCCTGTCTTCCCCCTTGTATCCATCCTTACAGTCTACAGAGGGTTGTGCTGGGATTCAGTTGCAAGGAAGCTCTTTATACCTCAAAAAGTGTCATGAACAAAGGCAAGTACAAACCCGGGCACCACTGGATGATGCACTGCCCCCAGAGCGTAGCATTGCTAATCTCACAAGTATTTGGGTAGTGTCATATCAGACATCCCTAACATAAGCAGACTAGTGCTTTGAACATACAGGAGTCTCAGAGTGTCATTTGAGTAGAGATACAAGATTCATGGACACACAGCTCATCACCATAGAAGTGAGTGTGGAAACAACACCCTAAGTAACCATCAGGTGTGCCCGGGCTGCTTTCCGGGACAAAGGGAAGGAGGGAGTTTCGCCTTAACAGATCAGGCAGCCTTCTGTGAGCACACAGGTCTTTCCCACGAGCTGCAGAGCCTTCTCCCCACTCCAAAAGTTGACATGGGAGATGCAAGTAGCAAGTCCTTTGCATAACACTCCAACATTTAACTTGCCACTAAGCAGCTTGCTAGTTTATCTTAACCAATCTGAAACAAAGGAAAAGAGTGCTGGAAGGGACCTCAGGAAGTCCTTCAGTCCAAGGCCTCTATCCCCATTCAGCACACATACTGGGTGTCAGTCTGTTACAACAGATATAACAGGTTAATGACACTTGTTCTTAGGTTTTCAGTGACGCATTTGTCTTCTGCACCACTGCACTGTCTTTCCATCATGTCTGATTCACTTATCCATCAATTTATACGCATTATTCCTCATATTTAGTTTTCAGAGCAGGTAAGGCAGTTAATTCCCTTTCCTATAATAGCTCTTTTACTTGCCCATATGGCCCTTTGGCTTAAAACCACAATACTGAAAGGAGGCCAAGTTGGTAGATTTTCTGCTTCTGTCCTTTCTCTTCATATTTAACTACGTGCTTCTCACCTGGGTTGGCAATCCAGACTCTCTCTCCTAAGTGGCAAAACAGTCTCATTTCAAGTCTTTTACACTCCATTTGGATGTTTGTCTTTTCACAACAGCATGCCACTGAGTCGCATTTGTCTGGTGTTCAACTTCAACCACAGGTTCCTTTTCCACCTAGACAGTTCTTCCCCTCCATTTTCCACTTCTGCTGTTAGTCAGCACTGCCTTCACACTAAGCATTTCTCTCTTGCACCATGCCATTGTGTTCCCTGCACCAGACTATTTCAGGCTATCAAGAACCTTGGAAATTCTCAGCTTGCTCTTCAGTGTACATGGAATCACTCCAAACTTAATGTTATCTAAAGGTTTAATAAACAAATTCAGGAAGTCCAGCTCCATTCAGGAATGCACTTTCAAGTTCTTATTAAATTAAAAATAAAAATAAAAAATAAAATTAAATGAAATTAAATAAAAATAAAAGTAAAAATGTCCCATTAGAACATTTAAGCTTTTGACAGATCTTTATGCCACACATTTTTGGAGATGCTGGGCCAGACCTATGTAATTCAAATGAAGACAAACAGGCATTTTCAGTAATGACAATTTTAGTGAGAATACCTGATGGGGATTAGATTGTATTTATCCAATCAGATATTTCTGCATCTGCCTGCTTTTCCCCACTACATATTTTAATGTCTGTAAGATTTGTTGTAACAGATGTAGTGTAACGCAAAGCACAGTGTGAAACTCAGAGCCAGTACTGCAGAGATACTTCCTACCTCAATAATTTGCCTCCAATTCACTACAGAAAACAAGGCAGTAAGTCTGTCATGGAACACAGTGACCATGGTGGGCCTCCACAAGGATCAGCTAAATCCTAACTTTGCACAACTGCTCTGCGCACTAAAACCCCCACAGGTTTGTTCATACACAAGACATAAACACTGAAGGTAATCTGAACCAAAAGAACTTGCAGGGCACCCATGAAACAAAGGTAATGACAAGATAGCACTATCTCCCAGTCGCTCTGTGGCAGCAGCCAGGCTCTCCACAGCTGAGATGATGTCTAGCTACCAACAGCCTGAGCTGCAGGGACAGGATACAGAGAACCCACAGCCATCAGGAAGCAGGCTGGAAGAATGGTTCAACTGAGCACTGACAAATTCCTCCTGAATGCTTTTTTGTGGAAGAGCCATTACAGAAATTCATGGCTTTTGTCAAGGAGTTTGTTTCAAGGAGCTGCTGCTGGAGCCCCAGGGTCACCACCATGCCTGACTGGTCCTGTCTAGCCCTCCTGGCCCAGGGCTACACATCAGCCTCCACCTCAAGAAGGGCCAGGCTCCAGCTTGGCACAGCCCTGCCCTGGGCCCACCTGCACGCCCGCATCCTGAGCCAGCCTCCGCCTGTCCCCACAGTGCCCGGGACTGCCTCAGTGCCCTCAGCTGCAACAGTCCTGGCTAGGGTGGCAGGGCAGCCCTGCTTTGACAGACTCCAGGGGCACAATGGCAGGGGGCTGCTGTAGAGGTTGGACAATCTCTTAGACCATCTCTGATGTCAGTTTAAGTGTGAGTCATTACCCTGTAGTACAGAAGCAGATGAAGAAAGGCCTTTTTAGAGAGGTCATTCTTTATTCATCAACTACAACCTCATCAAGTGGAAAGACCAAGATGTCATTTACTCTAAAACCCATCACTTTTTTCCAAATGGGGGAGGTTTGTGATACACTTAAAGCCATACCCTTAAAAGAAAGAACTGAAACTACTTGCAACAATGTTAGCACCATGAAAATAGCTACGGATCACTCAAATGCACTCTAAATCTTAGAAATTAATTTCTTTTAATCTCAGAGTCAGTGACAAGAGGGAACTAATGCAGATCTCCAAGTATAAACCTTCAAACTTTGTATTTTTCTTCATCTCAAAACAACCATTAACTACATAAAAGGACAAGCTTCTGAGTAAGGAATAACTATAATAGCCAAAAACCAAGAAAGTCTTCAGTTTAAAGAGGTCTTCTCATCTAGTAATCCTTTTCAAGAATACAGTCCAGAAAGCTAGAAGCCCTTTGAAAAGCTAAATAAGAATTTATATCCATATATGTGTTTATATCCATAATGCAACATATCCAGCAAGACAGACGTAAGAGCATCTCGCATTTTTCAAGATCGTTCTGGGAATCCCTTGCCCCAAACCAAAGGTGGTTCATTTTCAGTTGGCTGCTGCAGCAAAAGTTTTATGAACCACCACCCTGCCCTCTGGGAAGGGCTGGCCACCTCTTGCTTTGCAGTCCAGTTGATTTGTTTACCCTGTACTGGGGCAGAATAAGTAAAACTAGACCCCCATACCAAATGCCATAAGCCATATGGATTTATGAAAAGCAGGTCTGGCTTGAACAACCTGATCTCCTCTTATCACGAGGTGACGTGCTTAGTGGATGAGAGGAAGGATCTGGATGTAATCTACCTAGACTTTAGTAAATCCTTCATAACTGTTTCCCATAGCATTCTCCTGGAGAAACTGTCTTCCAATGGTGTGGATGAACGTCCTCTTCGCTGGGCAGAAACCTGGCTGGATGACAGAGCCCAGAGAATGGTGTCCCCCAGGACTCACTACTGGAGCCAGGCCTATTTAGTATGCTCACTGATAACCCGGACAAGAGGACTGAGTGCACCCTGAGCAAGTCCACAGAAGACACCAAGCAGGGTGGGAGTGTTGATCTGCTGGAGGGTAGGAAGGCTCTGCAGAGGGATCTGGACAGGCTGGATCAATGGGCTGAGGCCAGCTGTGTGAGNGCTGAGGCCAGTTGTGTGAGGTTCATGAAGGCAAAGAGCTGGGTCCTGCCCTTGGGTCACAACAATCCCAGGCAGTGCTACAGGCTGGGGGCAGAGTAGCTGGAAATCTGCCCAGCAGAAAAGGATCTGGGGTGCTGGTCAACAGCAGCTGAACAAGAGCCAGTGTGAGCAGAGGTGGACAAGAAGTCCACTGGCATCCTGGCCTGCATCAGCAATAGTGTGGCCAGCAGGACCAGGGCAGTGATTAAACTTGGCACTGGTGAGGGCGCCCCTCAAATCCTGTGTTCAGTTTTATGCCCCTGATGACAAGAAGGACCTTGATGTGCTGGAGGGAGTCCAGAAGAGGTCAGTCGAGTTGGTGAAGTGCCTGGAGCACAAGTCTTACGAGGAGCAGCTGAGGGAGCTGGGATTGTCTAGTCTGGAGAAAAGGAGGCTCAAGGGGGACATTACTGCTCTCTACAACTCCTGAATGGGTTGGCCTCTTCTCCCAAGTAATAAGTGACGGGACAAGAGGAAACGGCCTCAAGTAGCACCAGGTGAGGTTTGGATCGGACATTAGGAAAAGTTTTTTTCACTGAAAGTGTTATAAAGCATTGGAACAGACTGCCCAGGGAAGCGGTGGAGTCACCATCCTGGAAGTGTTCAAAACACCTATGAATACGGCACTTGAGAACGTGGTTTAGTCGTGAACATTGTGGTGGTGCTGGCTTGACAGCTGGACTTGATGATCTTAAAGTTCTTTTCCAACCTTAATGATTCTATGATTCCGAATGTTTAAATGCACACATGTATGAGTTTCAATACATGTAGCCTCTTCCAAGTAGTTTTCCTAGGCATGAACTGACAAGATTACCATTGCCCAAGCCCTCTGTCAACAGGGTGCATCCAGCAGCAGACAGCACCATGACATCAATGGGAACAGCCACACGTCCACAGCTACACGCTGACCCCTAGCACTGCACACCTACAGGTGCTCCTTACTCAGAAGTTAACCAGCATCTACCTCTCCAAAAAATGCAGAGATGACTACATGCACTGGATAGTCAGACTTTCCACAACGGTGAATTTTGTAAAGAACTTAAAAAAAAGAAAGATATTCTCATTTTTTGCTTGAATTTAATCTTTCATGCACACCCACCTCCCTGCCATATGTAATCAGAAATGAATCACAGCTATAACAGCAGCTGCTTTAAGTCTTTTCCTGCTTTTTCTTCACTAGAAATAACACCTTCACCAGTGCCCGCTGATGGGCTTGCTGTATCTTTTATATCAGTCCAATAATCTTCCTGTCCAACACACAGCTAATTGCCCCCATCCATACAGACACACACAGAGCATTCTTCTTCTGTGTCTCCTGTGTATCCCTCTCCAACATGATTTTGGCATCATTACACTGTGCCTCATCGACTACACTTCAACTTGCCCAGTTTGCAGCTGCATAGTTACAGCTTTGTATTGCTTGCTGAATAGAAGTTGCTCAGTTTTGTTCTTTGTCCTTAACACCACACATGGTTTGTCAATACAGGTCATGTGAATCCCTCATGTTATCTAAGAAAGCAGAATCAAAAGCATGTTTTCTCTCATGTTACATGAATACCAGTTGTTTTCACAGAAAATAAGGACATAGTCCAAGAGTAATTTATACAGCGACAAAATCAGCTGCGGAGCTTTCCAAGCATATTTTCCTGCAGTCTGTCAATCAAGGAACTCTGGCTTAATTTTTAAATGACCTACTCAGGTATGAGTTCATTCATTTTCACACAGAGCCTGGTTAACATCCTGTTCTTGAAAGAATATGAAGGGGGAGCTTGGATAAGCTCCTGGAAATGATGTCTTGCTACAAAGAAGTGAGATGTCAAATGATAGTATCCTCATGCATTTGTCTTAGCCATGCATTCCTTTTGAGTCCATCTGTTCTGTTTTCTAATAACACGCCCAATTTTTGGCAGTACTCAAAAGCATGAGGTATTTCAGTGATTATACTCCACTGACCTCCAGTCAGGATGTGTAACTATGTCTATGATTACCTTCCCTTTAAGAAATATCTTGTATTTCCAAACTGCTAAATCCATCTACTCAAAAATTTTTAAAGCTTGAGCACAGGAGGGAAGCAAAACTCTTACATGAACACAAACACCTAAGAGACATTTCCAGTTTCTTTTAAGTCTATGGCATCCAGGACAACTTCCTGTGACCTAGCAGTCAATACAGAGCTTGCAAGTCAACTCCACCATTAGCATCCTCATTAGGCTGAGCAGAGAGGCTGATTGCCTCTCTAGGCTGACTTAAAGGTATGCAGACATGGAAACTGTTTGCTGTACTGTTTCTGAGACGTTGACTAAAGTACGTGAGTAGCTGTAGGAACTGATCTGCTTTAAATGACCCCATCAATAGCTGCAAGGAGAAAAGACTCATTTTATGCAGTAACAGATCTAGGAGCAAATATGCTTTTTCTCTGTAAAAGGCTTGACAGTGTCTATGGAGAAGACCTTAATCTGCAGTGCTAATAGACTTTCATGTCTCCAGTACTGGTCAAAACAGTTTCTCTTTACAAAAGCAGAGAAAAAACAGTGTGGTTTTTTTTTTTTTCCTGTAAAGTCTATCTAAATACTAGGTTATTCCTCAAATGCATGTTTAAGGCAGAGGTATGGGCAAAAGAGGCCAGGGAACAGAGATAGCGAAGCTGCACTAAATTTTTTAATCAATAAGGCTGTCATATGCACTTTGTTCTCTTCAGCGACGATGGAAGCAGGAAAATGTGCCCTTGAGCCATTAAAACCTCCTGAAAAGCACATCTAGATTTCGTAAGATGTATGAAATAGTAAGCCTTTGCACAATTCACTTATTTAGCAAAACTTCAAGACTTTAAGTCATCCTATAAAGGATTTGCAAAGTAGTAATGTACATCTTTGAGATGTGTTTATCATATCTTCCCGTAAGTGTTGTGATACTGTCATTATAAGTAATTTCTACATAGAATGCAAGAACAGATTATATAAATATGCATTTTTTCCCAATATTTTCCATGGTTATGCAAGTCAAAAGCAGCTAAGTTCTCTGATGACATCAATAAGAACAAATCATATCAGCATCACTTTATCCACTTACAGTCAGAGAATTTGGGCCAGATATTTCTGAAGCAGAATCTGACATAAGTGACTAAGTAGCTTTCATACTTTTCTTACTCTAGAATCTTTAAATATTGACATCAAACTAGTAAGACTAAAGCCTTCAGATTCTATTCAGGACTTGAACCAAGAGCTCCTCCATTGTTAGGTGGTAGCATGGCCCTCTTTTATGGCCCAGCCTGATCCAAGAGCTCTTCCTTCAGGCTCCTTGCTGCTCGAATGCTGCCTTCCCATCTGCCTGTGCACACTCTTGGGAACAGAAAATACTAAAAACTACTTTAAATATTTGCTTAAACTTCTTCAAGGTGACAAGATTGCTAAACATGGTCTTAGCAGCTTCTTCCTGAGAGCATGCTGTTATACAGCACCATGTTCTTCAAAGATGGCAACTTACGGCACATTAAGTGTTTCAGAGAAACACTCTGGAAATCCATAAAAGCTATTTTCACTGTCTAAATGCAACCCAAGGAGGACCTGCTATGCTCTTTCAGCAAGGAACATTCTTAATATTTTGTCCTTAGGTCTAGGCTTAAGAACACGGTTTGGAGGGCAGAGAAAATGAAGGAAACAGTAGCACTAATTGTCTGTATCTTTGAGGACTTCAACATGAACTTTTGCTTAGACTTCCCTGCTATTGCTGCCACCCTAGAACATAACTATAATATAGCATCCTAACAGTAAGAAGTGCTCTTACATCCGAGGTCAAATTTTCTGGTTGCTGAACTACATGGATATAAGGACGCATTGGATCCTAGGAAGCAAACGCCAGCTACCCCAAATCGGGAACATCAAGCTGCAGCAATATCAGGATATTCGCACCTCCAAAGACCCCCAAAGAATCAAGAGCAGAAGCAACAGCGCTTCTATGTATTACAGAACAGTTCCTGGCCAGATTAGTGAGCTAACAAGGGAAAGCACCGTTCAGAGCCACCTCACTCCTAGAGGAAGGAAGAGCACACCAATCAAGTCTGAGGCAGCAGCGACCAGAAATGAAGGGCTTACGTTGAGTTACTGGCACAAAACTGGCTTGTAATAGTAGTTGACTGCTCTCTCTCTCTCCTTGTCAATTATGCTTTCCCTATCCCCTCAGCAATTTGTTCTCTTATTCATTCCGCACTCTACAACTAGGTCAAAAACCTCGGATCCAGCATTTGATCGTGAATGACATCATCCTTTTAAACACACACGTTGACCTACCCATGGACCTGCTGTAGCCAGGTGCTCTTTGTGAAGCAAAGGCATTTCAGCAACTGTCCCAAGACCTCCTATCCATTACTCACATCCCAGAACCTCAGAATTTATATTACTGCTTTGATATTTGTGATGGACACTTGTTTCCTCAACCTGATTTAATTAGAACTACACAGTGCCACAAGTTACCAGTTTAAAAATCAGGGTATCAAATCATATAGTTGGGAATTTTCTCACCAACTAAAAGAATGATTTGCAAAACAGTTTAACAGGAAATAACACAAAGTGCCAGCAAGCCATCTGTTCTAACCTCTATGTTAAAGTTAACAGCTATTTTGGATTTCTACAAAGGAAGTCAGCTAAAGCTATTAACATTGGGAGGTTTTTTTTCCCACAGGGAATCTAAGCACCCACTATTTTTATTAAATGGAACAGGAACAACAGGAACTGGAGACCCCCAAAGAAGGGGCAGAAAACAAAAATCTAGGACACAAACAGCACCGTGTTGCATAGCAATGCCAGTCACTCATCTCCTCACACATAAGTCAAGCCAGACCTTTCCCAGTTTGTCAGAACCTGCCACACAGGCAAGGCAGGCATCACCACGCATACATGCAGTGACTGACTGCAGATTGAGGACATACTCAACCATCTAACACACTGCCAGCAGCCCCCAGCACATCTGGGTCTCGAGCGTATTTCTGGGATGAAGTATCAGCCTGTCCGTGCTCAAGATTAATTCTAGGGATGGATACAATACTTTTTAAAGACGTAAGTTTAATATTGAGGCTGGGAAGGGAAAGGCAGTAGTAAGTAATTTATTCAAAAGAAAAAAGGGAAGTGATATTATTTTCCACTTTTAGTTAAAAAGACCACAAGCTTTATAAGTGGTTCTTTATTTTTTCTCTTGGGAGCTCTAGCTCATTCTCAATAACTAACTCAAACCTTTTCCTCCCCCACACACTCCCTTTCACGAAGGGGCAGCCTCCCAAACCAAAGAGCCTGACACTAGGTTTGATCCCAGTCTGATTCAAGAATTTATCTCCAGCATCAATGAGGCTGAAGTCTCATGAGACATTCGTCTTCTGGTATCAGATGATGTCAAGTACTTGCCTCTAAGCAAACCTTGAGATTTTGACCAAAAGGCCATGCTAGGAAGTTTTGGCGCTAACCGAAGGTAATTTTTACCTCAGTCTCATGTAAACCTATTCCTTTTAATCTCAGAACCTAGAAAGAAAAGATCTTACATCCAACACATTTGAACTGAGAATACAGTTTTCTTGGTGCTCTGTCTAACCCTGTATTTCTTGCTTGTACTCCATAAGGGGCTGAAAGACATGCTGTCATGGCAAGGCACCTCAGTGGAGACCTTTTCCTCAGCAAGTATTCATACAAACTTTTGGGTCAGAATGGTGTCCAATGAAGAAACAATAGTGCCAGCACAAGTAGACGTAGCATGACTCCGATGATGATATCTGCAAGGCCTAAAGCCAGTCAATCTACAAACTAGATTTATAAGAGCTCAGTTATATACAATTCAGTATTTTCCATAGCTTGGAATTTGAGTAGTCAAAAATAAAAATATCACAAACAGTACATGTTTCCCACATACCAAATCACAACACTACCTGAACTTCTGCTAGGCCAAACCACCATTCTATGAAGAGCACGCAGCATCTATCATCATCATCACAATCAACAGAAGGAAAGGGCAGAAGTAACCTCTTCTGCACCTATTAGTGGGAGGAAATATTCACAGCAGTACACCATACACCCTCCTCAAGAGACATCTGCATTGTTCCTGTCAACCATAAATCAGACTCCTTTGTTTCAAAGGAAATATGAATTCCTGAATTAACAGGTTGTCAACCCAATTCCTTTCCAAACCAGTATTAAAGAACTAATCCCAGTTCTGTCTGTGTTAAAAAGGATATTACTATAAAGTAATGATATGATGAAATAAGCCATCAAAGGCAGAGAAATTAAATGATAATCAATGCTGACATATCATCACATCATGAAGCTTATAGTCCAGAACGTCATCTTACATATGCTTATGAATAAAAACCTTCAATAAAACTCAGGAGTTCTTTACAGAGGCACATAAGAGTGATTTTTAAATATTTTATAAGGTTCAGCTATTTCTAGAGGCAAATACAGCTCCTATTTGCACATTTGACAGAAACACAACTGAACTTTCTCTGGTCTCCACTGCTAGCTCCACCTTCCTCCCCAACCATCCCAAGCTGCTTCCTCAGATAGGTTTCCACCTGCCCCGCTGCACAAATTTCAGCACACTACACCAAGTGCAACAGCACTCTTTGGCATTTACTCTTACTTAACAGCCAAATGAAGGAATTAAATGCTACCGAAAAAAAGCAAAGACAAGCCACCTTAGGACAGGCAAACTGTCAACTCAATTGAGAGCAATCATCCCATTCTATTCTGAGATGCACATGTTGAATTTCACATCCCAGCTTTTCATAACCATTAACCTTTTTTTGCAATGCCTTGCTGCTCTGCTACACTGTCAACTTGGCTGTCGAAGCCTGCAGATATATTATATGTTATAATGGCTCTCTCGGCAAGACAGTGGTGTAACTCGCCACACAAGCCACTCCACAGAGATCTCCTGTGCATTGCTGCTGTAGGTCGCGCTGTGTCATTTCACCATTCTCTTGGTATTCGCTCTGGCCAAAAGCCACGCAAGGAGAGATAAGTTTAGGGACAGCTGCACAGAAAACCTTGCAGCCAGGGGGAATCCCAGTTCCAATCCCAGAGCCCTACTGCACAGCGCAGGGCAGGTGACGCGCAGCGCCCTGACCAGCGGCTTTCCCCACCTGTCAGTGGGGACGACGAGCCAGCCGCACACCGGAGCGGAGCCACGGCGGGGGCCTGGATACCCGCCCTGCTCGGGGCAGCTCCTGCCCTCATTCCCCCGGGAACGCTCCGCTGCCGGTGCTCTGGGCACCGCCACAGCCCCGCCGGGGAGGCGATGCCTGTGACTAAGCACACGCGGCCTCTCCTCGCCCTCCCGCTCACCGCCTCGGCCGGGCTCTCCAGCACCGGCGCGCCCGGCCCTGGGCACCAGGGGCCGGACAGCGGGGCCGCTCCCGGGAAGGGGCCGGGCAGGAGGCACCCGCCGTGTCCCCGCCCGCGAGGCCCGGCGCCGGGCAGCAGCCCAAGCGGCAGCCGGGCCCGTGTAGGGTTTCCCTCCCGTGGATGCGCCGCGACCCGAGCCTGGGGGCCGCGCTCCGGGCACCCCCCGCTGGCATCCCCAGGGCCGACCGGGACCGCCGCCCCCGGCAGCCCGCTCTCCTCGTACCGCTGCCATCCTTGAAATGAGG
>VZTF01003487.1:282-51311 GCA_013397755.1 Cnemophilus loriae | reverse complement strand
GGTCCTGCGGCCGCAGGCAGCAGCCCAGCAGCAGGAGCGGCTCGGGCAGGGCGGCGGGCAGGCAGCGAGGAGGGGAAACCCCGCCGCCGCCGCCACCGGGGCTGAGCCCTGCCTCCCGCTCCCGCCCGCACCACCCGCCCCTGTGTGTGTGCAGGGACATGGGGGGAAGGAGCCAGCTCAACATCTCCAAGTACCACATCCAGCCAATTGCCGCGGCACTCCGCGCTCGGGAGGTGGGGTTATATGGGCGCCGCGGGCCAGCGCGGGCCGCCCACCGACCGCCCCGCCGCTCGCCGCCGCTCCTCCCATTTAAAACCACAGCGCCGGCTGCCGCGGGGCCGCCGCTGCGCCCCGACGCCGGGAGGGGGTCCCCAAGCCCAGCGCCGTTCCAGCCCCTGGTCCCCGGTCCCCGGTCCCCGGTCCCGGTCCCGGTCCCGGTCCCGGTCCCGGTCCCCGATCCTGGCCGGAGCTGTTCTCCGCCGTGGTGCTGGAGCGGCGCCGTTGGCGCTGCCAACAGAGGCAGAAGCGCTGGCCTCGGTGCCTGCGGGTCTCCTCAGCAGCGCCCGCCGTGCGGGAAGAGGGTGAAGGGCTCCCACGGACTGGGAGGAGAAAAGGGCCGAGGTGTTAACCCGGTGGGTCCGAGCCCCGACAGCGTGGCCGGGGCCACACAGCTCGTCATGCAGGACAGCGTGAGGAGTGGGGGCTCTCATGTCGCTGCCCCAAAGCAGGACACAGAGTTCCAGCGCCGGGGCAGCCCTTGGAGGAAAGTGGGGAAGGTGCTGGAGCACAGGACTGTGGGACATCTGGCACCTGGCAGGCCCTACCACCCGGCTTGGGCTCCATGGAGGCTTCACACTGGCCTGGGGGGACACACACATGCTCCTGCCTGTCCAGCTGTCTGCAGGGTGTGGGGCTCAAAGCCTCCAGTGCATGGTTTGGTTTCTCAAGTGGGTACAGGGTGAAGTAACCATTCTTCCAAAATTGCCGCTGATTTAAAAGCAATATCGTGGCACAAGGAAGGAAGTGAAAACACCCATGCCCTGACTGGGTTAGTTAAACATGATTCAGAAGTATCCCTGGAGTAATCTAAGGATTTCATACAGCAGCTGATGCCCCTAGTTGTGCAGCAGTCAGAATGGTCTGTCTGATGTCACAAGAATGTTTGAAATCTCTGATCAAGGTTTATTATTTGCTGTTGGGCATCCCTCTGTGCTGGTTACTGTACAAACACTCATTAGGACGACGGTCTATCCCTCCCTTGTCAACAGCAGTAGCAGCTATCGAGCCTACCCTTTCACAGCACTGCTTTCAAAATAAACAGTAATCGGATTCTGTGGACTGATTGTATGCAACTGAGGGGGGGGGGGCGGCATAGTATTTGCATTTTTTGATGCAAACGTTCAGTGTAGGTTGGTCTGAAGATCTCTTAGTGCTACAAATTTAACGAATTTATAACACTGAATGTTTCTGTCTTTAAAAAAGGAAGATTAATGACCTTCTGATGATTCTCAAGGACTCTAGCACAACATGGAAAATTATAAAAGCTGGACTGTGTAGGTATTTAAAAGACCAATCTTATGTTCTATTCAGATATTTTTTAATTGCAATGGCTTCATAAAAACTTTAAAGTTCTGTATTATGTATACAGGCAAATCCAGAGAAAAGAATCCATCTTCTCTGCATCCTTAAGTAAACAAGAAAGCCCAGTGTATTTTGACGGGTGAGATTTAAGTTGCATTTCTAGTTTCAAAAATGTCAAAACTGACTTACTGATTATATTAAAAATTACCAAGTTTATGTACAAACATTTTTTAAATTGCAAGCTCTGCCAGCTTAGCCTGTGAGTTGAGCATTGCACTGGCTTCATTTCATCTCACTGGTCACCAGAAATCATAGCTCTGTAGGCCAAGCTATCCTTTTAATTGATCCATGCCACCCTGTGTCTTCAGAATACTGTGATGGGAAGGCATGACTGGATATGCAGAAGTTTTCTTGCTGGTAATGATGAGTGACCAAGTTGAACCTCATGAATCCAGTTTGCTGTGTTGGCATGTAGAAAACCACAGATGCTTCTTCACAAATGTTGTCTGTTTTATAGTTGTTCTTATGAAATGAAAAAATAGGGATGGCCTTTGTTGACCTTCTCACATAATGGTTTTCAAGACTGAAAAAAAGCCACTTTAAATATGTCGACAGATTCTTTGTACTTGGGACATTGAAATAAACTTTTGATTTTTGGAAAGATGGAGGTGTCCATCCAGGTGATGTAGAATTCACCTCGGCATCCAGGTTCTATGGAAGTGTCCCTGGACACACAAATGTCTTCAAATTTGCTGATTCTTTTCTGCGGAACACAATAGCTGGAAGGACTGCTCCGAAGCCCAGGACAGAAAGAGAAGGCTTATCAGAATGGGCTCCCAGTAAAAGAATTGATGGGAACAGTTCAGACGCTGAAGAAACCCACATAGCCCTCTCTAGTTGCTGGTTGCAGCAAAGACAATATTTCCCAACTCATGCATGCTTTGTGCCAAAAAGAGGTTCCCATCACAGCTGGCTGATGCACGCAGCCAGAACCCTCCCTCCTAATAGCCAAAACTTCAGTTTTCATTTTTTTAATAGAGTGATGGACACAAGAGCTCTGGGAGGAGACCACTGCATCGATGGAGACAGACGGGACTGACCCTTTCATTACCAATCCAACATGACATTTTAATGATGGAGTCTGCTGCCATACACACACATGCAGTTTTTGTCGATGGAAATTTCCCCTCTTTCAGGAAAGTCTATACAATGACAAGTCCCTCTTCTGCCTGTCTCACAAGCAGAGAAAATGCTTTAGTCTCCCTTGCCTGCATGGGAGGATTACTTTTCTGAGACAGGACTATAGAGGCTCCCACACAGGGCTGCATGCCTAAGGTTTTGGCTTGCCTTATGGTCTAAGACTTAGCTTTCCATGTGTACTCCTCTGACCATCCACAGAAGCTGCTGACTGGATTACTGTAACCCAAAATGAGCATTCTGGATTGTGAAAATTGCCATGTATCACATGCTAGTAGTCACTTGATCCCAAATGATTGCAGAGGCGCAGAGATATGATGGATGATTCTAAAAATGGTTACATCAGTCCACTGGGTTTTTATGAACAGTCAAGAAAACCGTCACCAGCAGTGGTTTGCAGTTGAAAGATCTAATTATATAAACCTAATGGAACGTTATAAACATAGCTGTGTTTTCTCCTTAATCACTTAAACTAGTGTTTAGCTGCTAGAAAACACTACTAGAGTAAATGGACTTTTGTAGCCATGGCAACCTGTGGATCCACTTTTAATTTGTCTACAGAGAAAATGTTTGGTGTTTTTTTCCTTGAAGTTTTCTGGTTTTATTGCAACAGCAAAGATGCCTTCTGTACACTCCTTCTGACCCTGACAATCTTCATGGTTAAGACTATGATAGTGGGAAATCTTGTGTCTCAGTACCTTATTTTTCATAGTTAGCCCTTTGAGGAAGGGTCTTGTGCCATCTTCCACCATATTTACACTGTCCAACCTTGGCCTTGATCCAACAGAATATTGACATTTCTGTATCCTACCAAAGCTTGCTAACCTCCTATTGATTTCACAGAGTTTTAGGCCCAAGCCCTGGTGTGTGCCTGGTCCTTCCACAGCACAAATACACTGAGATGGAATAATGTTTAATCAGATTACAAAATCATTCTTTTCTAATCCGTTGTTCTGAAAATGCAGCCCGGAATCTGAATTGCAAACTGTCTTCCATCTCAATGCCCCACTGAAAGGAGTCTGTAGAGTCAGAGTCAAGTTGTTTATCCAGTGTTAGGCCGATAGGCTTCAGTTCCCTCTTCCATTATTGCATGGCCTCAGAGGAACAGAAAAGCTTGGGGGAAAAGCTTCATCAAGACTGAAAACAATAATGAATTGAAGCCAGTGGATTGTTTCCTCCCAAATCCCTGAGAAGAGGATAGGGAGGGACTGTTCCATCCCTGGCAGAGATCATGGGTCAGTCTGGTTCTCAAGCACATCACCGTTTGATGTCCCTACTTTGCCAGGAAGAAATCTCTATGACCACAGCCAGTCCTGTTACAGCGCTCTGCACACCCTTCCACGAAGGCTTCTGTTGTGTGTCTTGCTGCATGGCACAGGGAAAAGCAGCTCAGTAGGGATCGATTTGCCGCTGTCCTGCCCTGCATAGTATACTGCTCCATGCAAGTTGTTGTGGAGCTCTTTCTCATCCTTCCTGCAACTCTCCTGTTGGAAGTAAGATTGATAATACATGTACGTTGGGGTTTTTTTTCTTTTAAATTCATCAAGTATTTACAGCGTGTGGCATGTTGGATACAATAAAAATGCTTGCCTAGGTGTTTCTTTTTTGCTTTCTGTTTTCCAACTGCTTTGTATTGTTTGAACCCTGTATTTCTTGGATTGATGTTTAACATTTTCCAAGTATGATGGTGACCCGAAACTCAAGGGAAAAAGCAAACTGTTGTTTTCATATGAGAGAAATGGAGCAAATGTGCTTTTTTTCTTACAGTATGAGAGGGAGAGGTGATTTTTGACTCTTCTAATACTGAAGCAAAAGTGGACTGAAATTTAAAATTTAGAGAGAAATTTCAGTGCTTCAGAGATGAACACTTTTGATTTTCAGATTAAGAGCCTTTGGAAACCACATTTTGTGCATGCCCAGTACATTTTTAGCAAAAGCTGTATTATGAACAAGGCTCACCTAAGCTCCAAAGGGAAGGATAAGGTGTGTTGCTCATGCATGCATGGAAAATCAGCTGTTTAATCAATAATTTATGGAGGGTCCATAGGGTGTCCTGCAATGGCCTGCAAAAGCCCTTCCTTCCTCTCTGGTGTGGGTGTGAAGCAGAAGCTAAGTGCAGTAGGCCAGAAGCACGGAGCTGTGCTGTCACTCAAAAATCAGAGTGCTGTAGGGCTGCACCTACTTTTCCATTGAAAACCATGCAGTTTTGAAATGCACTTTTAGAAGGGCTGGCCCCACGCACTCACTTCACAGTAAGACCTGAGCCAGTAAGGCAGAGCCTCAGGGGAGCACTGTTGAAGGCTGCAGTCCTTAACCCAATGCTCTGCAACAGCCTGTGTCTCGTGCAGTGTCATCAGGTTTAACTTTTGATCAACATGGGAGCTGAACCTAGAAAGTCCCTGAGACTGGAGTGTGGTACCATCTGGAGGCTCTTTGTTTAGCTAGTTAATTCTATTAAAGCACACTACAGGATTATTAAGTTTGCAGGGCTTGATGTCCAGAGTTAGTGACAGTATCTTTGCTCCTTGTGACCAAAAACTCACAGTCAGGTCTGTGAGAGCACTCCTTATCATGCAAATCACACATGCAAACCTACCTGTATTTCTGCTGTCTACAACCCTGTTTGCTGCAAATTATAATTTCAGATCTTACCCTATATTTGTTCATTAGCTTGGTAAAAACATAATAGGATTTTCAGGGAAAGCCGTGTTGTGGCAACACATGAAGGAAGTGACTAGAGAACAGGATACCAGCCAGGCTGGTTCTTAGTTTGCTGTCTTGCATAGCATTTGCTTTGCCATGGCCATCCTTGCTTTATCACCGCTGGTCTGCGGATTCCCAAGTTCACTTTCTTGAGATGTTTCTTGAAGGATGCCTCAGCTGCCAAGTCAGGTGCCTGCCTGCCTGAGTGCATGAGTACAACCATCTTCTGTCTATTTGCTCCACAGATTACACTGTTGTCTTCCCATTGCAGCTCAAACTGGAGGGTTCTTCAGCTGCAGAATGTGCTCATTCTTTCTAAGTATCAGCTTGTTAATTTACCTTTCCAACACAGAAGTAAAGTGGTAAAATTGTTAAATAGTGCAAACATTAATCTTCTATAATAAATATTTAATAATTCATTATTAATTTAAAATTACCATATGTATATTACTATTATTAAACCATTGATGTTAAGAATAATAATATAATAAAATTAGGATAAGATGTTATTGAAAAGAGGCCCCAAATATACACTAACATTATGAAGGCCTCTTCTTGGAGACAGAAAACATAACACTTGAGTAGGTAGATAGGCCATAGTGACCAAAACGAGTTCCTTGAGTTGTTTATCTTTGTCACCTACCATGACTTTCTTTTTCTATGGGGAAGTGCATTCTGGTTTCTAGCATGTTTTTGTAAAATGCCCTTTAAAGCCACCAGGAAATACAGTACCCCATCTGGCAGTTGCCAAGATGCATTGATTAGCATTATCTAAATAGGGCCCAACCAATAACCTGTGCTAAACCTTCTCATAAGAGATTGTTTCTTTCCATTTTTTTTTTTTTTCGGTGCTAGTAACTTGTCAGGCAATTTTAATCCTATTGAAATGGGTAGTCCTTGCAAAGCAGTACAGGTTGTCAAAGTGAATTTAGACTCACGCTCTGTTGCATTTCATCAGATACCAAACAGATTCATTTATGTTTTGGTTAAAAGCAGCCCCCTTCATCACATTTTTTATGGGATTCAATTTCTTTCCAGAGGGGAAAAAAAAGGCTGAAAAGGCAAAGTATCTTCTGTATAGGGTGATTTGAATCACTTAAGGATCTGAAATGGAATCCCATCTTCCCACAAAAACAGAGTAATGTTAGTCATAGACTGTGGCAGATGTCTGTTAGTCACCATTAAATTAGGAGAGTTTACCCACTCTGTTCAATCAGTGCAAACATGAAATAGATCAGGTCTCAATTAGCTGTAGCAAAAGAAGTCTTTGAGAAGTCAAACTTTGATCATAAAAGGGGGCAATACTGAAAATGTGTGTGGGAGCGGGGAAGAAGGGTGACAGACTATTTTCATTAACAAAAATAATTGTTAATCTCAAAAATACATTCTGTTTGACATCTGCCCCTCCCCATGGGAGATAATTTCTTTTTCCAAGCAAAGGCTGAATGTTCAGCCATCACAAAATAAGTGGGTTTTGCTCTTGAGGGTAATTGAACAGCTGCAGCAGTGAATGAAATGTACAAACACTTCCCAGCTCCCAGGATTTGGCCCATCAAGTGGTCCTTTCAGGGCATGGAACTGGCTGCTGGCTCAGCACACTCGGAATTTCTATTCTGAGATGCACCACTGAAAGCTACCAATTCCAGAAGCTGAGGTCTCTAAATAGCTTGTAATGTTGTTAGAAATAAGATATTCAAAAGACATCTGGAAAAAAATGTTTGTGATCTTCTGTCAGAAATGGCTTATTTGCATGCCAGTTTTTCTCCAAATATGCAGTCAGGATTCAAAAGAGGAACATTTCCAAAGAGTGTTGTCAAGATAAAAATCAGGGTTTTTGGTACTGCAAGATGGAGAAAATTATTAATTGAAATGCATTTTTAGAAGTTCCCTCTAAGTAACGTTGAAAATAATTTTACAAAAACAAAAGAAATAATACAAATTGGCTTTTACATCAGATTTATGTTCTCCCTTTGGTATTTGTGTAGCTTAGGTAGTTTTGTTAATGACTGTTATTTTCATTCAGATGAACATGCCCTGGCAAACTCCCTTATTTCTTCATCGTTTGGCGACCTTGTTGTGTGTTGGGTTGATTACATTTCAAAAGAAGCTTAACATTTTATTTAAAAAGCATGTTCCAAGTGACTTAAGAAAATGTGAGAAAATTGTTATATGATGGGATCCTATTCTGAGCCCTTTTTTTTTTTGCAGGGAGATGATGTGGTCTGAGAGGCATTAAAGCAGTGCTGGTGACCAGATGCAACAACTTCAAGCCAGAAGGCCACTCTTCCATGTGTGCCGTGTCATTGCTGCATGGTGGATCACTGAATGGATCACCATTGCAGAGAGCTGCCGGCAATGCCCCAGCTACTGCATTGTCTTCTTCCTGACAGTGCCAACCTAGAGGTTAAATCCAACATATGAGCTATAAAGCCACTGTTTCTTGTTGTATCTCAGTTTATTGCAGCACACTGTCCCACGATGGGGAGCTACTTCCTGCCCACTGAGGCTTCATGGCAGAGCAGTCCATTTCTCAGACCCTGGAACATCTCCTAGTGGCTTTGCTTGGGGATTGCTCTTCTTAAATCATCAGAGACTACTTGTAGAGATCAATTCTGTCTTTGTACTTATTCTGTCAGTGGTCAAACACTCAAGTTGTTGTTTGTCTGGAGATTTACCATGGTTTTTCCATCAGAGCATTGTCCAGCTATCAGAAATCTACAAAAATCAGGCAGAACACATTGGCCTAGATTGGAATGGGCACCGTCTATGACATCAGGGTATTAGCCTTCCCTATTGTCTGCTTTCTTCAAAAAGAGACAAAGAAAACGCAACGTTTTTCATGTTCTTTTTTGTATATATGCAGAAAAATCCTGCTAGGTGAGCACTGTTTTCCTGAGATTGTTTTTTTGGCAAAGCTGTGTATGCTGAAAGCAGCAGAATGTTCACGGAAATTCAGCTATGACTGTAAATCTGTCAGTGCTTCATGTGTCATGTCCTAGTCTGCTTAATTTCATGAAGTAAATGAAAAACTGCAGTGGGTAAAGGCTTTACTAAATTTTGGAGGGACATTGATATTTGTCAGGTATTTAATTATTACTCTTTCAAAGTTAGTCTGTAACATGGAGTCTTGTATAAAAGAAAGAGAAACACTTCTGACTGCCAGCTGAGTTATTGAAGCTTAAGATAGATATCACGCAAAATATTCCAGCTGCTCGCTGTCAAACTGTTCATTTGTGCACTGCAGTCTCTGCTTAACTTTTCCTCACTTGGGCCACCTGCCTTTTCAAAGTGTTTTATGTGTAAGATAAGTCCCTGGAGGAGATTGCACAAACAACCTGAGGAAATATGGTGTTATTCTCCTGATTTATACAACAGCTTCATTTTCCTTCATCTTCTCCATTTTGCACAACTATTGTCTGGGAAATCTGCTGTCATAGATGAGAGCTTCCTTTTCTGACTGTAGGCTGAGGACACACTGGTTCCCTGCATTTCCTTTACATGCAGCCCTGAATTGGTTTGTCTCCCATTTGGCCCAACTGTCTCATCAGGACCAATAGGGGTTTTTGTCACTGATTCAGCTAAGCACAGGCTCATGGACTTCATCTTCCTTGTAAGGTTTCCCTGGTAGTATATTTGATTTCAGGAGTCTTTTCCTGTGGTGGCTCACTCTTTCTCTTTTGTTTTGTTGGGTTTTTTTAAAATCCTCTTCCCCCCGCCATACTCAAAATATAGAAAAAAATATTACAAATTAATATCACTCCCTGGTGTGTGTTTGTGGAGCAATAAGGAATCAGGAACTGACTGACTTAGATGACACAAAAATGTCTTGTAGGTTTTTGGATTTATAGTAATTACTCTTAAAAAAAAGTATTGCATGGCTTGATTTCCCCTCTGGTCATCCTTATTAGTTGATTGCTACAATTGCAGAGGGAACATTCTCTTCTGACTCTGATTCCTTACCCATTAAAGAGGGGAAATCACACTACTCTGTAGACTCAGCCTTCCTTCTCAAGCTGTACTGCAATTACAGGCATGGTCTGAATAGCCATTGAAACACCAAGAAATGTCCCTGGATAACTCTGTACCTGTCATTCCTGGAGCTCCATTTTCCTGTGTAACCCATGTCATTGCCTCTAAGAAGAAGGCAAAATCTGGTTCATGATTTCTTCCCATCCTCAGTTACTGCTACTAGGTGTCTGACAACTGTCTTCTCCGGGAAAACTTCCCATCCACTTTTACATCCTGGATATCTTCAACCGCTTCAGCACCTACTAACAAGGTGATACCTCAGGAACACACTGACAGTATTATATTCCTCTCCCAAAGACAATTAGTCTTAGCAGTACTTAAAGACTGGTCTGTAAATTACATTACTCTGGAGTCTTGAACTTCTTAGTAAAGTAGGTATTTGCTGCAGGCAGCTGCCGTACAAGTCAAACCAATTTATTTAATGTAGATTAATAATTTGATACAATTATTTTACAAGGACACTTACTAGGGTTATTTTTGAATGTTCCATCATTTCATAGCCTCAAATATAATGTATGATGAAAGTAGCTGGATTTATTCTTTTAAGCCATCTTTGTTTAATTTCGACTCCTTTTTTTCCAAGCAGAGACTCTAGAAAGATGAGCAGAGGTCAAATCATCAGCTGTTGGCTGTAACACTGTTGCCTTTCTTCCAGTTCAGCAAGCTCAAATCCCATAAATCTCCTTGATCCTGAAATACACAAAAGCACACTGAAAGCTAAAATAAAAACTTGAGCATTTAGCTGTCTTGGAAATGTACTTCCAAATATATATTCTGCAAGATTTATCTTGCAAAGCTTGTTAAACAGAGGTGTTCAGTACTGGGCACCTTTTGTCTGGTGGTTTAAGTAAAGAGACATTGGTTCCACTGAGAGAAAATAATAAGTAAATACTACTGACAAAATAGCTGACTGTATATATGCACTTCTTTAGGAATAACGGCATATATATGAATTTCTGTAATTGTGGACAATCACAGAATCACAGAATAGTTAGGGTTGGAAGGGACATCTGGAGATCATCCAGTCCAACCCCCATGCCAAGGCAGAGTCACCTTGAGCAGGTGACACAGGAACACATCCAGGTAGGTTTTGAATGTCTCCAGAGTAGGAGACTCCACGAGTTCCCTGGGCAGCCCGTTCCTGTGCTCTGCCCCCCTCAACGTAAAGAAGTTCTTCCTCTTGTTGAGGTGAAACTTCTTGTGTTTTAGTTTTTGGCCATTGCTCCTCGCCCTGTCCCAGGGCACCATCAAAAAGAGTCTGGCACCAATGTACTCGTATGTTAAGGAAAATCTGCCTACTTCTTCATCACATAAATGTATTTGTAATTTGCCACATCAGTGAATGATTGCTTGTTCATGAGGATTTGTGTTTGCAGCAGGTACTGAGATCAATCAATAGGTTAGGCCAGATAATCTGGGGCGGTAACAGTGATTCAATAATATTCAGCCCTATTAGCCTTATCTGGCCATAAAATATATACTGAGCGTGTTGGGCAAGCCTCCATTTGTCAGTGCTCTCCTCTGCCTTGTGCACAGAATGGGAAGCACAAAAATGCAGGCTCATCAGGCTTGCAGCCTGGATCCCATGAGACACTGACAAGAGCCACCTTATCTGTGCCCTTTTTTCCTTCACAAAGGCTCTGCCACATTCTTTCAGAAAGACACTTCAGACACAGCAGAAAGCCAGCTGCTGGCTGGACGAGTTGTTCCAATAGTGACAGCTGGCTCGGAGTGGCTGGATGTACGCCCATCACGTTAATTAAGAGATCAGTGCTGTCACTGGGTGATGGGTGTGTCAGGCTGCTTGACAGAGAGTGCCAGATGCCACGCTCAGTTGCCACATGAACGTCCTGTCACGAGACAGATGTTGGGCCATATTTTTGCACTCTCCATCAGAAGCATCCCTCTCTGGCATGAGCATGGAGCCTCCTTTCCATGAAAGCTCTTCTGGTCAGGATTTCAGATATCTCCATCACTGTCATACCTTTTCTACATAAACTCAGAAGCAAAATTCATTCCCTTGATCAATACTGAATGCAGAGTGCACCCATCCATCTCTTAATTCTTTCTCCTGTTTTTGTTTTCATATTGATCTCTGCTATCACAAGAAAGTCTGCAAGATGTAGGCATGATATTATGAAGCTGGAAGATACAGTCACATTTCTTCATCCCTGGAGGCATTCTCAGCAGTGTGCAAATGCTAAAAAAGGATGAAACCTTAGGAAAACCAGTTGATGTTTCAGTTCAGGTTATGTCATATACACTAAAAGAATAAGTCTTATCATGATG
This sequence comes from Cnemophilus loriae, assembly GCA_013397755.1. Taxonomy (NCBI): domain Eukaryota; kingdom Metazoa; phylum Chordata; class Aves; order Passeriformes; family Corvidae; genus Cnemophilus; species Cnemophilus loriae. The sequence continues at coordinate 39,512 of VZTF01003487.1, read as the reverse complement.
TGTTTTCAGGACAAATCAGTACCCAGGAATTCCTATGAAAGAGGTGAAAGACATGCGAGGATTACAGTAGGAATGGTGGCCTTCAGGAGGGGAAGAGGAAAAGAAAAGTAGTCCCAGCAAGAGGAAAGAAAAGAAAATAAAAATGATAATGCTTAGGAATTTTCACAAACAGATGTAACTATACCTTTCTATTTAATGATCTTGGTAGGCTTCATTTCCAATCACTTTTCTAATTCCTTTTTGAGCAAACTTGTACTTTCAGCTTTCTCAACGACCTTTGCAGCATGCTGTGGCAATGAATTCCACAATTTAAGAACAGCTTGTGAAGTATTTACTTTTTTTAACCTGTCACCTGATCATTTCATTTGATGTCTCTCAGTTCTTGTACTCTGAGAAGAAGTCAGTAATTGTTCCTCATTCATCTTCTCTGTGGTAATCATAAATTTATATATATTTATATATTTTAAATATTATTTTATGTAATTTTGTATTTGTTCTAGTTTCACTATATCCTTTTAAACATTGATTAATCAAAGCTGCATGAAATTTTCTAGGAATGAGTGCATTGCAGACTTTGGCAAATACTTCCTGATGTTTTCTATTTTCTACTTCTTTCTTACTAGTTTTTTGCCTTCTGCTTTCCTATTTCATGGATGCTCAATAGTGAACTGATGTTTTCTGAAATTAGTCAGAAAAATAATCAGTTTCTCTTTCATGGATAATAGTTGCTGATTAGAGCATAATGAGGTGGAGAACATCAGAAGTGAGGTGCTTTAATCTTACGCAAAACCAGAGACAAAAGTACAGAAAAGGAAACACGGGTGCATACAATCATAGGAAAATATGTAATGTAGACTTTTTTTTCCTAAGCTCTTCTTCAGAAAGAGCAGGTAGCTGTATGAGAGGAAGCTGCAGAGAACCAAGCTGCAGTGAGAGGTAAGAGATGACTAAGATTTGGACCATACAATCTCTCTTTTCACATTTGGATGAAGTAGACATTAGCAGTGAGGAATAACAGCATTTATTATAATTCTTGATGAGGACAGAAAATAACCGAAATGCCATTGTGAAAATGGTGGCATTTCAGTCGAGACACGAGAAGATGAAAAGGTGAGAGAAGAAATGATGCAGCAATTCAGCACACAACTGCACCAGGGACCAGTTATCAGAGGGGCCCAGGTGCAGCCTAGGAAGATGGGGGAAGCAAGGGATGAATGTCAGCAGCTGGTAGGATAAACAGTCTCATTCTGATTATTGCACTGCTGCCTGTATTGAGCACACAGTAACACTAACAACAAACGCAAAACTAGAAGACAAGTCCCCAGTTTCCTTTCTGTTATTTTTTAAATTGTGAAAAGATGAAAATAATTATTTTGATTAAAATTTTACCTGTGTTTGTTGACAGCAAGGTTATTTACTTGTAACATACGAATTTACAGCCATTGTTGCCTTAAGAGGCTTCCAGCAGTTCTGTCTTAGAATATTTCATGTGAAAATTCATGTGCTCCAAGCATTATTAATCTTTCTTGCCCTTATGGGATTACGATGCACACGTTTGCTTTATGCAATCTGAATAGTTTAATCTTTTCAGTCCCTTACAAGGAGATGACCATTGGTCAAAGAGATAGTTATATTTCCCTGTTCACCCCAAGAATGTCTAAATTCACCTGTTCTAGCCTGATTAGTTTAGTAAAAATTTTTACTAGACAGAATGAAGGCTGGAAGCTTTCTCCTTCCAGTTATAAATATTATTTTCCTCATTTATTATTTTTAATTAAATAATTGAGTCGGTTTCAGTTAGTTACTCTCGGTTACTTTGAGGTCTAAAGGAAAAAATAGATCTTGAAAGCCTGAAGAAAAAGGAACAGTTTTATGGAAATAAATGTATTTTTTTTTTTCTGATATCTTTGCCTTAAAGTAATTGTTTAGCATAATGTGGCAATTTCCAGAACGGTCAAGTCAGTGAATTACAAAAGAATATTTGGGAAATGTGATAAATGTACTCATTAGCAGACTTAAAAAGCATATTAAAAGCAGACTTAAATGGGGGAAGGGAGCCAGCACTGAAGAAAATAATGGGATCTTTGGAAACTGGTTTATTCTGCCCTCTTTTATAAACAGGTCACAGTGGAAAGAAGCAGCTTCTTCCAAACAAAAGCAAATACCACACTGTTTTCCAGAAAAATGCAGAATTACAGCAGGTTTCCCCAGGGTTTGGAAAGTGTCTGATTTGTCCCACTACTTCACTGGAGGTCTTGCACAGAGATAATGAATGGCCCTCACAGTCCCCTGCTGGTGTCCTCTGGGCACCAGAAACAGAAACTCTTACAAGAGGGAAACCTATTGTGTCTTGCTGGCAAGTTTCCCCCCTTCCCTCTAGTGAGAACAGTAAAGGCGACTCGGTGGATCTTGTCCCTAAGCGTTGAGAAGCACTAGTCTGCATGGGTGCAGCAGTACGTGCTCGGGCCTCAGCAGAGCTCCACGCGGGACAGCTGGACTGCGCTGCTGTGTGCTCAGCCCTGACAGTCCTGAGGCCACACAGCCCACCCAAAGCAGATGTTTGGTACAGGCTAGAGCATCCAGCAAACCTGAGTATTTCTGCTTCCTGCGAATATACGTCTGTGTTGGCTGAGTCTGACCTGGTAACCCAGCTAGCTTCCATACTGAATGGGTGTTGTAGACAAACTTTTTGATACCTTGAAGCACTAGTCACATGCACAATATTACAAAAGGCAGTGAAACAGCAGAAAAAGTCTGCCTCCATTTCCTCCAGTGCCTGGGGTCAGACTCTGTCTGTGTCCAGATCAAGACGCTGTTACGCTTGCAGAAGCTCCCCTGCACAGGCAGAGACTCTGGAGAAATTATAAAGTCTCTTGGGCCTCCATGAATTGGAGTGCATAAAATAAAATGCTAGGGAAAATCTAAAGTTCAATGCTTTCTTTTCCTTAAGACAGTTCTGTTTCCACTTCACTTGTTATTTGAATCATGCCTTCACTACTTTTAAAGTCACCTCTTGCACAGCAACCTCATCTAGTATTCTGATTTCAGTCATCTTCTAAGTCAACTAAAAGCTACTGGATGCTGTTTGAGGAACTCACAACCCTAATTGCTGTCCCTGATAGTGAGTAGCTCGCCTTTTTTTCCACATGGATACGCTTGGAAATCACAGCACACTTACATAAAATTGTTATCTTCAAAAGACGTGATCCTTCAAGAAGTCATGTCAAAGACTTCATCAGTGTAAGAAATCACATCATCCTGAATTGCTCTTCAGTGTGGCAAAAGTTTCTTCTAGGCCAACCCAGCAAAAAATGTCAAATCAGACAAGGGTTGTATTAATTTTATTTGGCAGTTCTCTGCAGAACATAAGGAGGTAGACCTCTGCTCTCTATTTATTTTATTGGAAGGAATAGGAAGCTTGTCACAGATCAAAGTCTTCCAGCTGCTCTCTTGGGAAGGCACCACTCCTTCTGCTCGGTCTGTGGAGCTGTAAGAGCACTGGGCATACAAGTAAGAATAAATAATACATAATAATTACTTGTGATTACTTTCGGTATTCATCTGTTTGTACAGTATAAGCGAAACTTTCAACTGTCATTAGACAGTAAGCAGAGTGTTTTTAAAAAATGTCTGCTGGAAACATGGCTGCAAAACTATCTGTATACCCATTTTCCCTAAAAATGTGATTTCCCCTTCCCCATATTTCACAGAAATATGCCAATTTTTTTCACATGTTCAATAGGGAGCAGACATAAATAGCTTGGGTTTGTCTTGTTTTGATAATTTAATCTAGGTTGCATTGTTTTCATTCACATAATTTTGACTCATTAAAATATTAATAATATGTTATATTTATCAGTACATGTACTAAATATATTTATATTTTATGTTTAGACTTTATTAAATGTTTCAGTAGAACCAGAATAAAGTATTTAAGATATAAATTAATTTAAATTCAGAATTTAAGCTTTTATTATTTTAAGCAAATTTCTTTTTTTGATACAAAATACAACCTCTGTTTGCAACTTTTTACTACCCACCAAAAGACACTGAAGACGAGGCCAATTTTTATCATGCATCCTTCCCCCAAATATTTGGAACTTTCTGAAAAACTGCTTCTTCCGAGCTAAGTCTTTACATTTAGGACCCTCATCTGCTGAGGAGCCTCTGCCTGTGGCTGAGAGGCCCCTTCTAGGCTAAAGCCACTTACAGTCACAAAAACTGTTAGTATTTATTTTTAATGTGTTCCTTGCAAATCTCTTTGACTTGCATGTCTGTCATTTTGAAGACTGAGCTCAGATACATCTGATCATAAAGAGAAGTACAATCCTTTACACCCACAGTTGTCTGTTTCCCTCTCCAACACTGGTAATGTTTTCCACATTCCGAAAGTGGAATATCATAAGCCACAGAATAAAATATCGAATTTCTAGTCCCCGTGCCCCCTACACCATCTCTGTTAGTCCATTTATTTTTAAAATTATTTCCACTTCTATTCAATTTCAGATTTGAATACAACTAGAGCCTTTATTTCCTGTTCTTTTCTATGCCTATAATTGAAAATCAGAACTCACTTCTTTGCTCAACTCCAAGAATTCTGAAGCCTGAAAGAATGGAAATTAAACTGCAAAGAAATTTCTGCATATGGTCACCTTATTGAACAGGGATTCAGCTTTTTAATAATCCATAGTGTGATTAGATAATTAAGGAGCAAGGAAATTGTGAAAGAGCAAACAAAAAATGATAGAGACCAATTACCAAAGTGAAACAGACTAATGCACCGTAAGATGGATGATGCTTACTTAAAAATGGTGTTTTATTGGATCAGGCAGAACTTGACCTATATTGGAAACAGAAGGAATTACAGTGATTATGTTGGGATAATGTCAGAAAGCAGCTTGGCTGCATTATTAAGCTTGAAAGAATCAGCTGCCGCTATAAAATGCATCGCTAAACAGACGAGGACAGTTACAAATTATCCAAAGGAAAGTGAAGGAGTTGAGAGGCCATTTTGTCACTGCACTGTCATTGTGCAGGCATCGATCATCCGTCTTGCTGAGGACAGTCCAGGGAGGTGGGGAATACCTGTGCTCTCAGGAAACCAACTCAAGCCTTGGCTCAAGGACAGCGTGGAAGGATCCTATCTGATCCTATTGAAACCCAGGTAGCAGCTCAAAAATCAATGCAGTTAACAGGATACTGCAGCTGGATCAAGGTCCTTCGGGAAGAGGCAAGTCCTTTTCACCTGCAGGGACGGTCTCGTGTTGTGCTGTTTGCCATCTTGCTGTTTCTAACAACGCAAACAGTTGAATGCAGATGTTGTTTGTTAAAGGTGCTGAGAATACAAATATACAAATAGACTCATAATACAAAATACACTCGCATAAGGTGCCAGGGTGAAAAAGGGCAACTACAAATGAAGATTGTTTCAGTCTTGGTTATGCCTTTCTTACCCCTGCAGTGCTAGTAGAGCTGCTCAGTTGTGACTAAAATTAGTTTTTAAGCTAAGAGAAATGAAGGTCATAGCAGGAACATATATTTCACTGTCATCTATGCTTGCCATATATGCGTCTATATTTTAAAAGTTGGCATTCTCAGGACCAAAAGATGCTAAACCAATAAAGAACAATGGAAGAACATGCCCCAGGCCACCTTTTGTTTCTAGAAGACAGATGCAAATTAGGAGGACTAGTTCATGGGGGATTTAATGTGCCAATGTGCACGAGGGGGTGGCAGTGACCTGATGCTACCTCGGAACAGAAGACAGTTGAATGATACAAACTCATTTTCTAATTACCCAGATGAAGCTGCAGGTCAACATAGAAAAAAAACTTGTTATTGATGGATCATATTTATTCAGTGAGAGATCTTCTGGAAGTACTATACAATATAAACACAGATGTTAACATTTAATAGTAGAACTTGAGACTGGGCTTGAGGCTTTCAACTGCAGAAATTTCCCTGGTGCTAATTTTTGCTGGAGGGCTGAGAACAGCCTGTGGAATTCACACTGGAATTTTTAGACCTTTATTGTGTTTTCGTAACTACAGGCCCATTCCCTTCTGTTAGTGAGGCTCTCATGGGCTTGATGTACCATCTGTAATTTCCTTGTGGTGCTGAACTTTAAGACATTGGTTTCTTTCACAACTTAATCAGGGTCCTTTGGAAAAAAAAAGACCAGCACAAATATTAGTCAGTGTTTTGAAACTAACTTATGTGCTAAACGTACATATCTTGACCCAGATTTTTTAGGAAAAACCAAGCAAACAAAAGAACTTAATTTATCTATAGACCAAGAGGTGAAATCCTGGGATTTGATAGGTTTTGGGGGTTGCTTATTTACTTCTTTGGGATTTTTAAGAAGGAAATTGAAGTAAGAAATTTAATTTGTGCCAATATTTTGTTTCAAACCCTTTGAAATATTTCCACCCAATTTTCATAACTATATTACTCAAACCATGGACAGTGTTTCAACATGGGGAAATTCTCTAAACATAATAGAAATATGCTGTAATTAGAAAAATACTTTCATTGAAACTTTTTCCACCACTTTTGAAAATTTTTAAGGCTAAAAATAAATGTCAGAACTGACACTTTCCTGCAAAAAGTTTTATCTTGAATGAACCAGCAATTCCTTAAGAAACCAGCTTGCTGAAAATTACCTTGATTGTCCAAAGCTTCATCCAAAGCTGATGATTATGCATCACAGGTGTCATCCACCATGACCCTTTGACACAAAAGAGTTTTATCATTTTCAATAATGAGTAAATTTGGCCTGAGAACTCTTTAGGAGAGTTTGCTTCCACGTAGTCTCTTACCTAAATGCACATATTTTCACTGATAAAAAACTTTCTAAGGAACTTCATTACATGCTACTAATTTATTTTTCTTACTTAATTCAAGCAAGCACAATTTGGATCAACTAATTTGATGGGGGGAGAGGTGTTGAAATCTGATTTCTCAGTCTCATCCCAATTTGACTTTTTGATTTTAAACTCAAACAGAATTTCTTTGGCTCTCTGACTTCTTCGGCTATATGTAATTTAAGAGACATCAATTTAGAAATTAGATGCATGAATTACTCAGCAGTGGTCAGAGAAGAACTTCCCTTTTTATAGTTGGTTGAGTCCAAATATCTCTCTTAAGTGCTAAAGCATTAATTCCACTTGGAAGTGAATTAGATCAGTTTTTAGAAAATGCCAGTTGTTTTCAGCAGAAATATTCCAATTGAGAAAAGCGGGTTTTAAATGATTTTAGGTTGATCCAAATTTGGACTGATCAGGCACTCAGCTCTGTGAAATGCTAGACATGAAGGCGATCCCTCTTTTGATGCAAAATGTCCCTGGGATTACAGCAGCATACAGAAAGACAAGAAGGAAGGAACCCGTTCTCCGGAGGGAAGGGAGGCCATCAAGAATCACAACCAGAGCTGCTCCTTCCACTGACTCTGGCACATTCAGGACCCTGTCCTTGTTTGTAAAACCAGAAACACAGAAAGATTTTTCAGTTCCTTGGGTAAGTACTGAGGTTAGTTTATGTGCATTTATTAAACATTTAAATTTCCCCAGTGGAGGGACTGCTGTAGCTCAACGTTTTAGAAAAACTACAGACAAGGGTTGCTGCAAGGTAACATAATCTTCATCAAGGGCAATATTTTAATAAAAACAATTCATTAATAGCAAGATTCACAATCAAGAAGAAAAATCCTTTCATTTAGTGCTTCAGTGGGCTTTACAGGTAGTATTTTTCTAGATAATATATCCAAAAGTGGAACATTTAAAACTCGCTTACCAGAACTTTGCCTGTATTGACTTTTTTGTTACTCTCTTTGAAGGGTACACACGTGGCATATTATAAAGTGTTAAGTCAAAGCTGCAATGGAAGTTGTAGTCTGTGATACTCTCTAGTGCATTACTCAAGAACGTGTGGGAAAGAGAGTTAGCCATGTCCTGTAAGCAAACAGACCAGTGTTGTCCTTGGGTTACAGTGAAATTGGTTTTACCATCTGCAGATGTGGCCCTTTGTTTTGAATCACATCCTAGCCAGGAGAGTGAGCTCTGCACCTCTGATTGCACACCTCTATTGCTCCTTACCAATCCCTTTAGCTGGCCACTGCCCTGTCTGTACTTGTTAAAGCACCCAAGCCATTCAGTGTAGAGTAAGCAAAGAAGATGTCCTTCAGTCATTTTAAGACTAGAAATCTCTTCCTCCCTTCAAGATGCAATACAGAGGCAAACCTGATTTCACCTCAGTTTGATGTCAGGCATATTTGACATATCTGTCAAGAGTACTTGTCCTATTGCATTACTTTGCTCCTTCAGCTTCTCCCTTAGCTATACATGTTTAAGGAGATGTGGAGGACAAACTCAGTTCACTAGGTCTTATCAATTCTTTGCTTCTAAACTATTTTGAGGACTGTAAGAAAACTGATCATGCTGAGCTATAGATCTACGTTTTTTCATTTGAGGAACTAAGAAAAGATGTTCACACCAGAAGCCTATGAAAAAAAACCACCCCTGCAACAACTGTTTGGCATCTGTCTGAAAGGACACTGATACTGTGAATGGATGAAAGGGCATTATAGCATGAGGTGCACACCAGGTGGATTTGTATTGCATAACTTGGAGTTGTTTGTCAATAATTTCCTGCATGACAGAGATAGTGCTGGAAAATGTTAGGAACGGTGTCATGTTTGTCTCTGGCACACAGAGGGAGCTTAGACATTTTTGCTTCAAACAAGGATTCAGAGATCACTGTTGCTCCCTACCAGTGTGCCAACCTGATATGATTTATGCTGAGGTTCAGTTCAGGCGCCGATCCCAAGAACCACCCCCTCTTGTAATGGCCACGCACAGGCAATACAGTGCATAGCCTAACCCAGAGCCTGTTTCCTTGGGGAAACAGTGGCTTAGAGATGGCTGGCACTGTGGGTGTTTGTGGATGGAGCTGTCAGTCCCAATGTCAGTGGTGGTCCCAAAGACTCCCCTGGAAGTTTGCTGTTGAAAACTGGGCAAGGCACTTTCAAAAATGACACCAGTTAGTTGTGTTCCCAGGGGCACAGGGAAGACTGGGTCCTGCAGCAAGTTCTGTGCCAGTGACACAGTAAGCTCCTACAGTGTAAGAGGCCCTGACAACAGGCTCTCAGCCAGCCTTGGGGACAGGCAGGGGCCTTTTCAGGGTGCTGTTGTAGCTCTCAGCCTTTTCCTCCCCATCTGCTTCACATGAATGTGTCCCAGAGCATCAAACAGAGCAGCAGCCTTTTCCTCCCCAGTTAGATGATGACAGTTTCCACCCCTCAGTGGCCTCTATGGGGGCAGGAGCATAACTACATTTTCAACAGATACCAGAAAAATGCATGAGAAATATTCCATGAGAAGTGCTCAGAATACTTATCTGCATATAGGAACCAAAATGATGACTGAGTCATGATTACCAAAACCTGGATGGTTTTTTACCTTCTTACATAGCTAACTTTTGCTCCTAGTCCCTTGTATTCTTAGGAGATGGTGCTGTGGAAACATTAATACCAAAGGTAAATGCTAGCTATAAATGTTGGACAATATTCCTGAGTGCAGCGACTAAGGCGGGGAGCAAGGGGCTTTTACAACCTTCACCCACTGTTTCCCTGCTGCTGAAGTGGCCATTGGGTGTGCTCAGCCCCCCACACAGTTCAGAGCAGCTGCTGAGCTCCCCCACCTTTCCCTTTCTTTGGATCACCCCTTTCCTCCCATGGGCACCACTCCTTCACCGACCAGCCCTGGCAGAGGCCTCCTTGGCTGAGAGCCACCCCTCGGCCATCGCTAGGGGAATGGCTGGGCTCCCCCCAGCCCGCTGTCTCTGGCAAGGCCCCGGCTGAGCTGCGGTGGCTGCAGCCCCCAGGATGCCATTACCGGCCTGCTTGTCATGCTGCTGTTAGTGCGACTGGGAGGAATCACTCCAGCCAGTAAAAGGCATTAGCAGAGGTCATTAATGAAAGGTTCTGGGTATTCTTAGAAAATTGCAGCATTACTGGGATGATTTGAAATATTTATTAACATGGGGAATTTTTTCAGTTTGCAGATTTCTCTCATTATCTTACTTTTGCTTTTTTTTTTTTTTAGCTTGTTGTAAGGCTACCAAGAGGGTTTGTGAGGAATCCAGCGGTGGTCTCTTCAATCATGGAAAGTGCTTTTAGAAAACATTATGGTAATACTCAGCTAAATGCTGTCTGTCCCCCCCAAAAAAGGAAAAATCACCATGAAGAAAACAAGAAAGTAGCACAGAGAGAAGAGTGTTCACTGCAGGAAACAGGCTTCTTCACTCCATCTGCGAATGTTTTTCAAATGCAAAGTCAAGATGGCTTTGAGCAACAAAATTCTGGTGGTGAACAGTCCCCAGGCTTGAAAATAGGTAATGGGCTAGGCACATGAGAAGGCAAAACCATTGTTTTCATCATGTTTCCTATTACTTGCCTGGGATGTTTCAAAAGAAAGCATGCAAGCATGGTTAAGGAACCGGTATTTTGGGCAAATTTTGACCTAGTTTTCAAGATAAATACCTAATATTCATTTGCAGTTCCTTTGTAGCTGCTGGTGAGTGGATGTCACAACATCTGGATACTCTCTTTAGAGACAGTAAACTGATTTTCAAATGCTCTTCTTAACTACTTTATTTCATATCATTTGGAGTCATGACATCCTCTGTGGACACTAATGATGCCTGCCTACAACCATAGGCTGGAAAGTAGAGAAAATATACGGAATCAGCTAAGAGGAGGGGTTTTCAATCTGTGTTCTCATAGTCCATGTAAAATCTGACTCACAGAGGAGAACTGCTACCAGAAAAATTGTCTTTGAGACTTACACACCCACTCACACCTCCAGCTGAGCACTAGCTCACTCAAAGTGAGTCTGAGCACTGATGGGTGAGCATTCGTGTTTAAACTGTTGTTGCAGCAGTGGAGAGGTTGTTAAAGTTACCTGATGAAAGGCAAAATGATGATAGCCTTCAAACTGGTGAGCAGAACGTAGGTGATTGGCATAAACAGGCAAAAGAGGATTTGTCATTCGTGTACTATGCCAGGCAGAAATTGCTGTGTGGGTGTGTAGCTTTGCATATGCTTGTTGTGGTTGACTTATCTTAAGTCAATGATTCTGCTGAGATAAGTACCTGAAATGCCACGGGCAAATCAATGAAGGAAAAGGCAGGTATCTAAACTCCAGAATCGAAATAAATCCCTGGTGTAATACCTCACAGCTACAGTCTAGAAAGAAATTGGCTGTTAGTTTTGAACAGAATGTGACTTACACTGAAAAAATGTAAAAATGTAAGAATACACAATAACTTAATTAATACACGAGAATTTAATGCACAATAAAAACAATCAAAGGATTTTGATTGTTGTTTTTAACAATCAACTTTATGATTAATCATTTACCTTCTGTGTATCTGAGAAAAGAAATGGTGAGAGGGAGTGAAGAGAGATGTGAATAATTCTATAAGTGTGGACTTTAGAAATTTTCTCTTAAACCTGACACATTCATTCTTTTTGTCAGCGGGGGAACTCATTGAAGAAGGAAGCATATCTGGTAATAATAACAACAATAATATTTTAAAAAATTAAATTAAGGGACACAGAATCTAAAACATATATTGACTATTTGAATCATTAAGGGAATTCTAAGGGGCTCAAAGCCAGAGGAAAAAATGTGGACTCAGGATTGTAGCATGCAAATCTGATACTACATGGCAGTTTCTCACTAATGCAAGGGAAAGCATTTCATTATTGATAAGCAGAGTGCATTCCATGTTAGTAGCTGGAGTCAACACAAGGACTTAATTAACATTCAAGTTTACCATGCACATCCCAAAATTGGATCAAAACAAATAGAAAGTGACTTTAAAACCTTAATTTCCAGCACTATTTGCAAATCTGTATGTGTGACTTATAAATGTTCTGCTCACCCACCACCTTCAGTCAGAGAAGGAACAAAGACAACATTGCTAAGATTTCTTCCCAAAGTTATGTGTAATTATCTACAGAAGTGCAGAAGTTTCACACTATTCTCTTGTTCATTTAACTAGGATTCCTCATGTGACTAAGGGCTCATTGGCAGGAATAAACATTAATAAAACCTTCCCCTGAAAGATCTTCTTGCTGTTGACAGATGGATTTTATTCTTGCACAGTTTATTAAAAATATCAAATACCTGAAACTGGAGCATGGTTGCCTGGATTTCATTAGATATATATGTAACATGGTAAGTGCATGTGCCTAGACAAATATCACTGCTGGAAGCAAATTTCTAGATAAATTATTCCTTTGTATAAATGCAAAACATTTCTTCATTTTTGCCATTCTTCTTGTTCTTATTATTATTACTTTTCTTCTTGTTAATAAAAATGCTCTCCGGAGAGTTTCTTACTGAAGTATTCATGAATAAGGAAACTTCTACACTTTTATCCTTTTTTTTCAAATTATACTTTTTTGCGCTGTTGTCCCACTGCAGATTTTTTACAGAGTTTGAGGAATTACGGAGCTTTTTGATGCTAAACAAATTGGTCATAGGGTATCTCGCTTTCATATTAAAGGGAGAGCTGAGACACACCACTGTGGAACACACAGAGTAAAAGTGAAGCTCACCACTTCTTTCAGGGAGCTCTGGAAATGGGTTCTTATGCTTTCTTCAGCTGGAAATGTGAAAGGTTTCTCAGGTTCTTTGGTTAACATTTTATTTTTATTCCTTATAAAAATAATTTAAAAAATATTTTTAAACTGCTGTTCCTGTTGTCCTTCTGCACAGCATCCTATGGCCTTAGGAAGATCTTTCTCTGAGTGGTTTCTGGGAACAACACTCAGGTGTCTAAATGGAGTTCAACTGAAACTAATCTTTAAATGCCACAACTTTCAAGGAAAAATGATGCCTTCCCCACAATTTTAAAATGCTACAGAAAGCACACCAACTCATGAAAATCTTCACCTTTCCACCTTTTAAAGGGGTAGAGAGCAACAATGCACATTCCCCCAAATGAATGTTTTCTGAAGCCCCAGATTGCGACAATGCCATTTTAAGAAAGTGTGAGCAGTTGCAAAGGTGAATCTGGACCCAGACAAGCTGGGTTATCAAAAAAAAGAAAAGACACTTGCAGCTGTGCTCCTGAAATGAAACTGCAGTTGAGACGAGAGGAAAAGTGCAGTGAAAAATGAGGACAAGTTGTAAGCTCTCAGAAACTAATTGACACCACAGCCAACTTCATTCACTAAAGCACGGGCATAAAACCAAATTGCTTTCTCATCATGAAAATACTGAGGGTTTTTTAACACCATTCTTCCAGGCTTTCATACCTTCTATTACTTTTCCCCTGCAGTTTTATTCTTTCCTTCTGTCTGATCATTGGCTTTCTGTTCCCCCTTTCCTCTCTTAGTTCAAGCATTTTTGCGTTTCTCTGCCCCTTTTTTCAAACAAACACTTGAACTCAACATTTATTTCCCCCCCTTTATTTAGTCACTGTTTCAAGCATCCTTTTTCCCTCTGCTAGTCTGACTCTCTCACCTTCTGCCTTCTTCACTAATTCACACCCTCCTACACTCACCCAAACACAAAGTTTTTGCCTGGAAATTGTGAATGAATGAGTGACGGGTGGGAATGAAAGAGTATTCCCAAAATGGGTGTCTTCAACTCCAGCCATCAAATTCTCAATGAAAACTGATCAGCAAATGTGTTGGGACAAAGGCAGAGAAGGTGGCAAGGAGGTTTTTGGATGTCTTTTTACTAAATTGGAAAGCTGGGGACAAAGATGCTGAAGACAAAGGTTTTGCATTGGAAATACAACTAACCTTTCCAGTGTCTAACTTTTCAAGGTAATAACTCTCTGGGAGTTTACAATAGTCTGAGCAGAAGACACACAGATACACACTTTTTTCTGTCTTTGTTATCTGAAATTTTAATTAAATTCATCCAAACAGAACGAGTTTTTGGCTCTGTGCACGGCATAACAAAATCCTCCACTAGCACAGCACAGCCACACATCATAACTAACTCTGTCTTTTCATGCAGCAAAAACATTCCTTCAGCGATGAACCAGGTACATTTCTGTGATGAAACATGGGAAGACTCTACAAAGAAATGAAATCTCTTTTCCCCTGTAATTCTGTCAGTCACATAACTACACATACAGAAGGAATTTTCTGATATGTGGTTAAAGCCCTGTCCCAGTCAACTAAAACATGTATATTTTTTAATAAACTCAAGTTCCCAGTCAGCCATTGTTTTGCAAAGAGATCATATAGTATTTTTGTTTCCTCGCCTCTTCACAAATGTGTATTAACAGTGCAGAAGGAGGAGCTGGAAATGGAAGTTTGGGGAATAAAAATACATTTGATAAAATGCCACGATTCTATTACTGAGAAGGACAACTTGGTGGCAGCAAGCTCCATGTTCCCTTACAAAGGTGGATCGGGCATGCAGCACATATAAAAAGACAAGGCTGGGGAATAAAGAAGAAACGCCTAATATTTTTCAAAAAAATTTTCAACCTCTCTCTCAAAATGATACAATGTATAAATCTGCTGGATCAGAGGTAAGCAGTGCCATAAAGAGAAAATAGAGTAGGCTGAGTGAAAGATCTCGCCAAGCAAAATAGTGTGTCTTCACTCATTAGTGCAAGACCATTGGAAATGGGTTTGCTGGTGAACTGTGAATGATGCTTTCCCTCTGACCCAGTCAGTCTTTGGCTTCTCTGCTGACACCTTTCATCACTAACAGACTGAAGCAAAATCAGTTTCGTTCTCTGTCTCCTCAAAATTTATTGTGGGACAAACTAAGAGCTATTTCTCCTCTGAATTAATTGCCACCCAAAGAGGAACAGTTTCTAACATGAAATTTTGGGACAAAATACCATCCACAGACACTAGCAGTCTTGGTCATGAGAACTGGCCCAGGCATGGAGCAGCCACCTAGACGAAATTCTGTGTTCTGCTATTTGAATGACTGCTTGTAAATAAGAGGTTCATAATGTACTCAGATGGGCCATGAGATGCTAATAAGTCTTAAGGAACACAGCTTTAATCTGGATTTTAAATGACAGTCAAATAGGAATGAGACATACAGTATCTCCCTCAAGTAATCTAATTCTTTTTCTGTGACGTGATTTTAATATAATTCCTCGCATTCACATTGCATGGCTTAATCTGAATTAGCTTTCTGAGCAAGACCTGATATGGGCTGATCATTTAGCCTCTCCAGCTGATTTTCTCTCAGACAGACCTCTTTTTAGGTTTCCTTAATATTTTTGCAGCTGTTTTGTCGTGACCTTGAGCAGCTCCAGCTCCCTCCAGCTGACCCAGATGCTTTGCTTCTGTAATCTGAATCCCCAGTTTTCAGAGGCTGCTGCTGCTCCACTGCTCCTTTCTGTGCTTTCAGTGAGCTCTCACAGAAAGCTCTTAGACAAATATAGTCATCGTGGCATGGAAGAGAAGTCATTCTTGCACTTAAAATCTGCTAATGACATAGGGAAAATAAGATTTGAACAAATGGTCACTTTTCATAAAGAAGGGAAATTACCGCTAAGAATACAAAGATTATGTTCTCAGACTTGGGAAGCAGTTACAGACAGGCAAGGAAGGTGCACGTGTAGGTGAAAAACCTTTTGTGATGATTGAAAATGGTTTAGTAAAATCAGTTCTAAAGCTGACTGCAAAAAGTGTCCGAGGGATTTCACAATGTTGAATAGCTGTGAGATAAAATAGCAGGTGAAACATAAGGTTAAGATCATTGTATCACATACAGGAAAAACACTTCTAAGTACACACAAAAGTGAATGGGCTCTAATTTAGCTACTGACATTGGGGGAAAAAAAGGAATGGGAATCACAAATAGAAACCATCATTAATTGGATTAGTACAGTGTGCCCATGCTTTTTCTGAGATTTTTTTTTTCCATAAAAGATGTGGACAAAGGAAAGTCTTTTCAAAGCTATGGAAATAGTTCAGAGCATTTTAACTCGGAAAAGAGATGACTGAGGGAAAATATGATCAAGGTTTATGAAATTATAATGGTTTGGAAAAGGACAACAGATCTTCACTGCTTCTTATAATGAAAGAATTAAAGTGCACAAAACCAAAATATCCAGTAGCGAATATAAATAATAAAAATGTAAGTGTTTTTTTGCACAGCAGGGTAGTTAAACCATGTAACTCCTTGCCATAGGTGTTGGGGAAACAAAAGCAAGAATGGGTTAAAAAAACCCTGCTAAATATATTCATTAATGTGGAAGTTGGCCATGGGATATTTGACATAAGCCCAGTTAAATATTGGAGGTGAAAAAAACTCCCAGTCCAAAAACCTGCGGCTCTGGATGCTGAGGCATCAATAAATAGAAGAAAGATTGTTTCATATTTGCCCTTTTTCTCAATTTCTTCTTCTAAGTAGCTGGTATTGGCCAGTATCAGAGACATGATGTCAAGTTAGAGTTGTCTTTATTCTGACTCAGTACAAGCACCCTCTCGTAATTAAAGTAAAAAGGCTGTACAGAAACTGTTGATCAAAAGCATCTTTATGCTGAGAATGAAGGCAAGTAAACACAATCTCCAGCTCACGTACTTTCAGTATGCAATTAAAGCAGCCTCCAAAGAGACAATGATATTTTTAAGTGCAGAAATTGCATGTCTAGTGCAGAACCACCCAAAAAAAATCTAGGCAAGGAGGAGTCTTGTTTAGATCTTCTGTTGCCCAGATATTTGGATGCAGAGTTAACATAAGCATCTCTGTGAGCCATCCTGCTCAGGGCAATTTTGTGAACCAGCTTCCATGGTCAAATACTCTGCTGCATGTGGGAGGAGCTGCTGATGATTTCAAATGAGCTATAAATAAACTGAGGGACATTAAATAAACAAGTCACATAGAATCATAGAAGAGTTTGGGTTAGAAGGGACCTTTAAAGGTCATCTAGTCCAAACCCCCTGCAATGAGCAGGGACATCTTCAACTAGATCTGGTTGCTCAGAGCCACAATCTGACCCTGAATGTTTCCAGATATGGGCCATCTACCAGCTCTCTGGGGAACCTGTTCCAGTGTTTTACCACCCTCATTGTAAAAAGTCTTCCTTATATCTAATTTTAATTGACCCTCTTTTAGTTTAAAACCATTGCCTTTTGTCCTATCACAACAGGCCCTGATAAAAAGTCCTGCTCCAGCTCTCTTGTAGGCCACCTTTAGGGACTGTCAGGCTGCTATATGGTATCCCCAGAGACTTCTCTTCTCCAGGCTGAACAACCCCAACTCTCTCAGTCTTTCTCCACAGCAGAGGTGCTCCTGTCTTCAGATTGTTTCCGGGGCCCTCGTCTGGACCTGCTCCAACAGGCCCACGTCCTTGCTGCGCTGAGGATCCCAGACCTGGATGCAGTACTCGGGTGAGTTCTCGTAAGAATGGAGCAGAGGAGCAGAATCGCCTCCCTCGCCCTGCTGGCCACGCTGCTTTGGGTGCAGGCCAGGATACAGCTGGCTTTTCTGGGCTGCAAGCACACATTGCTGGGCCATGTCCAGCCTCTCATCCACCAGCACCCCCAAGTCCTTGATGGATGTGATGGAGATTAGCAATCCTGACGAACAATAACAGCTTCTCGTGGAAGAAAAATAGACCACACACAATGATGATTTTGCTAACGGGCCGGGCTTTGTATCAGGTGTAGAAAGCAGATGGCAACAGAAGGAAATCTGAGCTACATGTAGTTGTTGCCACAGGCACGCTCTGAATGCAATGAGCCAAAAGTGCCATAAGAGACAGGCCAAAAGCTGTTTATATAACTCCATGGAGAAGAAGGAGGAAGCAAAAGATGATCCGAACAGGATGCTGCATTTCAGGACATAAGGTGGGAAGTGTTAGTCACAGCATTAGGCATGCATATCTTTAATCCAACAAGAGGAACTGTCTGTGTAACGGCATTGGCTTTACTTTCTAAAACTGTCTGGTACACTGTGTTTCGAAAGGGTGCAATGAAAGTTCATGAAATGAGACTTTGAATGGTGGGGTATGTCATGTCAGATGGAAATGGTAATCTTTCCCTTTCCTACTGAATCACAATGAACAATCTCTAAGAAGTTCTGCCGTCTGGAAATTTCATCAACTACCCTCTTATGAAAACAACATCCAGTTCAATTCTATTCACTCAAAGTGGTAGGAAGCCACAACTTTTTCTGGTAGCAATGCTACCAGAAACTTGGAAATTGATGAAGTTTGCAAGTGCTCAATAACAATAATAATTTTTTTTAAATCTGACATAATGCAAAAGCATGTGACAGGTAAATTCAGACAATCAAAGTAATAGATTTATGGTTTTAAGCCATCTATTTCAAATATTTCATTTCCCAAAGTTTAGTATCAAATCAAGATTTGAAGGCAAGAGCTACAAAAATTGTTCAAAATCCGACAACTCTTACCAATCCTATCGCTAACAAAAATTTCAGCTTGGGGTCTATTTATAGACCAGCATTCTGAATCCATATACAACTGACTGATTTTTCAGCTTTGTTTAGCTGATTTGGTAGAACCGGCAATGGTATGTATACAACCAATGACCTGCTGCAAGTCGTATTAAAAACGTGACTTTGACCAGGATATCAGAACTCAAAAAGAAAATATTTTCTACCTCATACAAGGGCAAACTTGAGGTTTTTTTTGACTTCCAGTTGTTGCAGAAGAATGTCTAGAGAATGAAAAAAGAAAGAGAGAAAAGCTCAGCATCTCTTCAGCTTCAGAAGTCATGCTTAGAAAAAGTATGGCTTTAGTGAGTTTGTTTATATCATGACTTTTTTCCTCCACTGCTAATAAAATTGAGATGTGAGTGTCTCTCCCAAAGGCAGTGTGCCCTTTATCCACTTATATAATTCAATGTGCTGGTTTTGACTGCGGTAGAGTTAATTTTCTTCCCAGTGGCTAGTACAGGGCTGTGTTTTGGATTTGTGCTGAACACAGGATTGATAATACAGAGATGTTTTTGTTATTGCAGAGCAGGGCTTACACAAAGCCAAGGCATTTTCTGCTTTTTATATTGGCGTACTGTCAAGGAGTCTGGGGGTGAATGGGAGTTTGGGAGGAGACACAGCCAGGACAGCTGACCCCAATTGACCAGAGGGATATTCCACACCATATGACATCATGCTCAGTATATAAAGTGGAGGAAGAATGAGAAGGGGGATCCAGGAGATGGCCAAACACCTGCCTGCCCATGGGAAGCAGTGAATTAATTCCTCATTTTGCTTTGCTTGCATGCATAGCTTTTGCTTTTCCTATTAAACTGTCTTCATCTCAACTCATGAGTTTTTTAGCTTTTACCCTTCCTGTTTTCTCCCTAGTTCTATTGGTGGGGGAGAGAGGGATGGAGGGAGTGAATGAGTGAGTGAGTGAGTGAGTGAGTGAGTGAGTGAGTGAGTGACCACGTGGGGCTTGGTGGCTGGCTGGGGTTAAACCATGACACCCATAAACACTTCAGAGAAGTGAGTACCAGTCTCTAAAACTGTTGTGGCTTTTCTCTCGGTTGTGTGCCTCAGACTGGTCCATCAGATGCTCTCAGTTCATTGGAAATGAGGTCTGAGTCTGTCATAAATTGCAGATCTGAAGTTGCTCAGCCAAAGTAGGTCACTGGTCACAGACCCCAGGGAAAGGTATTTTTGTTATTTGCTTTCTGCAGAGGGAGCTGAAGTTAAGAGATGTGGGCAGCATTTACAGAAGCAGGAGTCATCTATCCTTCACAACAAGCCAGTCAAATACTCAATAACAGAAAAGAAACCCCATGGAAGCTTTCTCTGATGTTCACCATCTGGAACAGTAAATTCCAGAATGGCATCTTACAAACCAGAGCCATCCAGAAAAGCCTTTTTAATGGATTATGATATATGTTGCTATTGATGTAAGCAAATAAGTGGACATGACTGAACTGAAGGACGAGCATGAGCCTCAATGAACTTAAACACACATAGGGATGAGGGCTGAGGAAGGGGACAGAGGGGCTCAGGGTAGAGTCACAGCTTTTACACAACTAATCCTTCTACACAGGAGAGATGGGATCTAAGCCACTGACAGGTGACATCATTATACACTTTTGGAGCACTGGTCTCAAAGCACAAAGGAACAGTCATCTTGTGAAGTTAACATGCAAGGACTGTCTGCCTCCTCACCGAAAGATGTGCCACTGCATTTGCAGCTCCCGGCATTGACTACAGCTGCCTCTTGCAAGGATCAAAATACATATAGAGGTTTAGTCTCTCCTCTTCATTACCAGCAAAGCAAAGTTCACCTTTGCTGTCCTCAGTTTCAGAAAAACAGATCTGATATACTGCACTGCCTTGCAAAACTGAGAAGTCGTCACATCCCATCACAGAAACACTAGGCTCTTAAAATGGATAGGTCACTGAATAAGACTGAGGTTTCCAAGGACAGAGAATTACTACCTAGGTTAAAGAAGCAGGTAGGGGGTTTTATTTGCTTATGTCAATAGCAACATATAACCCATTAAAAAGGCTTTTCTGGATGGCCCTTGTTTGTAAGATGCCATTCTGGAATTTACTGTTCCAGATGGTGAACATCAGACAAAGCTTCCATGGGGTTTCTTTTCTGTTATTGAGTATTTGACTGGCTTTAAAAAAAAAAAAAGAAATCTATTTGTGGCAGTCACCCAGAAAGGCATGTTTCATCCTAAGCAGCTAAAGAGTTATATAATTACAGTCAACAGAAAGCAGTCTTATCTGGGAAGTGTCAGGCAGACTTACTTACAGGCAGTGATAGGAACTCAGTCCCTGCCACAATATGATTTTTCATGTTTCTTCTCCTTTTCATTGTTTTTTGTGTGTAACTTTATGCCCTGATTTTACACTGGTTAGATTAGTTCAGTATTAGCCTTCTGTAAAATCAATGTAGCCTCTGAATTAAAAATACAGATTAAAAGGAAAAAGAAGGGGTTTGCCAACATAATATTAATGACTTGTCAAGACAGCTAAGCTGGCATATGAAGGCAGCTTTCTTTGGCTATCCAAAATAATTTCTACAGTAATTGGCTTCTTTCTCACATTTTTGAAGGTTGTATCCTCAGTACAGTGCTATACAACTGACAATTTATGCTTCTCATAAAAGAGAGGGAACTACAGGAAAAATAGTGCCTAAGCCACACTGGGGAAAAAAACAGCTATAACACAGGTACCAGAACTTTCTTAGGCCACTTCATTAAAAATAAAGAGGTGAGTACACTGTAACAATTCATTCAAATCTGTAAAGCCTAGGCCTCTCACAAACTGCAAAGTCATTGCAATAGGCAAGGAATGGAGAAGATATTTCCCTAGGTGAGTGTAAAATAACTTATATAATACAATGTTCAGCAATTGTGGAGGAGGTGTTTGTAGCAGCTACATTGTCCTAAAGGGACACCACAGCTCTGGATTTTGGCATGCTACACTTTGGATTCGGGCCTGTGTGTGTGTTGACTTGGAAGGTTATGCCCTCTTCCTTTGAGAAGAGTGGGAAGTTGTAACAACCAGAACAGGGGCTCTGGTATTTCTTCAGCTCTTTTTCCGGTTGTCTTTGTGAGGGATTTACTTGACTAGACAGGGCGGAGCATGGCTGGTGGAAGTGCCTGTGCAAGTGGGCTTGGCCCAGGCGGCTGCTGGTGTCATCTGGACCTCTGCACACCTTCACTGTCGAGTGCTGGCTACGGAGCAGCCGTTCAAGGCAGAAACACCTGCACACGCAAACGTGATGCTCTTACCCACCTCCCATGCAAGGAGAGGAGCCTTGCAGGTCCTAGGAAACAGAGGAACTATAAGGCAAACAATCATACACGTTTCCCTCTCTGTGAAACAGAATGAAATGCAGACTATTTTCTATTCTGGTGGCCAAAGATACCACCTGTAAGGACTTACAGCTAATGCACAGAATCTGTACCATAGATAAGAAGACATGGTTTATCCATCAGCAACACAGTGTATCCCATGAAAGAGAGCAAAAAATAAAAGAAATAGTACTGGGTAGTGATTTCTTGTAGTAACAAAATTATGCTAAGACAATAGAAGATACGGGTGTAAGAAAATGTTGTTTTAGCAATGAATGGATGAATAATCCCCACAGCTGTGCTTTCAAAAACTCCGTATCCAGTTATTTTACAGAAGCCTTTATAAGGACACAGAAACCTGTTCCAGGTGATGTACTGATCCTAGGGTAGTATGACAGCTTGCAACAGCCACAGGACCGAAGTTACCACCAAAACAACAGGGCAGTCACACTTACGTTGTCTGTTATATTCTTTTGGGTTCAGCTTAGGGCCCTGCTTTCCCGAACATCTGTCTGCATTTGTGCCTTGCTATTCTGCTGAGAGCTGCTAGTCATTAAGCCTTAGTTTAAGGAGAAGAGAGAATGAAAGACCATGGCCTTTATCATCCAGAGATGAACAGTGCTCTCCATGGAACTCTCATGTTGGGAATCAATTAAAAGTTTGTGGTTTTGAGGGATGTGGTGAAAGAAGAGATTGAGAAAGTGGAGAACAAGCCAATCAACCTTTCACATTCCCTCAGATCTGGTAGGATCTCCAATCTCTTTCATGCCTGCAGAAGTCATTGTGACTTGTGTTGACACCTCAGAGTGGTATCTCCCAATGCTCTGTTGGCAGACTTAGACTTCAGAGTGGCTTCAGTGGCTTCTTCCTAGCTTGCTGACTGGCTCCTACGTTGTGCTCTCTGCAGCTTAATCACATGCTGTCAGACACTAATGGCGATGCTAATGAACTAATTATCATCTATTGATAGCTGATCTTCCTGGGAATGCAAGTGGACCCGCTCTTCCCATATGTCACTAGAACAGTCTCTGCTCCCAATCTAATCAGAGATTTTCACCTGTTGTTTTTTTCTTTTTGGCAAAAACAAAGCTGGGAAGAGATACACTACACAGTCCTTCTCACATCACAGATCCCAAGAATGTGCATCCATCAGTGGGACAGCAGTTGTGGGGAAGAGAAACAGGATCAGCCACTTGAGTACAGCCATGCATATTCCATAAATCATTCTAAGAAGCTGAGCTTGATCCCTCTGGTAACAAGCTTTAGAGGAATTCCTCTTGTCTATTGGCTACAGCAAGACTGAAGAACTAAGTGCCTCATACATTAGATACAACAGAAAAATCAATTGATTGTAAAAGGACTTTTAAAAAAGTTGATTCTGGGTTTTAGGTTTTAGGCAAGATGCAGCTTGTCCAAAAAAGCAAAAATTGAAATGGATACTATCTTCAAGGGAATACTGGTACTGCTGTAATAAGACATGTTTATGAGACAGTCTGGATGTTAAAATTAAAAGAGCTCTGGCTAATTCAGAAATTAAGAAACATGTACAAGGCCTGCAAATTAACTGTATCTCTGCAAAGTTAAAAATCAGCATATGGGACAGAGCTGCCAAATTCCAATGTGTGATCTGTGCTGTGGAAGAAGACACCAGATATGCCAGCCTCCAGTTCTTGATATGCTATTTCTAGCTACAGCACAAATGGAGAGATTTCCCTTGGTTAAAATGGATTTTAAATCTGTCCCAGAATCCATTGGGATAGCTAGGATATTCTCCTAGGAATGTTAAAATGAAGAATTGGAATGGAAGAGTGGAGAGAACAGGGAGAAAAAGCTGTTGGAAAACACATGGAAGGGGAGCTGGGAAGAGACAATTAGTGCATCTCATAATATGTATGTAGGCAAGAGATAAACTACACAAAAATAAGTGAAAAAAGACTACATAAGGAAAGGAGAGAACATTTCTATTTTCTCTCTGCTTTCTGAGAATGTCAGAGGGACAAGGCATTAGTCCCATTAAAACTGTCTTCTGGTTGTAGAATGGAAGCATGAGCACGTTGTATGTATGTCCCCACTTCAGGGAACAGTCGAAGAATGGCTGTGTGGGCTTTGCATGGTTTGAACAACTGATGGTTTGATAAGAAACACTGGACATATCCATCCACCTATGTGTTAGCTTTCAGGTCAGGGGAGGCAGAAAAAAAAGTGATGAGTTTTGGTGTAGTTGCCACTTCTTTTGAGTGTTCTGCAGTTCTGCGTAACAGTCCTGGACAGGACTGCAATTTGTTAAAAATGTGCTCCTGTCTCCTATGTCTCAGTGTCCTATCAATCTTCACGGCAATTTGGATTTCTGTGTGCAGGTACAACACTGCCATGTCAGAGGTTTGCCATATGACTTTGAGGAAAGTCCCAAAACAAGGATATTTTTGAGGAGATTTTACATAAACTTCAGGAACTGTTACTTTAAAATCAACTCTAGTTATCTGCAAAGAAGGGGTGTGAATAAAACAAAAATGGTAAATAATATTTTAAACAGTAGATTTCAATATTACTAAATAAAATTCTATTTTTTTCCATGTGAATGGATTTTTTACTGAATTACTTTTTTACTGGAATACAATGGGAAGGTAGGGAATTGGTAAAGCCGCATGATACTAGGGGTCAGTCTATCATTTACTTCATGTACAGCCATACACAAACAACATTACAATTTCTGTGCTTTGGTTTCCCTATGAGGTAAGTAATAGGTATTTCTATTAATACCATCATGATTTCTTTACAGGAGTGAGATGAGGCTTAAATAACACTAAGAATTTTAAGATCTACTGAGAGGAAATGCTAAGAAAACCTCAAGTGTTACAGCAAATGGATTTCCAGAGAAGACAATAAACAAGCTGAGAGAAAACAGTAAATTGTAAGCCTCTTAGATGAATGGCCTGACTTCTCTAGATACAACCCCATCCAAATAAGTTGGGACTATTTATTTGCTTTCTCTTGTGTTAGATGAGACCGTGTCTCATCTTTTACTACTGCACATGTTACACCCAGACTCCATTAGCTGCACGGACAAAAGGGTGGGGGGAGAGGAGGAGCTGCTCTGCCTCATCCCATATCACACTACCCAACTACATGCCAGCTGAGCTACCCGAGCAGCTGATGTCCTTTCATCTGCAATGGGAAATCTGTGCCTCCTCTCTGCATTGAAGCTGTGGGGAGAAATAACTGGGGAAAAGTTCTAAAGGGCAGGATTGTGTAGCTTTTATTCCCTTGTTGCATAACACGTTATGTGAGCATCTGAAACACCAAGTTAAGACTTAACTTGAATTTAATGATGCAATTGCCTCATTCTATAGCAAACTGCAGGAATCACTAATTACATCTTAGAGGCCAAGCTATTCAGCTTACATCAAAAGACAGACTGGAAAAAATAATTACTGTTAACAAGTGAACTGAAAGTATTATGCAAACTTCCCCAGTGAGCAAAAGCTGCAAGCCATAATCTGAATGAGATGGAGGATAATGAACAACAAATGTTGTTAGAGCACATGGAACTTCCTGTGCCCTCTTTTAAATACAACAACAAACCAAACCAAACCAAAGTCTGAGGTGTCAATGCAAGAAATGCAAGAACAGATTTCTGTCCTAGGGTCACAAAGACAAATTGGAATGCTGATGAGACAGTGCTCTCTGCAAAGCCTCTGAGTTGAAGGAACAAATTACATTATTTATATCATCCAAGCTGGTTGAAGACCAGTTCAAAGTCTGCTTTCCCTTTTCCACACTATCTGCTTCCAGCTGGCCCCGTCAGCTCAGATGTTGTGAAGAAAATTCTCCCCCTTCTTTGGTGAGGAGTGAATGTGTGCTGTAACGATGGGCCTGAAATAAAACCGGGCCATCTGCCAAACTTGGATTTAAAGCTCTAAGTTGTCCTAAAATAAGCACATTTACCTTTACCCACGTGGTGAGAGTCCATCCCATGACTGTTTTCATCCTTTCCACCTCTCTCATGTTCTCTTTACTCACCTCCAGTGCCTCACTCCACATTGTACCCTGCTTCCCAAGCCTCACAGGACTTTTACAGGGCAGTGCTGATCCTAACACAGGCTCAGTGTTTGCATGGGGCACTGCAGAAGAGATCTGGGAGCTGCAAACCCACCACCTCCCACAAGAACACATCTGTCGCTCCAGCATCATTACTAACATGTGCTGCAGTGCATATCAAGCTGCCTTTCCTTCAAAGGGAAAGAGATCTTCAATTATCTTCAGTTAAATCCTCCAGGCAGTGGTTGCTGCAGGGGGCTGGCTTGATAGGATCCAGGGTCTGGCATATGGCAGGATCCTTATAAGCTCAAGGCTATGACAGTCACTGGATCTGGCTGAGGCTGGATCTAACTGTAAGCCTAAGTCTTGATCTTTTGTTTCCTTAATGAGGATATTGCAATCAATTTTTTGGATAAGAAGAGATTTTTCTGACATCTCAGGTTGCTAATTTGGTTTGAGGCATCTGAGTACCTATGAGTATTATCTAGGGAGAGATTTCAGTAGAGTATCTTTCAGGCATTTAATAAATATTCTTATTTTTTTTAGACACCATCAAAGACAGAATGTGGGGCCAGCTGAGCTGTCAGTCAGACTTTCTGTAGCAAGTGCTATCATCTTAAAAAAACCCAAAAGCTGAAGTAGAAACATTTTTAATTTAAAGAAGGAACTAGAGAAAACCTTTTAGGAGATGGATGTTGCAGAATGGGAGAGAGCTGGAACAGCAAAGCAGAACTGAAGTTTCACCTGCCATACTTTATGAGACAATGGGAGAAAATAGCAGTGAGTTTTATTTGTAGCAAGGTGACCCACGGTGCTTTCACGGCTGAACTCACAACTTGCACAAAATAGTCATGGTTTAGGGTCTATGAGTCAGAAATAAATTTAAACCCTGTATTTTTTATATTGCCAGCAGCACTCGTTTCTTTCTTCTGTATGCTCCTGTCCTTGCTGAGTGTGACACTTCCTCCTGATCTGCAGGACTTTAGAGAAGAGAGGCAGGTGTGATGATAGCTTTAGTCTATTTTTATCTACTCATAATGTACCTCAACCTTGAAAAGTCTCCCAGGCTCTTTTCTCTCTTTATCAAACAATGTTGTTGCTGTGGATGGCAACATACCCAGCTGGGAATCACTTACTATAGCCACGTGAAATGCAGCTTATGAAACTTCAGGTGTGTACAAAACCAATCAGGCAATGGAGGTAGATCTAGAGGTACCTAGTCAAGCAGAATCAAACTGTGAACAGCGAGGGAAATTGTCATCACAGAGCACCAGATGACTCAGCACTGCCAAGAATTTTGAAGGCAACAATTTAGAGGTGATCTTCAGAAAGGCTTAAAGTATTACGGCCGCATTGTTTTCCTCATGAGTTTCTCCTATAATTGAAGCAGGAACCATTCCTTCCCTTGAGTTCAATCCACTTTCTTTGACACTTCCAGATGTCCTGTCACTCTTCCAGGTTCATTTCCTGTGATTCCATTACTTCAAATGCTTCACACAGCACTCTTGGTCATCTTAGCAGCATCTGTATATAGGTTTATTTAGTAAGATCAGACCACTCTGTCTCCTTCGTTATTTTTCTTCCTCTGTTTTTGCTCTCTTGCTCTCCTTACCTGAGACGCAAGTCTTCTAAAATGCAAAGTAGCACTCAATATGCACTGGGGCTTTCCTCAATGCCACAACCTTTTAAAGACAGCAACCCAGAGAACGCTCTCGAAAACACCCGTCAGCCAATCTCTAGGTTGCACCCTGTATTGGGGAGGTGTGAAACTCTGATCTCAACCTGAGCAGTTCTCCTAATTCCTCTAACTGTCAATCAAATACATACACCTCGTCGCCTGTACGTGGCCCCAAGGATTCATCCAGGTACTGAAAAACACTTGTTGTCCATTCTGCCATTTGGCTATGACAAAGAGAAATGAAAGAGGAACTCAAGGAAACAAGTGCTGCATTGTGAGTCTTATAATGAAAATAACCAGCAAGCAGCACATGTGGGATTACTGAGAGCAGCTGACATATAAGCCTCCCTCACACTGGCAGTTCCCCCACAGTGGGATGACCCAGGGGTAGCTGGCTCTGTCAGCTTAGAGAAAGGCCACAGGTAATATTGTGGACTCCCCAGAACCCTGCCCTACATCTTTACATTTAGTGTGGGTCTGGAGAACCCCAGCAGAAAACTCCATATATCCAGTGCTCCTCATGCAAGATTTGCAGAATAGGACCACACATATGTTCTCAGAGAGTGGAGAATGCCAGTAACCTTGGTCAGTAAGGGAGGAGTAGGAGTTCCTCACAGCAGAAGATATTTAGCACTCCTGTTTCTAATCAATCTCCATTGCACATCTTTTCCATATCTCACAGGAACTGTATACTCAAAGACATTGGAAAAGATGAAAACACAGTTTTTGCATTTGAAGAATTAGGTCAGGCTGGGCATTGCCTTTCTGGCACAAAGAGTTAATTTTTTTTATAACAAATGGTGACCACTTCATCAAGACAAGTCTTTTTAATCTGTATAAAGAAGTCATATCTTGCCTTTAGTATTCCCCATGACAAATTTAAGCTTATTGGAGAGATTTGTGTTCTTTATTGCACAGCAATTATCCTGCTGTGAAGGGGTGGACTTAACGACCAATCAGGTAATTTCTATTGCTAATTTCTTTGCTTATATCTTGGGAGGGTGCATGCTAAAAATTCTTTTTAATAAAAAGAGCTTTCTTAACCTAGTGCATATAATTACACCACTGGTAAAGCACAGCTACGTCCTACTTTTTTAATAAATGACTCATGATTGTGCCTGCCTTGCTTTTCAGATGCTGAATGTGGTCCAGTTTGTAGGGCTCTGATTCATAAGAAGCCTCAAGCATGGCTTTTAAATATGCAGTCCCTTCAAATTGTTATAAGTTATCTAAATCAAAAGCTCCATAAAACTACTTGATTGAAAATTTCATCTGTAATTACAATATCTGTCTGTATTGCAGTTGAGGCCAGAGGAAAACTTTTTTTATCAAAGGCACTTGGCTGCACGAGTGTCCTGACAAGAGCCATTTGTTAAGATTAGATGGCAGAGGACAAGCAGAAAATGGTGGAATCAACAGAAAATATGAGCTCATGTCCAATCATTTATTGCCGCGTGCAAATTATTTGGTAGCCTAAGTGAGAGTCTGACAAAACTAGCCTAAGGACAGAATGAGGACTGAAAATTATAGTCTTGTGGTTTGGGTTCCCCCCTGTCTATCTGTACTGCATTCGACAAGGCAGTGACTCACAGCCCTGTGTGTAGTTCAGGATACCATCTGTCTCAGGTATGGTCTCTTTCCACTCAAAATTTTTTCTTGGGCCGAATGAAGGGATCTCTCACATTTGCCTATGATTTCTGGGCAGCTGGCATTATTTCTTACTAGCTCCAACTGGCCTATTGTATGTCTGGAACACAGGGATATTTCCTCAGAGCATCAGTAGATGAGGTTTGTGGTGCTTGGCCTGCAGGGCCAGCACATGGCCATGTGGATGGCTTAGCATGTGTGCTCATGATCTGTACCCTTCTCAGGAGCACCAGCTGAGGAGCACATCTGTACACACTCAGGAGAGCGCGATGTATTATAAAAGCATTGAATATTCTATATGGCTTTTAGTATTTCGCTGAGTCTTAAAACTTAAGGAGCATCACTAATGTTAATTTACCAAATCCAATACAGAGCCAGTAAAATTTTCTGAGCAGATTAAAAAAGGTTGGTTCCCCGTGACTAATCATGCTGACACTCAGCTACCTGTGCATTAACTGGAAACCATAGTATGACAAATACAAAAAAGGAATGACACAAACATTATTTCTATGAGTTCTTGAAACTGTCAAGATGTGCAGGTTTTTCCACAAATGTTTGAATAAGGAGCAGAGACAACTTTCCCCTGGTAGTGAGTCAAACTTGTGTTCTTTAACTACAAGTGTATTTTTGGTGATTTGAGGGCAAATAAAGCACTTCCTTATATAGTTGCATCAGAAAGATGCTTTAAATGACTTCTAAAGATTGTGAATTTTTATATTCTGAGTGCATATGAATTTGTGATCTGCACAGAACTTGAATTAACAGCTGCCTGAACCTGGTCAGGACACTGTGAACATTACCAACAGAGAAAGTCCATCAGACACAATATAAAATTATGGAAAAAAACCAGACCATTCTCTTTCAAAATCACCTTGTTGTGGTACAGGAGAGCTTTGTGTGAAAAGATGTCATGCCAAGTTAATGAGAAGCGTCTGCTCCGACACCTGCTGTCCTAAACAAGTTGACATGCTGTAATCATGGAGCAGAGCTGGGGAGAAGAAGGCTGGCGGCTGGCTGGGAAGGCGAACGGCACCCACAGGGCAGGCGAGTCAGGGAACGGGTTCTGCCAGGGGAAGCCAGGTAGAGCGTCTCACTGGCCCTCTTCCCTGTGAGCTCTGCCAGCAGCAGACAGCTTTAAATCCACTCTCAGCTGATACACACCCCTCCCCTGCTCATCCTATTTACTTCTTGGGCTGGCTCCCAGCATCTAGCAGTCATGAGAGATTGCCAGCTCTTCATGATGTTGCTCCCACTCCCGCAGGAGAAGCTGGGAGCCAGAGGAAGATGGGGTGATGAGCAGATCTTGGCCTCTTTGACATACAGCAGTAAAACTGTGGGGTTGTCAGGGACAGGAAGGATCTTGCCAGGAGGGGAGTAAGAAAGATTTTTTCATTTCTTATTTCCACTTTGTTTCTGATCACTTGCTCTGTTACAGGCTGAAGTGCCAGTGTCTACTTCAGCACAGAAAATAGGACGCTGAGACAGAGCCTGATCTCACTCGTTGCTAAGAGAGTAACCTAATTTGCAGCAGATGGTGTTTATTGTTACTTCCCAACTGCATGAGGATTAAGAATTCTTCTCAGAAAAAAATGATGCAGCCTGACAGCATCCTGGTAAGGACAGGCAAACTTAATTCCAATCAGATACAACTTTTCTCCTAAAAGACAGGTTTTTCTGAACCTTTGGGTAAGTTTAACTTAAATAAAGTTTAGGATTATTACTTTTTAGGTGTTTTTAAAATTTAATTTCTTTTTTCTTCATTTAGGATTTTTTTTTAAATGTCACTTAAAGTTTCTAGCTGTGCAGAGTCATTTAAAAAAATGTACAGGAATAGAGACAAGTAAAGAGTAAGCACTTTGCCTCTGATCAAAAAGTAACAATGTCAGAGCTGAGATTTTAGGTTTCAGCTCCCCAAGGCCTTAAACCAGGATGGAGTCCCACAAAGGAACTGATAGCACATCTTGTAGTATCTGTCCTTGGCCCCTAGCACTGATAAAAGAGAGCCAGGGGTAGGCTGTCTGTGAATGATCAGTCCCTTAAAAGCACAGATGTCTCTCTTATGTTCAGCTCCCACTGACTGATCGTGCCTCATGGCTCAGCATGTCCTTTAGTACACACTAAGAAACTAAACTTTTATTGAATTCATATAATCCATCTGAAGTCATAAGAGTTGTACCAAGGTGGTTAGTACATTGAGCCTCATTAAAGTCTGCCTAAGTTTTTTTTGTAACCCACACCATAAAACTGTCACCTTGAGTATACTGCCACTATCACTTTCAGTTGTGCCTGGGTTTTAATAAGCAAAACATTCACATAACTACAGCTTAGAAACCAGGATGAAACTTTAAAATGGAAATGGAAGGAACTGATTATGGACAAACAAAAAAATAATAGTATTCAAAACAGAGATAGCCCTCTTTTCCTTCCTGCCTTTTATGTCCTAGAAGAAAAAGCAGAGTCTGTAATTTTTCTGCAATTTCTAGAAATCAGGCATCCCCTGGCAGATGGCTGATGGTGTGTGAGAAGATTTACTGGGTATGTCAAGAAATTTGTGGCATTCCAGTCAAAAGGAATGTGTCTGAGGCCAGTGGACCTGACCAAACACCTGCCTGGACTGCAGCAGACAGCGTCTCTTGCATAGCGGCTGCACAGCTGATCTGTACATTCACAGCAAGTCTGGAGCAGCTGGGCTATGTCTGGTATCTGGTATGTGCGCTGCATAAATAGAAATCGCTCTCTAGGATTTCTTGAAGAGAAGTCTAGAAGTCCTACACACGTCTGTAACAGGTATCCTAGGGGTTGCTAATTTAATGCAAAAATCATGACAGCATTAAGTCATTTGGTATTCTTGATGCTCCCAGTGCAAAAGGCACAGCAGTGGTGGCACTAATATGGGGATGTTGGCCAGAAGATGTTTTGCCATCCTAAAGCATGTTTATTAAAATCCTCAGGTGTGTATTTTTCCTCTTAACTGGTTTATACAATAACGGCACATCTGAGCCTTTTTCATTATTTCCTCTCTTGTGGTGTTGCTAGGTGGGCTCCATGTGTCTAAGTACACACTTAGTGCAATATCCGTGATATATACACCACAACTCACACATACATTTTCCCATGCAGAGTTTCCCTTCCAGCTTGGTTAGCTCATGCCTCTTAAGTGAGCTGTGCAAAAAACTTTGCAGGCTTTGTTGGTCAGAATCTTATAACAGAGGATCTGTTTGCCACCTAAAAAGTCATCAAGTTCAACAAAATTTTGCAAGCCCAACCAGATGTCTGCTTACTGCACACTAATAAAATTTGCTCCCATTTCAGATAGAAATGCTTCTCCTCCAAATCTTGTGCTCTTTAAATAATTTTTTACCCTTTGGAAAAAGTGCACAGATTTCTATGTTTCTGTGAATCATTAGTGACATCCAGTGGCTGAAATGCTAAAAATTCATAATTCCTATTGTCAAGGGACACCTAAATTTCCATCTCTTTCTCTAAGGGATACCTATTAGAAAAATGAGAAAGGTGAAAAATTGTGTTCCCCAACACCTTGTGGATTTGATTAAATCTCACTGAACTTGCAACGTACAACTGTTATCTTTCCTTTGCGATAACTGTAAGAAACTATAGAGCTCCCCTAAGGAACCACAGAGCTCCCTTAAGAAACCAAATGGCTGAAACCATGCCACCTCCAATCAAAACACAGATACATATCACAGTGCAAAAGAAACAAACAAACAAACGTGAAAGTGCTGAGAAACATAAACCACATACAGATAAGGGTTTCACTAGGTAGTGTTCCAGGGAGGAGTGGGCCTGGCAGAATGAGACATGCTGAAGAAACAATACAGAGTGAAAGAAAAAGAACAGCAGTGACCTTCTGGACAGTCACAGCATTGCAGAACTACAGAACTAAAGAATTATTTGGGTTGGAAAGGACCTTTGAAGATCATCTAGTTCAACTCCCTCGCCATAGGCCAGGACATCTTTCACTAGCCCAGGTTGCTCAAAGCCCCATCCAGCCTGATCTTGAACACTTCCAGTGCTGGGGCATCCACAACTTATCTGGACAACCTGTTCCTGTATCTCACCACCCTCACTGTAAAAACTTTTCTTCCTTATATCCAATCTAAATAAACTTTCTTTCAGTTTAAAATAGTTTCTCCTTGTCTTGACACTACAGACCTTGGTAAAAACTCTCCATCCTTCTTATATGCTCTCTTTACATATGAAAAGCTGAAATAAGGTATCACAGACCTTTCTCTTCTTCAGGCTGAAAATTCTCAATTCTCTCAGTTTTTCTTCATGAGAGAGGTGTCCAAGCCCTGTAATGATTTTCATGGCACTGCTTGTGAATAATGTAAGCTTGATCAAAAGTTTAACAGATAATTTTAGGCATAGCACTGTCTAAAGGAGATCTAGCTCTATAAACCAACACATTGTGCTGTTCTTTGAATGTTCATGTCTTAAAAAGGTAGCCTTTTGTAATTTCTTGTAGTAAGCACATTATCGAAGTAATAAACAAATCTGTCAATTGTTTCCTCTCCTGATGGAAATAAATTGATAATCCCTGAATTTTGCGTAAGAGTCTGCTGAATCAGGTATATGCAGTCATCTCTGCTCCAGTCTTGCTACTTCAGTAACGCCTGGGATATGACTGAACTCCAATTAGCCAGCTAACTCAACAACTGAGAAGAAATTTTCAGGTTAACTCAAAATAATTAAGTTCCATTTTGAGAGCTTTCCTAACTGTCATTGTGAGCATGTCAGGAGCAGCTGAAGGTGGAAAATCACAGACTTCTTTTCAGGTATGTGGGGCCCTGAGGCAGGATGTCTTAAGCAGCTCCTTTACGCTCTGCCTTGTTTGGGCTTAGCAACTTAAGCGTGAGAGAGCTGAAACTTCCTTCTTCCCTTCTTTCCCCTCCCTCCTCTCTCCTTTCTCATGTCCCTGTACTCAACATATCTTTGATGTAAAGTATCGGTCTGTACTTACCCCATCAGGGCAAGGGGACAATTCTAAAACATTTTAAGATGATGTATGTTCAAAACTGGTTATAAGCTGGCATACTTTAGTACTGCAGTTTTACATTTTACATGCATTCACTATAGATCTTGTAGTATGTGCCACAGAAGTGTAGAATAGCCCAGGTTGGAAAAGACCTCCAGAGATCATCTGGTCCAACCTTTCACAAGAAGGGGAGCCTAAGTGAAATTATCTAGCACACTGTCTAATTGCATCTTGAAAACCTCCAGTGATGCAGTCATGGGCACTTCTCCATGTCCCTGGGAAGGTTATTCCAATAAATGATTGTTTAAAAAATTTCTTTTTTATGTCAAGATGCATGTTTATATCATACATATAAATTCATGTTTTGATATATCCACATACCAATGTCATTTCTGCAACGTTATAGTTTGCTTCCAAGACCCATCACCTGAGGAATTTCCAAACTTCTTCTTTAGCTTGTTTATTTCGGACCAAGACGTTTTAAATCTATTTACTAACACTAAGCATGACTAGAGCCTCACCAGCTCAGTAGAATTATTAACACCTCTGGAGCTGGGTGACTCACAGTTAACCACAGAAATCAACAGCATTCACTCACTGACTTTGGTGTTCGGGACTGGAGTCAGGTATATAAACTGTTCTACACTTCTTCATGTATTTAATTCAATTTCCAAAAGAAAACAAAATAAAGGCACTCATTAAGACGTCAATATCAGGAAAATATCCTTTTCTGCCTTCTGAACTTCTATTTATTAATTGATGCTCTTTGTTTCTAGTATCTACTGAAAGCAGCTAACACAGAATATTTCTGACACAGTTTTGCTGGAGGGCCAAAAGATACATTGATGGAGGTGTCATTTTAGGGAGGCAAGGTACTCAAAATAACACATTAACACTGGCGCCTCTGTTTGCCAAATGCTACCTAAAGTTTTGAAGGTTTTCAGTACCTGGAGTGTTGTACCACATATTAGCTGTAGTGTATCTGTCCCTACGTGTTGTACGCAGTCACACTTTTACCATTTATCATAAATTGTAGGTGACATCTTCAGCTTTTTAAAATAATAAAACCAGAGATGACTTTCAAGAATGTGGTGGAAGGTAAAACTAACTGCTTTCCTTTCCAGTTTAACCGGTATATACCGATATTTCCAAGACAGTGGATTAGTAAAGCCTTCAGTAAAATGATGATACAATTATCCCAAACATAATTTGTCGTATCATTATTCCTCCCTTGAAATGTTCTTTATTTGAGAATAAGAAAAGGTCCTGGAATCTTTAAAATTCAGCACCCACACAACAGCTTAAAGTAGCTCTTTTACTCTCAGGCACCTACATTATCCTTATTCAGATAATAACAATAATACTGAGACAGACTTTCAGGTGCTCTCTCTTCATTCATCTAATGGCTCCATTAATGATATGTTATTCAAAACCTGCAGATTACATGGTGATTAAAAGTTTTCAAGAAATTCTTAGGTGTCATGTCTTTGTGGCTGAGAAAAAGAGTTTAAAACTACGTTTTCTAAGACAGAAAGTGTTGGAACGACAGTAACAAGAATCAGGAAAGGAAAGGGATGAAGGGGCTTGTAGTACAAATGGACTAAGTAACCTAAGCACAAAAGTAGTGGAAGCATAGGGAGCTTTGTATGACTCTTTGGAATGGCTAGCTCCCTCACTGCTCTGCCTGTCTCTTCCATCTTGGAGAAACTTTACTTTGTGCGCCACTGCCCCAGGTGAAGATGGCTGTACAGACACAGGGCATGTAGAAATAACCTACAACTCCTAATTCTGGTTTTAGCATTAACTTACTGAAAGTACCATATTGCAGTCTGTGCCAATAAATTATTAAATTCCACAAACTTCATATTTGAATTTACAATTGCATCGATAAATATGAAGAGTGTAAGAGCTCATCAATAAACAAATTCAAGTTAGAAGCATGCCTTTTATGTCCTGAAAGCACTTCATAATTAGAGCTTTGTACACAAAACCATAAATGGCAACAGCAATTCTTTTTAGAGCAAGATTTGTCCTAACTAGTACGTAAGACCTTGGAAGAAGTAGGTGTAACTCCTTGTTAAGAAGTTAACATTAAAAGCTGGTTAGAATCCTAATTTCAAGCATCTAGCTCATTAAATTAAAATATGGCTAACTAATCATGTGGCTTTGTTCCTGTACCAGAATGTAGACATTTAAATATCACAACATAAGAAACCTGACACGCACAGCCATGGCTATTGCAAAAAAGTGCCAGTGTAGATTTGTGAGGTGGGTGTATTGTTTTCTGCTCTCTAGCTGACAACACATCACAGCTATAAATCATGCCTGCCAACCTCTGAGTTCTCTGAGAGGGTTGGACACTGAAATATGTCAGTCTTGAAGAGCTATCCAAAGGGACAGGGTAAAAGCAAGCAGGGACAATGAGCACACAAGGAGCCAGCCAGCAGGTGCCCATTTCCACCATGTTCACCAGTGACCTGCTTGGCTCTTCATAGTCCTAGTAACTCAGGGAAGTCCTGAGAAACTCAGTACCAGCTATGAATCACTGGCACAAATCTTTGCTGGTCACAGAACAGCCAGGCTCTGTGGTGGCACTGAAGGGGTTAGGAGGGGAGGTACGTATTGACACTTTCAAAATGTTGGCTGCCTAAGAGGTCTGGGGGTTTCCAGCCCAGTGTACCACTAAGCCCACATTCATCAGGCCCAGGGAGTCTTCTCTGTCATTATCCACAGAACAACAGGCAGAGCTGTACAGGATGCACCTTTACAACTCTTTGGTAAGGCACTGGGATAGCTCCTCATTCGAGCTCACTGAGACAAAATCAAATCCATAAAATGCTCATGCAAGGAACAAGATCATTTGCTGTCTTCCATCCTGAGGCGCAAACAGAAGTGCAAGTGACAGCAGGGAGGCTTTCTAGGCTAAATTCATCTTCACTAAGGCATCAGCGACCTTGAACAAAAGATTTTGAAGGAAACAAGAGCCTAAGAAGAGAGTCTGCTGAAAAGAAGTATGGGGGAAGTAAATTATGCTCTGACTCAGTTCCTGTTACTCAGGATCATAGGGGCACAAACTACAATAAATTTAAACATGAGAAAAAGCTTATTTTGCTTTAAAGAATGGTCAGACCCTGGCACTTCTTGCCTATGAAGGCTGGATGTCCTCCACCCCTGGTAATACATAAAACCTGAGGAGATGTGGCTGTGGGCTACCAGATCTGGGTGACTCTGCTCAGCTTCCATCCCCTGGAGCCCCCTTCCTCCTCTGCAGCCCTGTGACTCCATGGCTTGTGCCATGGGCCCTGGTGGTTGGGCCCTGCAGCTTTACATGACTGGGTCAGTTCGATGTGTTCGGTGCCCACTGTGGGGCACACACCAGGCACCCACACCAGCAGCACAGCTCAGCTTCCCTGACATCTCAGGGTGGAAAGAACCATAGGTTTAGATTAGATATCAAGAAGAAAGTCTTTACTGTCGGGGTGGTGAAGCACTGGAACAGATTGCCCAGACAAGCTGCGGATGTCCCAGCCCTGGAAGTGTTCAAAGCCAGCCTGCATGGAGCTCTGAGCAACCTAGTCTAGCGGAAGGTGTCCCTGCCCACGGCATGAGTGTTGAAGCTAGGTGATCTTTAAGGTCCCTTCCAACCTAACCCATTCAAGGACATTGTCCTTTCCAGCTCAAATCATTCAAGGACATTGAGGTGCTGGAGCATGTCCAGAGAAGAGCAACAAGGCTTGTGAAGGGTCTAGAAACATGTCTTATGAGGAATGGCTGAGAGAGCTGGGTTTTTTAGTTGAGAGAAGAGGTGGCCCAGGGGATACCTCATTGCTTTCTAAAACTACCTGAAAGGAGGTTGTAGGGAGGTGCAGACTGGTCTCTTCTCCTATGCCTGCACTGAGAGGACTAGGGGAAATGGCATTAAGNGGTCCCTTCCAACCTAACCCATTCAAGGACATTGTCCTTTCCAGCTCAAATCATTCAAGGACATTGAGGTGCTGGAGCATGTCCAGAGAAGAGCAACAAGGCTTGTGAAGGGTCTAGAAACATGTCTTATGAGGAATGGCTGAGAGAGCTGGGTTTTTTAGTTGAGAGAAGAGGTGGCCCAGGGGATACCTCATTGCTTTCTAAAACTACCTGAAAGGAGGTTGTAGGGAGGTGCAGACTGGTCTCTTCTCCTATGCCTGCACTGAGAGGACTAGGGGAAATGGCATTAAGCTGAGACAGGAGAGATTCAGATTAGATGTTAGAAAAAATTTTAGTGGTAGGGTGGTCAGGCATTGGAATAGGTTGCCCAAGGAAGTGATGGAATCAAGAAGCATCTGGACCTGGCTCTGGGTGATACGGTTTAGTGGTTTAGGGGTTACAGTGGTAGAGCTACTGGATGATCTGGATGAGGGAATTGAATCTACCCTTTATAAATCCACAGGACAAAATGCTGGGTGCAAGTGTTAAGTGCTGAGTCCTACACTTTGGCCGCAACAACCCCACGCAGTGCTACAGGCTGGAGGAAAGGTGGCTGGAAGGGGGCCCAGTGGAGGGTGACCTGGTGGTGCTGG
Organism: Cnemophilus loriae; assembly: GCA_013397755.1. NCBI lineage: Eukaryota > Metazoa > Chordata > Aves > Passeriformes > Corvidae > Cnemophilus > Cnemophilus loriae. The sequence continues at coordinate 801 of VZTF01003487.1, read as the reverse complement.
TTGACAGCAGCAGAGCATGAGCCAGCGTGTTCCCAGGTGGCCGAGAAGGCCAATGGCATCCTGGCCTCTGTCACCAATAGTGTGTTCAGCAGGACTGGGGCAGTGACTGCCCCCTGCACTCTGCACTGGTGAGGCCGCGCCTTGAGTTCAGTGACCAGTTCTGGACTCCTCTCTTCAGGAAGGACATTGAGGTGCTGGAGCGTGTCCAGAGAAGGGTGATGGAGCTGGTGAGGGGTCTAGAGCATAAGTCATGTGAGAAGCAACGGAGGGAGCTGAGGGTGTTTAGCCTGGAGTAAAGGAGGCTCGGGGGGGACCTTACTGCTCCCTGCAACAACCTGAAAGGAGGCTGTAGCCAGGTGGGGCTCCGCCTATTCTTCCAGGCAGCCAGCGACAGGACGGGAGGAAATGGCCTCAAGCTGTGCCAGGGAAGGTCTAGATTGGACATTAGGATTTTCTTCACAGAAGGGGTGCTTAGAGATTGGAATGGGCTGCCTTGGGAAGTGGTGGAGTCACTGTCCC
>VZTF01003485.1:226-75673 GCA_013397755.1 Cnemophilus loriae | reverse complement strand
TGGGGCGGGGGGGGGGGGGTGAATAGATCGATACCCTGATAAATCCCCCTCATAAGGATTTTGCATCTTAATCAATTACTTCTTTCAGTATTCCTTGTGTATTGCTAAGACTAACAGAAGGTTTCTTTTACACCAAGACTAAAGGAAGCCTCAAATATTAACCAGATACGGGCTGATCATTAAATTTATGTATGAATGTCAGGCAGCAGGCTGGGAGTGCATGGTATGAGATGTTTTGGTTGTCCTGCTGCTAAACCTCTTCAACATGGCATATTGTATATATTCTGTATCTGTTAAAAGTGCTACTAGTCAGAAGTGTGGAAGGATCACCCATTAGAGCTTTACATCTTTTCTTCATCGTGGCAGGGAGCTGCGTAAAGGTGGGTGATTGTGTCCCTGCATTCCGTTGCCCTAGTGCAGCTAAGGTTTTCTAAAATGCAGCAGGATTTGGGAATCCTTGTCCTTTAAGTTGTTTCTTCTAGATGAGAATCCTCCCACATAGGCATTGCCTGCCATTTGCTTGTGCTGTACAGCACTTCCACACACCTGGGCACCCTGCTCTGGGATGAGGGCAGCCACAGTGAGTGTGCTGTGCTTATCACGCACTGATAAGCTCCTGCCATGAGCTGTTCACTGCCAGCCAGAGGGCGGGTGTGGAAAGGACATACTGCTTTATCAGTTCAAATCAGTTTACTTAAACCAGCGTTCCTCAAATGCTGCTACAGAGTTAATGCTTCTAATGAACTTGTGTCACAGGAGAGGAATGGAGAGTGCTTCCCCTCTTCCCTTGTGGGATAGGGGGAAGGGGCTCTACTCTGGGGTAGAGGCAAAGTGCTGTGGGGCTGAGAGGAGAGGGAGGTCTTGGAAAGTGGATGATATCTCTCTTCTGTCCCTTCTGCTTTGACTCCAAACACATACTGGAGACTATAGTGGTGTTCAGGTGGGAGAGAAAGGGGAAGATGAAGCGTCTCTGTGGGTATAGGATATGAAAGGAAAAGATACCAGTATGGAAACCTAGATAGTGGAGCTAAGCAATGACCGAAGCCATCACTGAGGATTGGGATTTTGTGGGTTTTGTTTGGTGTTTCGTTTTTCTGTGGTTTTTTTCCTTTGATTTTTTTTGTCTGGGTTTTTGGTTTGGTTTGATTTTGGGGGGTTTGTGTGTTTGTGACATTTCTGTGTCATGGAATTGCCTTTTTTCTCTAAACCTAAGGGTTTTGACCACAGTGACGTGAGCATTCCCCCTGCCTCAGCCCCCAGAGGAGGGAACATGCCTGAAGGATGCAGGGATTGTACTTCCCGCAGGCTGCTGCTGTTCTGGTTAACTCACTATCAGATGACCACACGTGATTGCTGCCTCAAACCAGGAACGATGTAGTTTGGAAGATGAGATCTTGCTGCCTTGCTTTTCTGTCTCCCTTGAAGGGAATCACCAGGCTTTTTGCATAGGTTTTGGGTATAAATATTGGGAGAATCAGCTAAATAGGCAGGCTTGTTTAAATAGGCTTGTCCCTAGGAATGTGTATTTCCGGGCCTGGCTTCTTGTTTGGTTTGGGCCCAAGGAATATCTAAGGGAAGTGTTCAAAATATTCCCTGTATAAACTAACTGGCTTCCAAATTGTGCCAGGTAAGTGTGGCTGGCAGACGGATCTTGGAGTGCTATCCGTGACAGCTTGAGCTGATCTGAGCTGTGTCTCTTGAACACTCCTTGCTTTACTCCTGTGCCAGCCCTGTTTTCCTTGTCGTTGTGGTCAGCTGGCTCAGATAATGGATAAAAGACTGCCGATTCTGGTGGGAGGGGAGGAAAGGGAGTTCTGGTGGCTTAGGCTGCTGTGGTAGCACCTGCTCGAGCAGCAGTTTAATGTTGTTGTGAGCCTGTACAAAGCACTCTGCTGTCAGAGGGATGTTCTTGCCACCCCTTTGGCCCTGGGTCCTCACTGCCCTGTCGTGTTGGCACAGATGTTTCTCATCTGAGTTAGAGCAGATCTCTGGATGTGTTTGATGTGTGGATCAGAAGTGGCCTTGCGTGGTGGGTGTCTCTGAGCTGCCCAGTGCAGTCCCATGACTGGTGCTGCCTCGCCCTGCCCGTTTCAGGGCAGGGGTGTTCCGGCCTGGCTCCCAGCCCTGCCCCTGTACAGCACGTAGGTGTTGTGTGTGCTGCCGGTGGAGCACCAGCCACTGCTTGGGACACAAGGGTGCTGCTGCCTGAGAGGGACTGTGGGAGCACAGCTTAGCTTCTGCTGCTTCTAATTGCCTCTCTTGGTTGCGGTTTCACAACAATGCCAGAATACCCAGCCCAAGCCCCCATCACTACAAAAACCTGGTTAGTTCATGGTCAGCTTGGCTTCCTGATCTCAAACTGCAGTGAGGAGAAATGCACAACTCTAGTTATGCTGGGATTGTTACTGAAAGGAGGACTGTGTCTAGTTCTGAGAGCACTGTCTAGGAAATTTCCTAGTGGCTTTGCTGTCTGGAATCTGTGGGACAAATGTAGATTTTTTAGGGAGTGACTCTGTGTGTGTATTGACTTCACAAGGATTTGAAATGCACCCCAATGGCATAGATTTGTAACCTGTATGTGCCGTAATGGAACTGTAAAGTGATACTGGGTTTAAGCTAGTGATGCACTAAGGCTCATCCAGTCCTGAACTCACTGCAAATAAAGGTCACTCTTCATTATCACTCAATCGCATTTTTCAGCTATCAGTTTTGAGTAGTGCCTGCTGTAGAAATACCTTATGAATATAAAAGAGGCTGAATTTTTGTCTTCTGAGATGACTAAGGTTTTCCTGGAAGTTTCCTGGTATCTTTTTTTAACTGCAGTTGAGGTGAAAAAGGGAGCAAGGGATGCATTGCAGCCATTGCTTCATGAGTGGAATACTTGTAGAACTATTTTCTACTTACCTGAAGATGTCGTGTAAATGAGAGCATCTTTCCTGCAAAGATAGTGCAAGCAGAAATGTGAGGTGAAGTCACTTCTCAAGTTTAAGTATCTAGAACGGGCTGATAGTCTTGAACTGAAACTTGCTGTAATCTCTGTAATCAAGCTATGGTAAAGCTCGACTGTGTACAAAACATACTAAGGTTGAAGAACAACTGTTGGAATCTCTTCTGGATTGTCAAATGTATGAAATGGATATGTGCATTTTGAATTTACAAGGGTCTGGATTATGATACACAGCCTCAGTTCTGCTAACTCGTGTCATAGACATTTCGACTAATTGTCTCTTTTTCTTCCTTGTCCCTCAGGTATTGTTTGGATTGTAGCATAGAGACACTATGTACTCAGAGTGGAGATCCTTGCATCTTGTCATTCAAAATGATCAGGGGAATACCAGTGTACTTCACAGCTATCCTGAGAATGTGGGGAGAGAAGTGGCAAATGCAGTGGTGCGTCCACTTGGACAAGCTTTAATTACATCATCTGTTGGAAGTGAGAGTTTACTAAAAACAGACAAAGAAGTAAGTGCCTTTCCTTGGAGATGGTAGTTTCCTTCATGCCGGAGTGACAGTTTAATGGTTTTCTATAGCCTCTTTTATTTTTCTTTCTTTATTGTCCCAAGTTCTATGAAGTGTGTTACATTTTTAGTTTAGTAATCTCCATAGGGTTTTTATTAGCAACTACATCATAGCAACAGTGAACTTCATGACTTAATAGTAGATGTTCGTCTGAGATACTGTGCCAGGAAATTCAGGCTAAAGAAAACCAACAAAAAAAACTCAAAACAAACCCAAGGAATTTAGCATTTAACACAAAGCCTTTCTAATTACCTTCAGTTTTGAAGCAACAGTATGTGACTTCAAAGAAAAGTCTTTGTATAGTACAAGTATTTACTAAAATTTGAAAATCTTCCACCAGCAGCTTTTGTGTGTTCTGAAGAGTTCTCTCTACAGTTTAGATTTAAGCGATTCAGGATTTAGAGAGTGATTTGCCATTTATTCATTTTCTTCATAATATCATGATATACAAGTTAAGGGTTTGGTGTTTTCTTGCAGAATATGTTAAACAGAATTGCCCATACAACATAACTACTTTCAGTTTTTTGGGGTTTTTTTGAGTTAGAACTAATGTGCTCTGACCAGTACTTGCTTACGCATATTTATTTTTAATAACTTTTGCTTTGTGTTTGTTAGGTAAAATGGACTATGGAGGTGGTTTGTTACGGACTGACCCTCCCTTTGGACGGCGATACTGTGAAATACTGTGTGGATGTGTATACAGATTGGATTATGGCTCTTGTGTTACCTAAGGACTCCATTCCTTTACCTGTTATTAAGGAACCAAACCTTTATGTTCAAAGCATTCTCAAACATCTCCAAAATCTCTTTGTACCAAGGTGAGTGTTCGGGCTGGGATGCTCAGGAGGCTGAGGGGGGTTCCAAGCTATAGTCAGCGGGTAACCTGTCAGAGGACTCATGAGGTATGGAGGCTCTTGAGTAAAATAAGACTGCTATTGCTGCAAGCTTAGGAGGAAGGTGTTTCTCCAAAGGTCTTTTGTAATTTTGCAGTAGCAAATTGAGTTGTTGCTGCTGTGGTTAGGTAGTGTGCTGGTCAGCGTCAACCCATCACAGGTAATTAGAATCACAGATAGTTCATATATTCGGATGTTTAGTGTCCCAAGAGCTTCAAGATTTATCTCTGTTGAATGACTGGAGGGTAAGGGGAAAGGCAGAAGAGCATCACTGTATGACCATATGCTTTTCATTGTGTGAAACCGAGATAAACTAAGAGCACATTGTGGCACTCCCAGCCCTTGTTAGTCAAGATTTGACTGCATTTGTGATGTACTGAAGGATCTTGCAGTAAGTGGCTGCTCTGTGCCTGCATTTTACTGCCTGTTAAATGTGCATGGTTGTGCTGACTGTCCTTCACTGGTAGTTTTGAAAGAACCCTGTGGCAGAGTACTTGCTGCCTGATATCCTTGGATGATGGTGTTGAGATAGATATGTTTCTAGGTCTTGGACATAGCTACGTTGTCAGAGCACGCAAAATCATTACCTTATTTATAGTTTATGGCAAGTTCATCTGCTGCTGTTGGACATAGGTACTGGAGAAGATTAAATAATAGTGCCCTCTGAAAGGGTACTTAACTTCAGATCAATGTTTAGTATATGTCCGTAAGTATCGGATCATGTGCTTTTATCAGTATTAATAATGTATCACTGCAGGTGGCCTTCGAAGTGCTCTGCTGCACTTGGGTCACTTTACTAAAGGCTTTGTTAATAAAAGACTTTGAATAATAACTTGCTCAAATTCAGAGGAGTTCTTTGCTGTTTATTGATTTCTTTGAAGTCTACCACCTACCCTTAGCTACTGTTGCTCTTAACTTGTAGCGAAAATGCATTTTAATTCCCGTTAAAGGATGGTCAAGGCAATGACACAAGTCTGAGGAAAGCAAGCTTCTGGGTTAAACTGCGGCGGGAGGTTGTCTCTAAGCTTTAATAAGCTTATTCCCTTGGCTCAGCAGAGAAGGAATTCTTCACTAGTCCATTAAATAGTTGTTTCTGTGATCCCTTGCTTGCTCTCGCGCCGGGGGCCCTAGTAGCAGGCAGCTCAGTAGTAGAACTTCTTGCATGCTGTCGACACAAGCTTCTGCTTCACCCTTCTCTCCCAAAATCATTGTTGGATCTCGATGCAGGCTGGTAGACTACACTTGATAGCTGTTGAAGGGAATAATTAACACCTAGAGACTGGGAGGGCTGAAAAATCATTGTTTTAAACATTGTCCCTGTAGTATAGCTGTTCTATAGTTTTTCTTCCAAGAGCCTCTGAGATGTATCTTAAACACTGATTTTTCATGGCTGCTGCTGTCAGCACTTGATGTTCAAGTTCCTACTCTCTTTTGAAGTTTTGCCCTCAAGGGAGCTGTGTTGAGAATTCACTCTACCAACAGGAGAAATTTCTGTAATGCAAATGAAATGCTGAACTGAGTTGTTCACACCTGCCTTGAATAAAAGCAAAGATTGAGACTTACGTGTCTGTGGTGGGGAAGAGGAGAATGATTTCCGGATTTACCCAATTGAAGCAGGTTGCTAATGCTGATGGGCTCATGTAGAATACTCACCCAGGAGCTGTTATAGCAACCTGTATTGATCTGTCTCCTGGAAAAATATGTTCTTGTGTTGAAGATACTGAGTCTTTATTGTAAGCCTATGTCCTATGGAAGGTTGTGATTAAAATAACTTCCTTCGTAATGGTGGTTCTCTGGAAACGATGTAGCTGTTGGTTTGGCTGCCCTAAAAGTGGTGGCCCAGAGCTGTGAAGGTTTCAGACTCAGAGGGTGATATATAGGTGAGGTGTGAAAGGCAGCAGCCTGAAGTGGGTACTTCAGTGTAAATGGCATCTCAGGAGCTAGTGTACACCAATACAGAGCAGGTGCATATAGGTTATTCTAGTCTGAGTGCTCAGCTGAATCAAATGTTTACGTGCACAGTCCTTGAAATAGTGTGGTGCTGAAAAATAAAACTGTGAAAGCTGGGTGAGTCAAGTTACATTTCCTCTATCTGCTGCAGTGATGAGAGAGACGGTGTTTGCGTCCTTCCCTCCTGCACTGGCCTTCTGTCCACCCTGAAGAAACAAACAGTTTGTTGACATATTTGAATAGTCCCCAGGTAACCCCCAGGCTTTCCATTTCTGGCAATCCTAGAATATGTAAGAGGTCTTGAAGATGACTTAAGCAGTAGTGGTTGTTACTGCTGTCAGATAAAGTTTCAGTGCCACAAACACTGTTGGAAGGAAATATGAGAACTCTCTCCCTCTGTATTGCCTCTCCAGGAGAGCGAGGTACAGATATCTGGGTCCTCTGCAACACAGATGTCTGGAATTGCTTGAGAGACCATGGAACATGTGACTGCCAAAGTACTTTTTTTGTAATAACTTCATATGCTTCTCATATGAAATCATGGGAACAGTACTTGTGAAGGAGGATGGCCAAAAAGCCAAGTTATGTAGAAATCTAGACATCTAGAAGTCTAGAAATAGTGCAAACAGAGCTTGCCACTGGGTTAACTTTGTGGACAAGAGCAAGTCATAGATGGACAGGAATCTTCAAGTTGCCTTTACAAGATTAGCTCAGAAGTATCCCGTTAGCTTGCATATAAGCCCTGTTTTTTTACAATTTCTCTAAATGATTAGGGAAACAAGTCTTGAAGCAGCCTTGGAAGCTTCAAGCCTATATAGTTTAAGGATATCTTTTGATTTAAACAATCTGCTCTGTTGTCGCTCAGGCAAGAAATAGTGCTATAAGCAAGGCAGGGCTCGCTTGTCGCAGAGTTTGTTCTACGGAGAGACTGTGGATTATGATCTAGCACTAGCATCAAGCAACCCACTGAGGTCCTGAACTGTGGCTAGTAGTCTGCAGTTTTGCATTAGGCATTATCTTGTCTCTTTGTAATCTTTTTTCCAGTACTGTAATACAACATTTATGCTATCAAGATAAAAGCTGATAGTATTTAGTGGACCAGCACATTCTTGAGGTGCTTGCCATGCAACATGACTTGTGGGTTATACCACATTGAGAATGTTTGTTAGGAATCTGGTAATACTACTTAGTAGTCCAGTGAAAGGTAATACTGTTATGAATTTTCTTTGTCGTCCTTTCAGTGAGTGGTAGGAGGGATGACAAAATGATGCACAGGTTGAAATAGGCCTTACATATACTGCGCACTCTAATTTGTAATCTCCTCTCTCACCCATTAAAATGTAGGCTTCCTCAGGTTTTTTACCAGTGTCCTCAGATACTGTCTAGAATGTGTCACATTACTGTTTTGTACCTGTTCTACCTTCTCCAGACTAACTGGTGAGAAGAGGTGATGCTGCTTTGTGCTGCTTCTGCCCAACTTTTAGTTGAGTGACTCAGCAGTGCCAGTGTGGATCTGATTATTACTACAGGGAAAACCTTGAAAATATGAAATTGTTTCCTTTCTTCCTTCCTTACTCCTAACTGCTTGGATTTACAGAAGAAGATCTAGAAGGGGGTCATTAAATAGGAACATCAGACTAAGGAAAGAAGGGATAAGAGTTGATTTGGAAACAAGAGGAGAACTAGGAAGAATTTAAATTAGTTTGCTAACAATATGTTCTCCTAGTTTTGCCACTTCTGAATTATATATGTAATAATTCATGATGTCTCAACTGGATTATCATTGTCTGGCCCCAGGATAAATCTGAGATGATGGATTGTGCTTGCTCTGGTGAGTGTTTGCTCTATTTATTGAGTCTCACATGGAGAAGAGTGTTACGGTGCATCTTGTGCTCATTAAGGCAGAGTTAGGATGCCTAGAAATAGAGTTGAGGTGCACAGAAGCATATTGGTGCATGTTCTTGGGTCTTGCTCAATAATATTTGTTTCCTTTTGTAACTGCTGGAAGTTCATGTTACTGGATATATCACTTTATAGTTCTGTTTCTCGAGCATCGTTTTCATCTCTTGCAGGCCAGACCCGGGATCCAGTCAGATCAGACTGTGCTTGCAGGTTTTGAAAGCTGTCCAGAAGCTGGCTCATGAGTCGACAATTATGGCAAGAGAAACCTGGGAGGTTTTGTTATTATTTCTTCTTCAGATCAATGACACTCTTCTAGCAGCTCCGACTGTGCAAGGTTCATGTTCATCTTCCATTTGGTTCGATTACTGGAAAAACTTCTGGCTCTTCTTGGCATTCAGCTGCCAGCAGGATGGGGGAACCCATTAAAAGCTCTTAGGAGCTGCCAAAACACTATAGCTCACTCCTAATTCTGCCCCATTACTCCAAAATAAAGCATTGCGAGAAAAGACTGAATGATTTGGAGCTGAGTTTTCCTAAAAGTATTTTTGCAGGACAGTGACTTTATACAGGAACAGTTTGGGATGAACAGTTTCAGGCAATGTTGTTCCCTGTTTGTTTCACTGAAACCCCTTTGTCTTGCTGTTCAGCCTGCCTAGTGCAAATAGTGTCAGTTTTACCTATTTAAAAAAAAAAGACTATATAGGCACAGTGCTGTATAGACACAGTGCAATAGAAGACTGTCTAAGATTGTGTAATAAGGGACAGCAGGAATTCACCACATGTGGCTGGGCTTTATGTATTGTATTTGGTCTTGCAAAAAGGCTAATTGGCTATAGGAAGCAATCAAGGATGACTCTGAAAAATTATGAAAAAAAAGGGCTTAATCTCTATGCACTTTAACCAAAACCTCCTCGGGGAGATATTTCAAGTTATTTACATGGAACCCTGACTGAAGATACGCTTTGTTTCTGTTATAAGGTGGCATTGCTGAGAATCTGGCTGAGAAATTAATTGGCGTGCTGTTTGAGGTATGGTTACTCGCTTGTACACGGTGCTTTCCAACGCCTCCTTACTGGAAAACTGCCAAAGAGATGGTGGCTAACTGGCGACATCATCCTGCAGTAGTTGAGCAGTGGAGCAAGGTCATTTGCGCCCTTACTTCCAGGTAGGAGAAATCCCACGGAAATAAATGCATGTATGGGGATAATCATGGTTATACATGTTTTGGAGTTGCTTATTTGTGGAATGCGCAGCAATCCAAAAGTGAATATGCAATGCAAAGTGAGATCTTGCTGTATCCTTGGACTGTGAGTGTACTCCTTTGTTCTGCAAGGGAAGATCTGAGTTAGATTCTCTCTGTTCTTGTGTAAGCTTAGCACCTCTCTGATATTTAGCGCTTTGTGGTGTGTGTGTGTGTATTAGTCTCCATAATTGTGACTCTTCATCATATGCGCTGAGGAATGACTCAGGAATATTAGTGTAGCATTATATGTGTATGTCACCATCAAAATTATTAGCTGCTTTTATTAGTGCTTATGCTGCTGGGTTTGAAGTGACTCTTGGACTCTGTTTGGACGCTATGAAGCTGAAACTGTGTTACAGCTGCCTGGCACCTGTGCTCTGGCAGTTGGGATGTGATGGGCCAGGGGCAGACCACAGGCTCTCTGCTCTAGAGAGTAGGGGAGAAGAGCTGTACCAATTCTTGCTGTGTATGGGAACAGTGAGGATCATATATGATAGAATTGTTTAGGTTGGAAAAGACCTTTAAGATCATCAAATCTAACCATCCGCCCAGCACTGCCAAGCCCACCACTAACCCATGGTCCCAAGAGCCACATCCACAGGTCTTTTAATACCCTTTGGTGACTCCACCACTACCCTGGGTAACCTGTGCCAGTGCCAGACAATCTTTTCCATCCAATCTAAACATCCCCTGGCACAACTTGAGGCCATCTCCCCATGTCCTGCCCCTTGTTACCTGGGAGAAGAGGCCAACCCTCTGGTGGCTCCAACCTCCTTTCATGTAGTTGTAGAGAATGAGAAGGTCTCCAGAGTCTCCTTTTTTCCAGGCTGAGCACCCCAGCTCTCTCAGCTGCTCCTGGTGCTCCAGCCCCTTCCCCAGCCTCGTTCCCTTCTCTGGATATGCTCCAGCCCCTTAACGTCTTTCTTGCCGTGAGGGGCCCAAAACTGACCCCAGGATTGGGGTTGCCTCACCAGTGCCCAGCACAGGGGACAGTCACTGCCCTGGTCCTGCTGCCACACCATGGCTGGTACAGGCCAGGTGCCCTTGGCCTCTTGCCCACTTGGGCACACCAGGCTCTTGTTCAGCTGCTATTTATCAGCACCCCCAGGGCCTTTCCAACTGGGCACCTTCCAGCCACTCTGCCCCAAACCTGTAGCTCTGGGGTTGCTGTGACCCAAGGGCAGGACCCATCACTTTGCCTTGTTGAACCTCATAGAGCGGCTTCAGCCCCTTGATCCAGCCTGCCCAAATCCCTCTAGCGATCCTTCCTGTCCTTCAGCAGGTCAGCTCCTGCCCGCCTCGGTGTCACCTGCAAACTGAAGGAACACTCACATCTGGGAGCTGCAGGAGAGTTTTGGCTGTAGTAAGGTTCTGAACAGTGAGGGGAGTTTCAGTACCCTTAATATTGAGGTCTTTTTGGTATGAAGTCTTTGTGGGACAACCCTCAGCCTCTTGGAGGAAAGAGCTGAATTAGTTGCTGGTAAGAGGGTCATCTGGGTCTCCTTCCAGCTCTCCTGGAATATCATCAGTAACTTATTTCTGTGAAAGTTCAAAGATGTGTTAAAATTGCTGCATTGTGAAATATTCAATAGTGTCTTTTTCTGCAAAGGTTTATTATAACTTTGAAAACTTTTCCTTTGAATTACCTGTCAAAATATGAAGTGTGGATAGATTTTTCCAGGTTATGCAGCTATTTGTTAAACCCCTGGGAAATAAAGCTGCAATACAAGCTCTGTGTATTTCCCACGCTATTTCTTTAGCTATTTTTAGCTTGTTAGATGTAGCGTTACATAACAGAAAATACTTTATGATTCACTGATCTGAAAAGAACAGCTCTGTCTCAAAACATGTGTTGGTGTTCTGCACCATGCGCTGTGCCTACACTTTCTCTCCCACTGTTGACTAACAGTCTTGGTTCTGTTGGTGCACAGAAGTCTGCAGGGTTTCTGGAATGTTTTAGTCTGTGTTCAGTAGTGTTGAGTTATGACTGATACATGGAAAGTTAGGCCCCTCTGAGACTGGCTTTAAGTTCAGTGATATTTTAAGCTGCATTTTTAATACTTCAATGAAGCTCCAGCTTCAAACAGTTTAAATGTTTTAGTAAACGCTTCTGTTTTGGGTTATTAGCAATAAGCTGAGAGTAAATGTTTCAGATTAAAACCATATGGAAATTTATATGTGGAAATCTGTACGCATGTGCAGTGTTAATTTCTGTCCTTGGCTATGATTTTTAGCAGGATGAAGCTGGAGTCTTAATTGTGTTGCCATACCAGTAGATACTACTTTTACCCCATCTAGGTTGCTTTAAGTATATTTTAACTGTCTTGGATGTGTGTTTTAAAATTTATTTCTGTCATCAATCATTCTTGAAAATGTCCCATATTTCATTAAGGATTTGGTCATGCTCTTTGAAAAACTGGTTTCTTGCAGTCATAGGGAGACCTGAAGCAGTGCACTGTGTTGCCAGGCCGTGGTGTGGGGCATGACTGTGCATGGGGTTGGGCCAGGATCTTTTGGATCTTTCAGAGCCAGGTAATTCCTCAGCAAAAACATATCATGAGGTCATGCCTCTGGGCACTAAATGTAGGTTGACACAGGGCTGGAGAGCATTTGCTGCCTGGTACAAATGTGTGTATTTCTGATGTTAAGGTAACTTCCCAGTCTGACCATTCCCAAAACTCTCTGGCAGTCACTCTCCCATCACCAGCGCCTTTAACTGCTGGGACTGAAGCCCCTTTGCAGCAGCAGCTCCAGTGAGCCGAGGAGAGCCCTGCTTGACTCCCTGCATCCCCCCACTCTCACAGTCAGACCGGGTTTCCTCACCAGTTCGACTCCAGGTTTCCCATGGGAGTCTCAGATGTCTTGTTCCATAAAGCCTCTTATTCCTGGTACAGTAACTCAGAAACAGCTTGAGCTGGTGCCTCCGAGGAGCAGCCCCAACAAAAGACTGCTGGGCTTTTATCCCCTCACAGTCCAAGCTCTTGCAAGTCTCGGCTCTTCCTCCCTAGGCCCTTCCTCCCTTCCCTCCTCAGCTCCTGCAGTGTCTGAGCACCTGGCTGGGCCACAGGTCCAGAGCCCTTTGTTATGCACAGGGTCAGCATTTCCCAGCCTCTTGCCCCGGGCTTCCTTCAGGGAGCTCAGTCTGCAGCTGTGACTGCAGCTGCACCACCAGCTCCTGCACTGAATAGATTCCTCATCATCCTTGCATCTGGAGAAGGCCTCATGTCCTAAAGCTCTTTTGCTTTTCTGTCCAGGCTAGGTACAGTTAATAGGCTGTGATTTCAGATACTTGTGTTAATTGGCTGCAGGTTACTGTAGTGCCCACTGCTGGGAGAAGTGGAAGATGGAAATTCAGCCTGTTTGACTCTTGGTTTAGGAGTCAGCCATAGACTACTTTTCTCCTCCTCTTCTCCTAGTTGTAATGACTTTATCTCTATAAAACTGTATAGCTTTATAAGTGAGCAAGGATGAATGGGACATTTCTTGACCATTACAAGGAAGTTAGCTTAGGGAAAGACAAACTGATTTCTGGGAATGCTGGAATATTGAGAAGGTGCAATACAGATCTCTTCCATTCCTTTAGAGAACATCAAGATTATGTTGATCAGGGAAATTGAACTGTAGTTTGGTAAAGCTGGGTATGAGGCAGGGGTCAGATTAGATAGCAGGAGCTCAGTGAAGGTCACCGGTGACTCTTCAGGTGGTTACAGCTCTTCTAGGGAAAGATCTCCATTTGTTCAAGCATTGTCCTCATGGCACTGGATCACTGGTTTGCTCTTTGCTGATCTGTAGATCCCAGCCTCTGGCAGATGTGGTGCATCTGTTTTGAACTCACTAAACTGTGGGTTGCAAGTCCTGTGCTTGTAGGTCGACAAGTGAGTGCTGCTCAGGGTGCTGGGGTACAGTGTAGGTCATCAGTCATGAGCTGGAATTTAGAACTGCAACCTGATACGACTTGCTAGTGTCATTGAATGCTTGAGCTAAAGAGCTGTGAGGATAAGGGCTTGAATTCCTTCTTTTTAATTTTTTTAAAAATTTTTTCCCTCTTCCTTCACATGTAACGTCCTGTCAGATGTGCATGTGGCTGCGATAATTGGTGACCTCTCTGGCTAAGTGATGGGAGAGCTGCTGAGGGGTCTTGTGCCTTAAGAGCTCTTGGGTTTGGCTGGAGGTTTAGGCAGTCTCCAGGTGGGCACCATCCAAGGCTGTAAGAGGGCTGAGTGATTGTATAAAATGTGGGTCTCTAGGAAAGCTTGGGATGTTGCATTGTTGCCTGTGGACTCACCTGTGGGCTGCTGATACCTTTGGGGCCCAAATGCACTATTAAATTTTGAGGAGTATGAGCTGAAGGACAGGTCTGTCTGACTTGCCTTCTAGATTGCTGCGTTTTACATATGGACCTTCATTTCCTCCGTTCAAAATTCCTGATGAAGATGCTGGTCTGATTCCTCTTGAAATGGATAATGAGTGCGTTGCACAAACATGGTTTCGCTTTTTACATATGCTGAGGTATTGTAATTACAGCCATCCATTGTTCCTGTTCTTGCATCAGCTCTATACATTTGCATGAATGAAACATTTCTCTGGAGATTGCCAAGATTAAGCACCTAAGTAGAATAAAATGAGAGACTTGTGCCAGTGCCCTGCAGCAGCTCAGGGTGGGCCATGAGTGGTGTTGTACAACTTTGAGCTCTGACGCTTTCAGAATGTAAGCTGGTTTAGTTAATTAAAAACTATTTTAGCAGTTTGGCATTTTGGAGGATCTGAAAAACAGGAGTTCAATAGAATTTTGTTTCTCTGAGATAACAAATAGGAAAAGCTGAACCATAGTTCTGGGAGATGCATATGACTTCCATTTATTCTCCAGGTTAAATTTAACCTACAATTTATTTTTAAAATGGGTGTTTATGTATTTATTTTTATGAAGAAATCTATACAGTTAGATTAACACATATGTTAAAATTTTCTTAAATGCACAGCTGAACCAGATGCTGTGTTTTGTTTTGAAGATTTTTGGATGTGGCATTACATTAATGCTCTCAATCGCCAGAATATTAGACAATTGATACGAAATACTATCTAATAGTTAAAGTTAGATAAACATTAGACTGTTTAAAATTTACTTAACTAAAAAACCCTCTTTCTTCATTTGTAGTACTAATGTCACAAGTACTGTACTCTTCAAATATGGAGTTTACAAATTTGCTGTTTCAGGATTTGAGTCAGTCAGGAAAAGTTGCTCAAACTTTTGCAATCTACTCCTCTTCTTGTCACTGTTTGACAATATTTAATTCTTTGCTTACCCTTCTAGAATAACTTTAACAATGTAAGGAACTCTTAACTGGGTTCAAAAGACCTCATAAGTAATTAATATTACTGCAATAATTAGTCTAGCAAGTGTACGCTCTGGTTTGTTTTATTTTACTAAAATTGTTCAGTGTGTTTGGGTAATGTTTGAGATGAAGACAGTTATATACTGCCAATCCAGGAAGTGAAAATTGCCTTCCTGTGATGGAGTAACAGCTGAAATGTATTGATAGTGGATGCTGGTTTCTGGTGTTACTTAAATGCCTTAAACTATTGCATCTTCAAGTGTTTTTAAAATCCTAACAGCTGTTCTTAAACTGACTAACATATATTTTGTCTCTTTTTGTGTGCAGTAATCCTGTGGATTTGAGTAACCCAGCCATTATTAGCTCTACCCCCAAATTTCAGGAGCAGTTTCTGAATGTGAGTGGGATGACTCAAGAATTGAATCAGTACCCTTGCCTTAAACACCTGCCTCAAATATTCTTTCGTGCCATGCGTGGAATCAGCTGTTTAGTGGATGCATTCCTAGGTAATGCTTTTGTCTTACACGTCGATAGCTAGAAATATTAACTTAATCATTATTTTATTCTCTTTAAATCTGTGTTCTCCATAAATACAGGAATAACAATTTATCATTTGCAAGTATATCCTGGAATTGATGAGGAGGGGACCTCAGATCACTTCTAAAAAAATCTGTATATACAACAATAACATTTGAATGCATGAAGTTGTAGATGGCCTTAGTTTCAAATGCAAAACAAATAAATAAATCAGAAATATAAAATAAAACAAAACCAGGGATCTCTTCCCCAAACAAGGCTTCTTTTCTCTTTCCATCTAATCACCAACGCAAGTGCTATGCTTTAGCATGTTGTGAGCGCTCACCACTGCGTTTCTAATCTTTGTGGCGACTGCTGTGTGCCTGTTTTATGAGGTGTTGAATTTGGATTGTCATCTTCAGATCTTTATGAGAGTTTCACTTAGTTTACAGTTAGTGAGTGACTACTGGTCACTTTCACTAGTAGAAAAGTCCTCTTTCTTTATGTCTGCTGGTAACTGAGTAGCTCTGGCTGGTCAGTTTTAAGTAACAGGATGGAGTACCTGAAATTTACAGCATTATACTTAATATGCTTCAGACTTACTGAAAGTTCTTCAGGGAACACATGCTGTTGTAAACTCGGAAGAGCTGCCTGTCTCCAGCTGCTTTTCTGCTTAAATGTATGCAAACACATGTCAGCTGCCATAAGCATGAGGCTGATGTGAGACTCCAGGAGACTCAAGCAGATGCTTAACAGTACTAGAAAAAAATGTGCCAGTGGAATGAGACTGTCAGCCTGGAGAAGGGCAGGCTCTAGGGACACAGGGGGCAGGGTTAGACTGGATATTGGGAAGAAATTCTTCCCTGTGAGGGTGGCGAGGCCCTGGCACAGGTTTCCCAGAGAAGCTGTGGCTGCCCCATCCCTGGAAGTGTCCAAGGCCAGGTTGGACGGGACTTGGAAGAACGCGGTCCCTGCCCATGGCAGGGGATGGACGAGAGGGTCTTTAAGGTCCCTTTGAACCTAAACTATTCTGTGGTTTTATGAATCAGACACTTCAGACTTCTAAAGATCTTGTAGCAAGATGAAGCACCCAGGGTGATAATAGCCCACCTGGAGTGTGGAGACAGAGACTACAATGCTTTGGGGCACAGGAGAGTTCTCAGTGAAATTAAATTCAGGCTGTAGATATGGATTGAGAGAGCGTGCTCAGGCAGACTTGAGAGCTGCAGAAACCCCATCAGCGAAGGCTGGTGGGAGAGCTCATTACCTTCTGTCACAAGTGCTAAAGCGTTGGGTTTTATCTTGCTCTCCCTGGTACCTACATGATGTTTGGCAAAATAGTGCATCTTCTTTTCCAGCCAAATGTACCAAAACAATAGGTTTCATGGTGCATGCTTTGCCTGGGGTATAACACTGATGGTTTAGCAGGAGCAAATTGTTCTGTAATGTATTATGAAAAGTACTTAGGTGCTTTAATTAACATGGTCAAGAAAAATCTGGGTCAAAGTCTCAAGCACACTGCAGTTCCCTACTTCATTTTTCAAATGGAGCGTGAAGGTGTTGGTATTCATTAAAATGGGCAGAAGTGGTGTTTGTCACTTCAAGTTTTGCAGATGTTGAGTTGCTTCTGGTTCTGACAGGGAAGAGCTCTGTACACCGTGAGTTTCCCTAAAGCTGGATAAAAACCGGTCTAATGTCCTGCTGCTGCCAGAAAAATTATAACTTACTCTTCTTTCTTACTCTATCTTGTGTACTGCCTTAGTATTTGACTGTTCAGCAGCTGATTAAGCTCAAACCGAGCAGAAAGCTGTGTGGTGGATGGGTTTAATCTTAATTTAGTGAGCTAAGGTGACTTTAAGGGCCAGACATCTTAGAGATGTCTCAGAAAAAGTTGTGGGAGTTCTGATTGGGAAAGAAAGGCAAAGGTGAGAGGCATGTGAATTTTGGCAGAAGTGAGCTGTGAAATTGTCTTTGGCAAGTGAACCTTGCTCCTTTCCCTCTGCCTGCTTCTAGGCTGGTTCCTCCCATCTGTCATTTCCCACAGCCTTAAGGTGTGGGGTCCTTTGGTGTTTTTTAATCAATTGCTTATCTGATGTAATTAGTGTTTTCATTTGCTTATGCGTTTATTTCTGCTAATAGTAAAATAGGGAGAGATATTTTTGTTGCTACTGCTGTTTTGGGGAACAGGGGGAAGCATGGCTGTTGACCAAAGGATCCAGTGCTTACTAATGGCCTGCTCTGTGTGAGCCCATGGAATTCTTGCTGAAAGCCTGCTTTATTCCTGGCCTTACAGGCATTTCCCGACCCCGGTCAGACAGCGCACCACCCACGCCAGTGAACAGGCTGAGCATGCCCCAGAACACTGCTACCAGCACCACTCCACCCCACAACCGGAGGCATCGGGCAGTGACTGTGAACAAAGCGACGATGAAAACCAGCACTGTAAGATTTCATACTCTGTATTTGAGTTGCTGACCCTTTGGATCATTTCCTCAGTTAGAGGAAGTAATTTCCTTGATTCTAGGAGCTGATCTGTTCTTCTGTTCAAACAGGTAACTACTGCACATGCTTCAAAGGTGCAGCACCAACCCTCTTCTACTTCTCCACTCTCTAGCCCAAACCAGACAAGCTCTGAGCCTCGGCCACTTCCAGCTCCTCGCAGGCCGAAGGTTAACAGCATCTTGAACCTCTTCGGATCATGGTTATTTGATGCAGCGTTTGTTCACTGTAAACTCCATAATGGAATAAACAGAGACAGCAGCATGACTGGTAAATATTACAAAAAATATATGTACACTTTTTTCCTTGTTTTATTGACATTTCCTACCTGCAAGATTAACACATGCATAATCCAAAAAAAGTAAAATCTGAAGTGCTCTGTTGTAGTTAATCCCTTGAGCTGAGCCAGCATCTGCTATTAGCTGAGCAGGTGTTTGGGGATTTCAAAGTTTAGAAAAAGCCCACTTTTTACTATTAAATACTCCCTTGCTCTAACAAGCATGGCACTTCCAATTATGATATTGGGGAAAATGCTATTAAGTGAAGGAAATCATATGGTAGGAGTCCACTTCTTAATTTGAAATCTGCTTGAGTATCTGTGATTAATAGCAACTATTTATATCAACTCTTTAATATTTGAAAAATTGTCCTACGTCACTCCACATAATGCACGAAGTGGTACTTCTCCTTGGTTTTGTAGAGTGTTATGAAAACAGTAGTCCTTAAAAGGCAGCAACTTCACTAGCTCTATCAGTTATGGTTGCCGTGTGTTTTCCTTAATGGCTTGATATCTTTGTTGTCTTCAACCCTTAACTGCCAAACTTATTTTGTCTCCTGTGCTTTGCTCAGCTGCAGAGGTTAGATTTTTTGAGATATCATAGCAGAATTAGTGCTCTGCTCAGAGAGGCTTTTTGGCTCTCATCTTACTTTTGGTGAATAATCTTTCTCACTCCTTGCATTTTTCCTGTTCCTTGTGTATTTTGAATGTCTGCTAACTTTTCCAAGAGATCTGTCAATCAATCTGTCAGTAACTCACTGGCCTAAGAAAAGTAGGGGAAAGACATTTGTTGTAGCAAGTTGGATGTATAGTGGGACTTGACAGCAGCAGTTAAACTGGTGGTCTTCCTTGCTTATTATGTCAAATTCCTGTGTGAAAGCTTAGGATTTGGGATCTTCTAAAGGTGTTTTTAGATAGGTAACACATTGTTTTTGAAAGTGTTCGTTGTAGGTTTCTGTGGTAGGAGCTTGGAATCTCTCTGTAAAAGGCCTGTGACTCATGGCTAGGGAAACAGCTGAGCTCGGGAAGGAGCAAGGCATCCTTTGAGGGTGTGTTCGGTTGCATATGCATTTAATGTATTACTACATGTAGTGCTTTTCAGATTGATTAGATAATCTTAATTTTGACATAGCCTATTTCTTGAGCAATTTTAATGAAATGCTTAACCTGTAAAGGAAGGATGTCAGCTGAGGTGGTGCTTATGCAAAAGCACCATCAGCTGTAAACAGAGGTGTTGTGGTGCTGGCAGAAGTACACAGTCATCCAAAATCAAAAGGTTTAACTTCCTTGAAAGGGTTCCAGGGCCTTCTGTTCATATATGCAATGTCTTAAATCACCTAACAGCAATCAGAAAATTGTTGTGTTACTAGCCTTACAGACTTGCCTTGGATAGCCTTGGAGATAGCCTTGGACTATCTCCAAGCCAGGTTTACTGGCTTTCTGCAAACCAGAGACAGCTGTTTGGAATTTAGTTAATCCTGTTCCTCCTCTGTGCTCTTCTGAGCTGTCCATAGCTAGACCAGTCTTTGTGCATCACATGATCTGCTGTGTATTAGCAGCAGTGTTTCTGAGACAATGATGTTGGTGGACTCCCAGGAACCTGGCTGTGTCATGTCCTGTTTTTTTAGCGATTTGGAAGACAGAATTAACTTACAGAAATTTAGTCAAGTGTCTGCTGCCCTTGCAGAGTGTTGTTACTGCTATGTAAGGTCACTGGTCATGGTAGTGCCAAGGCGGGCTGGCTGAAGGAGAGAGAACTGAGGATGAACCTGTACTGCTGAAACTCTGTAGAGAGGCCCCAAACTCTGATTGCCTGGTTTATCCTTTTGCTCGGCATCTGCTTAAGGTGGGAGAATGAGCAAGATGTGTAAATGGCCAGGCCTCTGAAGCTTCTGCTGACTTGAAGCATCAGTGTCTTTTGAATGAGCTTTAAATCCAAATCAAAAAGTTTTTATGCTTGGAATCTGACCTGTGATGCCTGATGCCTCCAAGCGAAATCTTTTCCTCCTTGAACAGCATAAGGCAGGAGGTGCTATGCTGGCTGATGAGGTGGGCCATGAGGGTTCTGTATTAGGGCCCCCCATCGCAGAAGTGAGGCCCATCAGTAACAATCAGATCTGCACATTGTGCCCATCTACCTGCTCCTGCTGCCCAATGTAGATGTGGCTTGAAGGAGGAGGGCCAGCAGAGAAGGGATGGTTGGCTGCGACAGTCCCTACCCTTAGGAAAGATGTATAATATAAATCTGATGCTTTACAGCTGCAGTTTGGCTATTCCTCTATGTCGTGGTCCATCTGCTATCCTTTGTAGCCATGACACTTCAGCCACTAGCTGGAATATTCGTACCATGTCTGACACTGCTGTTGATAATCTTAGCATTACCTTCAAGAAGCACTATTACTTTTATGGGTGCTTTAAATATTTTGATTGGGAAGTGTCTGCACTTAAAATCAGCTTTGCCATGTAGTATTGTCTTCCACTGGCCAACACACACTATTTGTCTTTAGGTCTGGAGCTGCAGCTGTGTAAGATCTCAGCAGCTTTAAACCCTTCTAATGTTTGCTTTGTTTCAATGCCATGCAGTTAAGAATTCCTTCTCTTTTGGCTGTCTGATATGGCTTCTCTGTTTGTCTGCCAGCTGGGGGACTGAGGACCACTTTGTGGACGTATTACAACTTGCTCCTTAGTCCTGTAGAGACCCCTGTGCCTCTGGAACTCTGCTTTTTCTACTGTGTGTTTCTCTCGCCTCTTCCGTCGCGTGGCACAGTCTCAGTGAGAATCGCTATGATGTGATTACCAAAGAGAGATTCATGTGCTCAGTGCAGTACCTAGCAGGGGTCCTGTGGATGAGCCATGGTCTCAAGCTCTAGTTCAGAATTTAGTTTGGTTCTTTTAAACAAATCCTGCTGATACACATGGCCAAACACATTGTCCTTGTTCCATCTTACAGCACACCTTTTCGATGAGCTCTAGGAAATAAAGAGCGCTTGATCAAGGCTGATGTGAATGAGTACCCCTCTACCCTTCCTTTTTTCCTTGTCCTGGGATCTCATGTTTTACCACTGGAACTCTTTAACCTCCATAAAGGAAGTAATGAAAAATGATGGGTGGAAAAAATGTCCAGCTTTTTGTAAGTCTTGAGATGAAAAACTGTCTAAATGGATAGAAGGGTAACTGAGCTTGCTCTACTTGACCCTGCTTTGCTGGGGAGGGCTGACTATCTCCAAAGGCTTCTTCAGCCTCAACTCTCCTGATTCTGTCAGGTTAACTGCTGCCTCACTGTTTTTCAATTTTCTGTGATCTCATGGGTGAACTTCTTGTACCAACTCTTGACTGGAAAACTGTGGATATTCCACATTTGTGGTTGTTCTGGTTTTGTCTGTCTTTGGGAAGAGAGAATTGTTCTCTCAAGGTTAGCTGGAAGTCATCTGTATACAGTTGCTGCTGGTAGAGGTTATCACTTGGAAAGCGGTTGTCCTGTTTGCTCTTTGAGCCTTGTCCTTCAAGGTAGTCCTGTGTCATTGTTTGGATTCTGAAGCAGAGCAATGATCTTGCCATCATTGGCATGATGGTTTTGGACCTTGAGTGTCCTTATCAGGTTTTAGTTTCTGCACCCGGACTTTGATGGTGAAGCTTTATAGTGGGCAGCTGATAAACATCACTGTGTTGTGGTGAGAGAGTAAAAATGGCCTGTTGGAAGATTCATAGGTGGTTTGAAAGCAGGTGGATCCTGCTGGCTTAGTCGTTAGAATTAGATGGGTGTGGAGCATTTATGTAGCTGAAAGTGTGGGATAATAGATCCCTATGGTAGATAACACCTTCATAAGAAATTGGCTACAGAGCTTGTATGAGGTTAACCCAAGAATGACAGCTTGGGGTGTGTGTATCTGTGCCAGGGCAGGTTCAGTGTTTCAGACAAGCTTGGCCGTACAGTGCATGCTACTGCTACCTACTGTCCTCAGCCTTTGAGAATGGGGAGAGGCTCACCAGCACCTTGTGCCAGCATTTCAGCAACTGAACCTTCCAATCTGATGGGCTCATTCTCAGTCCTTGTACCTAAAAGATGCCGGCTCTGCAATTTACAGCAGCTGAAGGAGACACCTCCGGGGCTTGCTGGTATCGCCCAGGAGCTGTTGGCAGTGGGGGAGCCTTGGGGTGTATCATTACCCTCACCTCTTCTGGCCCTACTGTCACTAATGTCCCACAGCATGTTTCTGGGGCTCTAGAAGCAAATTCTAAGCAGCCTTGACTGGGGACATCATGAGTGCTGCTGAGGGGCTTGGTTACAGGTCTGACCCTGCCTGTTCAAAGTAGCTCTCCTCAGGTGGTGGGTAGTACCTGGCTGCTGGAGTTCTTACTCCCTTCTTTCTCTGGACGTTTTTTGAGATGTTAATGTTTCTGGGAGTGTTCTACCTTTTGTTTCGGCTTTGAAGATTGTTAATGGAGCTGGTGGTCAGGGGAGGCACGCTCAGGTATTCTGGTTGTTAGCAACTTGGCTTAGGGAAATGGGAGCTGTAATACCGTTGGGAGCTCCTGGTTTGGAAGCAGGAGTACTGCTGTGAGAAGGTTGCAGGTAAGTAACTTTCCACCTGCAAAACATACCCCAATTCAGAGGAGCCTTAGGATAGCCTGGTGTATTTCTCCACATGCACTGCGACATGGGGACAGGTCTGTGAGCTGAGAAGGGTTAATACATTCTGTTAAAGAACTGATGTATGTTGATATGAACAGCTCTAAATCTTAGTCATATTTTGTAACTTTTTGTTCATTGTTTTGCATGGTACTTTCAAAACCATAATTTTGGACCTGTATGCCAATTTCCTATGTGTTTAACAAGCTTGCTGTATCATAAAGCTTTTAATCTATTTTTTAAAAAGCTAAAAGCTTCTTAACTTATATTACGATTTCACCATCTTAAAAGTATTTTATAACTACTGCTGTCCTTTGATTTGTTTCCATTTTATTTCTATTATCTTGCAGCATCTTTTATCCAAATTCTTCTTTCTTATAAATCTTGTAAGTAGGAACCAGTAGCTTTTCCTTAATTGCGGTCATGCTTTTATTTTTCCATAATCCCATATTTTATTTGTAAATTCATTCTCATTGTCTCTTGTAGCTTTTGCACTTTTACTTGAAAAAGACAAGTAATTTTTTTTGTGTGTGTTTCTGAATGGGGAGGATTGTTGGCAAAAGCAAATTAATCTGCCTGAATCAGTCCCATCTTTTCTGTACTTTAGTCTGTGATCATGTCATGAATTTCAGGACTTTGCACTAACCATGTTTTTTTTACTTAAAGCTTATTTTACAGACCTAGTGTTTGATTTGTATGCATTGTGCATGTAGTGTTTTTTTCCAACTACAGTATATTGCTGGATAGCTTATTTAGGACAAAACATGGCTCATGGGAAGATGCATAAAGATTTGTACTTATTTGCTACTTAATGGCAATGAAAATTTATGAGGTAAACGTAGGTTAAATGATAAATTTGAGGACAAAAAATTAGGAGTAGGCACTTGTCATTAAGACAGTTCCTTTAAAACAAAACAAAAAAGCACCCTATCTGTAAATTATCAGGTATTCCAACTGCTAAAGTGTTAACATGCCTTTGTTTGCAAGGCTGACTGTGAACCTGCTGTTCCCCAGTGTCCCAGAGCTGAGACAGAAGAAGTTCTCTTTTGCTGGTAGAAGCACATAGGTGTGATTATGTCAGGAGCACACATTATCTGCTGTTTGCTTTTGTAGTTTATGAAAGTTTTAGAAATCCATCTAGTCTTAGCTAAAAACAAGAACACACTCTTTAAGATGTTAGTAATCCTAGAGCGAAGCTGTCCGAGGAAGAGGAAAAAAAAATTAAAAAAAAAAACCCACATTGAGTGAGGTATATATTTTGTTTTGGTAGCTATCGTAGAAGAAAGGATGGAGCCAACAGAGCGAGTGGTCTCCTATCCACACAATGCTGATGTGTGAAAGGGAGACCAGAAACCTCTCCAGAAAGACATGGATTGGAGTGGTATGGACTGATAGAACTGGCCTGTGGGGTGGAAGCACAGAGCTGGGCAGAACTAGGTTAGGTCACGGTAGGCTCTGAGAGGGTCGCGGAGCTTCTTGTAGGATAGGGAGCAGGAGACGGCCAGCCCAGGGTAGCTGCTTTCTTACTTATTTGGCAGTTTTAGTGATCATGTGAGGAGAGAGGGACTAAATTAGGAGAATGGGATTCCACAACCTTCCCTTTCTCATACGGGGCCTTAAAATTTTTTATTTTTTTTAATAAGTATGTTTGTACAACAGAACTGGATCAAAGATGCTTGGTGTTCAGGGCAGCATGAGATGAGTTGGCCATCTGGAAGTTAAACACTTCCTTGGAGGTCAGTAGTAATGGCACCATCGAAATTTTTTTTGTCTTTTAAGGGAGCAAGGGAAGGTGGCATTTCACTTTTGTGGGAACAAGAACTAGGTGAGGGAGAACCTTGCCCTTCAGAGAGGGTAGGAAGCTACTATTGGATATAAGTGCACTCTTCCCAGCAAAAAGTTGGGACAGTCTCTAGGATATGAAGGTCAGTTGTTGTCATCCTTATGAAGAAAACAAGTTAGGTAAACCCACAAATGCTTCCTAAACAGAGGCACTGGCTCAAATACAGTGAACTAATAGCTTCATGTTACCTACTAAATTGGACTTGATCTTTGTGTCCAGGATCCCATGAGCCTATTCTGTACATTAACATGCACAGTGAAACACTGTTTTTTTTCTTCCCAGCTATAGCGACCCAGGCTAGTGTGGAGTTCCGCCGGAAAGGATCCCAAATGTCCACAGACACTATGGCTTCCAACCCCATGTTTGATGCAAGTGAATTCCCAGACAACTATGAAGCAGGAAGGGCAGAGGCGTGCGGGACACTGTGTAGGATATTTTGTAGCAAGAAGACTGGGGAGGAAATATTACCAGCTTACCTATCCCGGTACTAACCTATCTTCCAGTTGCTTTATTGGTGTAACTTTATGATGCAGACTAATGCCTAGTGAATAGCATTCAGTCGCTGTCTGAATCTCGTGTTGCCAGTTTAAAAACACCTAGCTGGCCTTCAGAGGCTGGAGGTGGGATTCCTGGCTAAGCCCAGCACTGTTTTCCTCTCACATTTTCATGATGCTGCTTTTCACTGGGTTTTCTTCAAGTTCCAGTTGAAGGAGAGTACCTTAAAGTGCCTCCAGCTGGAAAGAACATTGTCACTTTCTTGCCTCCTGTATTTTTATTTTTGTTTAGTTTGTCCCTGAATATTGTTCAGATGGAAAAAATAAGTGTGCAGGCATAAGACTTTGTACACTTCATTAGACCACAAAGGTTCTTATGTTGTCAAATACCACATCATTGGGTTTGGTTTTTTGTAGTTGCTTTTTATTCACCCTCTGAGTATTGCAATGTAGTAATATCCCATTATTTGAAACGGTTGTGTTTGAACTACAGTTCAGTTTTATTTCTGAGAAAATGAGGCAGTTTTACCTGTCATAGTATACCTTTTTCACAAATTTTTGTTATGTAAAATAGCAAAGGCTAGAGGCAGAGAATCAGTTTTAAATCGTGATTCTCTCAAACTGTTCAGGTACATTTGTCCCAGATGGCATCAAAACTTCGCAGAAGACTGAACAATTTTATTTTTTGAATGTTGTAGTATTTTTTGTGTAGATAGTTCATATTTCTCTTGGCCAGTCAGTGGGATTCCTCTGTGTCTGCAAGACTTTTGAAATAATTAAGAGGGCATACATATTCTCTAACGAGTAGCTGCAAAAGAAGCTAACTGCTCTAGGGTGATAGGGCAGCTGAATTTCTGCCCTTGCTTTTTCATTTGAAGTGGTTATGATTGTTCTTGTTTTCCAAATTGCTGATCAGTGTGTCTTGTCCTGACATCCTGTCCATTGTTCTGTCCACTGCCTCCCCCAAGATTTCACAGTATTTTTCTCGTGTTAGGTAGTTAAAATCAAGGTCTTGCTCCCACCCTTACCTGGGAAGGGAGTAGTAGAGAGCAGGTGATCCAAACACTGTTAGTAACCAGCTGGTTGTGCTTGCTCAGCTCCCAGTCCAGGTGTTGCAACAAGTCAAAGATTTCAGTAAAACTGTGCTGCGCTGGCTTTTCATATGAAATACCTGTCATTTGTGAGGGTTTATTAGGCTGGTCAGGTGTGCTTGCCTGTGCTCAAGTAATGTAGGGGAAGACTCATATCAATGTTTCCTAGCTCTGTTTTTGAAACTTACTCTATTTTATATAGACAAGATCAGATAGTGGCTGCACATTCTTCTTCATGTGGGATTCTGATGCTTTTTATGTGCAAATAATTTAATCTTATCTTTCTTTGTCAGATTTTACATGCTTTTAATTCAGGGTTTGCAGATAGCAGATTTCGTTTGCCACCCGGTTCTTGCCAGTGTTATTCTAAACTCCCCTCCTCTGTTCTGCTGTGACCTGAAAGGCATTGATGTTGTGGTTCCCTACTTCATTTCGGCTCTGGAAACTATTTTACCTGACAGGTAAATTGCTATTTCCATATAAATATCATCAGAGATGTTGGGTGGTGTTTGTCTTTTGTCAGTCCTGAGTAATTTCACCAAAGGAATTCTGCAATGTGGGGCCCACAGTGTGTGCACATTTGATGGTGATAATAGCAGCACTGTGTAAGCTCAGATTTCCAGTTCTGTTTAATGTAATTTTCTTTAAAGCAATAAGAGTGCTTATTTTAAATGTAATATGTGACTCGTTAGCTGCATATTCATTGATGCAAAGCAGTGCCTTTAAGAATAGGAAAATATATTGAAATATGTCGAAAATGTATTGAAAGCCTATTGATTTTAAAGTAAACTTTCACAAGATATTCATTAGCGGCTGTTGTTGCAGTGTATTCAATAAGTAAGTAATCTTACACATCATTAAATGGAAAAATTGGGTTATAATTGGGTTATAATTTAGACTGATGAAATTGGAGTAGGTTCTTATCAGAGCTTTATAGATTTCTGAATGTTTTGCTAAGTTAGGCACTTAATAGTAGTCTCTGCATGCCTTCTTCAGTGTAGGTGTTGTCTTGGTACTGTGTTTCGTTTTGATGTTAGGCATTTAGACATAACGCATTATTTATCTCCTGGGTTTAAATCTGAGCTACTGGTTCTTTTGGATAGGTCTTACAAAGAAACAGCTACATTGCATACTGCACATTACTTAAGACCATTGGGTGGGTGTATGTTTAATTTTAACTTGGTTACATTCAGCTCCAGATCCTGGTGAAAAGTTGATTAACTGTCTGATGCTTTGATTTGCAGAGAACTCTCAAAGTTTAAAATCTATGTAAACCCCACAGAGCTAAGAAGAGCTTCCATTAACATCTTGCTATCTCTGTTGCCTCTCCCTCATCATTTTGGAACAATAAAGTCTGAGGTAGAACATTTATCACTATGTTTTGCATTCCATTTTTCTTTCCCTGAGAGTGGGATTTGGATGGATTGTGGGTTGTATTGGGTGTTTTCTTTAGCACTGTAACTCTTCCAGTGAACGTGGAACAGTAAGACCGTATTACAAGGTGTCAGTAGCAATGTGTGCTGTGGATGTTGACTTTTGAAACCCTGCTGACGAGATCTTTAATTGATACTGAAATAAGTGTATTTTTTCTTCAGGTTGTCCTGGAAGGGAAATTCAGCAATGATGACAGCTCAGCATATGATAAGCCAGTAACATTCCTGTCTTTGAAGCTGAGGCTTGTGAATATCCTTATAGGAGCTTTGCAAACGGAAACTGATCCCAACAACACTCAAATGATACTAGGTTATTTCAGCTTTTTTATTTAGTAACTGTATTATGGAAGTGTCTGTCTTAATCTGTCCTGGGATAATACGGGTTATTAGTGATGTGTTGCTTTGCAAGAAGAAGGTTTAAATTCCTGGCAGGTTGTCATATGTGTAATCTCCCTCATACTATGAAAACATCTTAAAAAGCCTCACATTTTTGTAAATCTCTCTCTTTTTATGTGGAATAGTACTTGAAAAGTAGAAGCAAAAGTAAAGCACATTCTAGCACAGAAAGTCAGTCATAACTAGAAATGGAAGTAGGTAAAAATATCATAATTTTAGGAAGGATTCCTGACTAATGGATTTCAGAGAAAACCTTAGGTTTTGGCATGGGTTAAGCCTAAGAAACATATTGAAATACTGGTGATTGGTGGTCCAGCATTGGCAGAATACAGATGACATTTGTTTAGCAGTGTGTAAATCCTCAGACAAAATCCCGAAGTGGAATAGAGTGTGGAGCCTGCACTATGCACAGTTTGACAAACTGTTCTTTGAGGTAGTGAGCGGATTAACATTATGCTGAATACTCAGAAAGGAAGTAGAAGATGAAAACTTGGATAGTGCATAATCTGTCAAGTTAAATATCTTTTCAGATAAGTAAAAATGCACATGCCTATTATTCTCACTTGTCCCCACTTACTCTTCTCTCTTTAGAAGTGCTTTTTTCAGCATGATGGTGTTCTTGCCCTTACTGCTTTCCTCTTGTCTGTTTAAAAAGGCAATGGTCTTGTGGTGTGTGAGAGGTGTCTGCCTTGTTCTGGGAGGCAGAGAGTTTACCTGGTTAACAGAGGAGGGCAAGAAAATGATGTGTAGTTAAGGGAAGGGAAACAAATCCAAGTCTGCAAAGACTTTTGGAAGGTTACCTTGCGATAGTTTCAGCAGTTCGTTTTCTTGCAGAAGACTAGAGGGAGATAATTTGAAAGAATAATTTGCACCCTGTGCTGGTGAAGGGGTGAGGATAGCTGTGGTTTCCAAGTGAGACCGTCAGAGCATTGGTGCATGGAGGGTTGTCCCACCTCCAGTACTATGTCTGACACCACAGAGTGATGCTTTGTTAAATCCCACCCCTGTGGTCCCATGCCCCTCCACACTGAGTTGGTCTGCAGCCAGCTGGGTAGTGCTCTGCCTTGAATGGCTTTTCTGCTGGGAATTATTATTCCCATGCTAGTCCCTGCCGGTTCACCTGCCCTATATTCCTCCTCTTAAGCTCCTGTTTCCAAATGTGAAGTTCTTTCCTGCTGGCTTTAGCTGGAGGGGATTAATGAATCTCCAGTTTAGCCAGAAATTCTCACATGTGCCTTCAGCTTCTCAACAAAAGTGGGGTTTGTTTCTATCTGCCAATAAATGTTTGGCAGCAAGTGGTGCATTTCATAGAATCACAGAGTGGTTTTGGTTGGAAGAGACCTTAAAGCTCATGTCATTCCACCATGCACTCCACCTCCATTCCCTGGGTAGGGACACCTTCCACTGGACCAGATTGCTCCAAGGCCTGTCCAGCCTTGGACCCTTCCAGGGATGGGGCAGCCACAGCCTCTCTGGGCAACCTGTGTCAGGGCCTTCCCACCCTCACAGGGAAGAATTTCTTCCCACCATCCCGCCTCATCTTGCCTTCTCTGTGTGAAAACATTCCCCCTTGTCCTGTCATTTCCCTTCATAGAGTAAGCTGTGTTTTCCTAAATGTTCACTGATGGATGAGGCAGGGGCAGGAGGCAGAAAATTAAAACTGATGCCACCAAATGTGTCAGTGTCAGCCAGTTTCAGGTGCATGTCCTTATTGCTTCTCCCCTCGTCATCTGGGGGTGATGCTGCCAAGCAGGTACAGGCTGTTCACCTTAGTTTAGCTAAGACACATCAGCAGTTTTGATTTAAGTGAGTTAAATCTTTCCTGAGGTTGAGGAGAGAACTCTGTCCTGGCTAGCTTGGATGCAATGGGTTTGGTGACCCCTGCAGTTAAGAGCTTCAGCTTTTTGAATACAGTATTTTGGGCACTGATGGAAACTAGAACATGTAAAGTGAGAGGCTGGGGAGAATTTCCAGGCAGAGGGAGTTCCAGTGTATCCCACCTCAGATTATGAACTCACCTTCTGATAGATATCGTTAAATGTAACCTGAGTTTTTAAATGAGCACAATCTGGTGCGAGACAAGGAAACACTCCAGCCCTTCTGTGAAACCAAAATCCTTCCAAACTGAGGAATTTGACAGACCTATCACAGAACACTTGGGGCTGGAGGAGAGGTCTGGAGATCATTCAGTCCAACTCCTTGCCAAGGCAGAGTTACCAGGAGCAGGTGACACAGGAACCTGTCCAGGTGGGTTTTGAATGTCCTCAGAGAGGGAGACTCCATGACCTCCCTGGGCAGCCTGTTCCGGTACTCTGCCACCCTCCATGGAAGGAAGTTTTTCCTTGTGTTGGGGTAGAACTTCTTGTATTTCAGTTTGTGCATAACTCCTTGTCCTGTTGCTGGATACCACTAAACAGATCTGGCACCGTCTTGTGGACACCCACCCTTGAGATATTGATATGTAATGATGAGATCTCCTCTTAGTCTTTTCTAGACTGTGTTCAAAGCATTTTTAACATAGCTGAAAGCACTCTGTCTCAACTTTCATCTGCTTCAAGTGGCTAAGCTTGAAGCAGTACTGTTTTTTAATATGAGATTTTATAAAACAGG
Source organism: Cnemophilus loriae (assembly GCA_013397755.1). Lineage (NCBI taxonomy): Eukaryota > Metazoa > Chordata > Aves > Passeriformes > Corvidae > Cnemophilus > Cnemophilus loriae. Next base: position 45,044 of record VZTF01003485.1, on the reverse strand, counting down.
ACTGCAAACCTCTGTGTTAGACCTTCCGTGCTGCTTGGTAATTTTTAGTAGTGAGTTCTACTGTAGTCCATAGTTATCTTCTATCTGATTCTGCAGGTGCAATGTTAAATATTGTTCAGGATTCAGCACTGCTAGAAGCCATTGGCTGTCAGATGGAAACGGTGAGTATTTTTTGTTTATGAAGTAACTTCTTCAGATAGACTGCATTTCTCACTTTGCCTGCTACTGAAAGGAGCTCAGGTAGCATCTTGAGGTTTGGTCTTTCGTATCTGAGAGCATGGGGAACTCAGAAATTTTCTCATCTCTCTAAACTGGCTTTCCCTTTGCAGAATGGTGGTGAAAACAACCTCTTCAAAAGCCACAGTCGCACTAACAGTGGCATTAGCACTGCGAGCGGTGGCAGCACAGAGCCCACAACACCTGACAGCGAGCGGCCAGCACAGGCCCTCCTGAGGGATTATGGTAAGGATAGCTCTTTGGAAAACCCTGTCATGTATGCCAGGTTGATGTTTTCTGGGTTTTTCTGTTCTAGTTCTGGCTAAAGCATTAATGTGCCCAGGTGTTTGAAGCCAGGGGGATAGCCCAGCTGTCTGCTGCAAGTCTGCACTCACATGTGCCTTTCCAGTGGTTGTCTTAACCCTACTAAAGGACTCTTAACATTTTCAAAATCAGAATGTAAAAGCATATGAAAAAGGTGTTTGCGAACTTTAACTTATGTTTTCAAAACATTTAGTTTCTGTCAACGAGAATGGGATATATGTACACCAAGTGTAAATTAACTTGATTGCTTCATTCATTTTGGTAGCATTCTAAATGCTTGCCTGACCTCTGCAGCACCTTTTCTTAAACCACATTTAAAGAACATTTCAGGGACTTTGGCGTTTATAGGGCAAGTAAGCAGAATGCTTGTGATATGTCATATTTTACAACAATAGGATTTAGTAATTAACTTTAGTTTGCTATGTCTTGTGCTGTCTGTTTTTAACTCTCTGTAGTAAAATCCATGTTCTAAATCTGTGTGTGGTAAGCTGGCTGTCCATCAAGATTCTGCGATTTCATTTGCTCCTTTGGTCTTCAGTTTAACTGGTGTTGGCCAATTAAATGTGAGAACAAATCATCTTTATTATATTGTAGCCTAGAGTGACAATTCTGTCATCACCAACCAAAAATGTTTGGTGGTGTTTTTTTTATCTAGTTCTGTAAATAGCAAGAGGAGGGAGATTTTCAGGAAAGGCTTCAGTGTATTCTAGGGATTCGTATAAACATGTTTGTGCTTTCCCTACAGGATTTGCTTGTTTGAAATTATCAAAGTGCTGGTTTTCTGTACACCATTTGAATTGTGTGTTTAATTTATGTGGGTTTTCATTGACAAGTGCTTGTAAAAAATATTCATTTGTAAGATTTAAAAGATCTTCTAAATATTTGAATTACTGAGTCTTCATACCATGACATAACTTGAAATACATTTTTGTTGTATATTTATTTTATTGGATTTTTTTAAATTTCCTGTGCACAGAAGGTAAGGTTGTAAGGAGCTTATGAAAAGAATTTGTGTTTCCACTGGATGCTTCAAACAAGAGAAAATTGAAAACAATTTTCAGTTTTCAAAATTAACCCTAAACAGTCTATCGTTACTGTTTAGCCTCTTGAATCTGCTCTGGTGTGACATTGGACATAGTTCTTGAGTGTTAAATAAGGTAATTTAAATTTTGGGAAGGATATGCCTTATCTGTCCCTGTTCTCATGTCTGTAACTAGTCATTGAGCAGTGTTTTATTTCTGACATTAATTTGCATACTTCAGTTTTAACAAATACAGATAGTATTTGTGCTTTGTAGTATTTTGAAGTGAGAACAACTGGTACTTAAAACATTTTCTATTTTTAATTTTGAGTTAAAGGTTCAAGGAAACTAAAGGTCAAAAATAATTGTTTCTCTAGCACTGATTCTTTCATTATCTACATCTATTGAACTAGTGAAGCTTTTGATACACATTAGGTGTGGAAAGAACGGTTAACTTCTGACGTGGATATCTGAAATTACATGTGCTCCTTACTTCCTCATTACAACTACTAATGTTTAATATACATTACTAATGCCTATATTTTTCAGAGACTAAAAGAGATAACATGACAGACAATTTAAGTACAATAGCAAAACCTGAAGCTGGCTGTTCTGCTGCTGAAATGCAGCAGAGCTCTGGGATTATTCAAAATGTTTAAAAAAAAAAAAAAATTAAATTGACCTAGCTGGTCTGAATGGGTTTGTATAATGCCTGGAGAGTATGTGAGGGAGTTAGCCTGTGCAAAAGTCGTCAACCCAGTTTCGAGATGGTTAGGGTTTATTTGATGTCTGTATTGTGGCTGCTTTGCCTTGTGCCTGTGCTTTGCTTATTGTCACTAATGCTTAGTTATTTTCCCTCCCTGTTGTGTGTGGTTTTGGGGTTATATCCTAGCTCTTCATACAGATACGGCTGCTGGATTGCTGATCCGCAGCATCCACCTGGTAACCCAAAGGCTCAACTCGCAGTGGAGGCAGGACATGAGTATCTCTCTGGCTGCCCTGGAGCTACTCTCTGGACTGGCAAAGGTGAGACGTGCAGCTTGATGTGCTTTGGCCCCTTCTCACAGGGTGGTTGTAGTCCTGCCTGGGTGAAAGTCATGCCACAAAACAGATTTCTGTGGCTGAGTTTGTCAGCAACTATTCTGTTTAGCGATGAAAAAGAAACAGCACTGCAGTTGGAGCTAATGTTCTACCAGTTGTAAAAGCACCGTGGCTCAAAGGACACGTGGCCTGGGAATGCCTTTTGGCTGAAACTTCTCTTGTATCACTTTCCCCCTTCCTTCTCATCTTGGAAATAGTTTTTACAGCTTGACTTTACAGTGTATTGCTATTATGAAGTGTTGCCACCTTCAGAGCTTTATGCACACAGTTCTTCATTCAATGCAAATAACAACTAAAACTACTAGGTGGAGGAGAAGAGTTGTTGAGATGCAAAATGCCCCTTTCTGCCTGAAAGCTCTTGTGCCCAGGCTGGACTTCATGGCTTTGTTAAGCAAAAGTCCAGTGTACGTAGAGCAGCCATGATAACCTCTGTGACAATTCAGCATTTCCCATCATAATCTCTCAGGAACTCAACAGATCTCTTTTAATGCGTGTCTCAGGCAGTTTTTAGAGCATTAAGTCAGCACTGAGCCATACTGGACTGGGTGTTTATTTACTATTGCAGTAGCATGAACTGAAGAATGTATTTGAAAGTGTTCTGAAATGAATTAATGTGTATTATTGGATCTTATAGAGCACCATACAGAACCATGGCTTTCTGCAGCTTGTGTGGTTAAGCCAGGGTTTTCTTGGTTTGGTTTGGTTTTTTTGCCTTGCAGGGTTATGGGAATGTGGAAATACATTATCTTTTCAAATGTATCCCCAGGTTAGTATTAAAGATTGTGGTCTTTGTATAATTGTCATGCAACTGAAGTAATTCTTGCCCTGGAATATCTTTCCCCTTTACAACAAAGTGGGAAAAAAGAGATCACTTCTTCCTGCAGAACTACTGTGGGGACCTGATCTGCTTGAGTCTTTGGAGGTGATGAGTCCCAAAGCCTTTCTCAGATAGGGGCTGCCCTGTCTTGTGTCTGTTCAGCACCAGGTTATTAGTGGGACTTGGAAAAGTCAAAAATCTTGTTTCCTGCAGGAGTGCTGGTTCACAAACCTGCCTTTTGTAAGCTCGAGGGGACTCTGCTGTAGATCTTGGGCTTCTGAAGGATGTTCTACCTAAATCCTGGGGCTCTGAATTGTCACTCCCATTTGTGGAGTACAGCTGCCAGGCTTCAGTGCTGGCACCAGCAAGCCCGTCCACCTTCCTGCTTGGATAAGGGTGCACTTGAATAAGCAAAGCTTTACAGAGCATGGTCAGATGCTACAGAGCAAAAAAATCCATCTGTTCCTGTGCTGAGTCGCAGGCTGTGAGTAAGAGAGAAGAGAAATTCAGTTCTTTAGCCTTAGAGTCCAGATCCTCATGGCTCATTGTGCTGTTTCCTGACCTTCTGGTCTGGAGCCTTGCTCTCTGCAGCCCTGAGCTGGGAAAGAAGCAGAGAGGGGTGTTTGCAGTGAGTTTTGGGAGAGAGATTATGGGGTTTTTGTCAGTCAGCTTGTCCGAGGATGACTTTTTTGTTCCTTTTTCCAGTGGTGAAAGCTACTGTGCTGAGAATATGTCTAGGGGAAAGTTACTTGAGCAGATGAAGCCCTATGAAAGGGACACTTGGCAGTGAGTGGGTTCTTGGAGATACAGAATGGGTTGCTAGAGCTGAAGAAGAAGCATTTGTGGAAAATAAATTTCAATACTGCAAATGCAGCTTACATTTGGTTTCTTATCAAGCCACACCGGTACCACTCCTGCTCTTAGAAACCAAGCCGTGCAATGTGGTCACGCCTCAGTGCGGCATTTCTTTACTTTTAGTTTCAATGTCCATCACTGTTAAGTAATTTTACCCGCAATTTTAAGCTGCAATCAAAAAAGAGCTCAGCTGTTTATTGGTGTTTCTTAAAACTGCATTTAGAAATGTTTTCAAAAACTGTTTTTCCTCTGGAAGATTTTTGTGGAGGAATTTTCACCCTGTCGCCCTTGTTGATGCAGGTGAAGGTGGTGGTCGATCCCTCGGATCGGAAGCGCGCGATCAGCTCCGTGTGCGGCTACATCGTGTACCAGTGCAGCCGCCCAGCCCCGCTGCACTCGCGGGACCTGCACTCCATGATCGTGGCAGCTTTCCAGTGCCTCTGTGTCTGGCTCACGGAGCACCCCGACATGCTGGATGAGAAGGTCAGAGTCTCTCCGGTGGATAGATTTTGAGCACTGCATGTGAAATGCCTTTTCTGCCCAACCTTTCTGTTCTCAACACTGTAAAATAGTGTGGTTTGCTTAGCTTTCTTACAAATTTCAAAAATAGTTTCTGTGCAAAATACTTCTGAACTTTAATTCCTGATCCTTATTCGCCAATACACTTTTTGGCTTTAAAATTACCTTTATAGTTACAGAAATGTCTCAATCTTTCTTCTTGCGTTGTAAAACTGGAAAAAGAGAGAAGAAAAGAAACCTGGAAAAAACCAAAAGAGACATATAGAAATGAATGGGGCAACCCATAGCTACCTGCTGCAGGTAGCTGTGACTCTTCTCATTTCTCAGCTCTTACCTGACTAAAGCATTTTCTAGGCTTAACAGAATTCCTTTGATGCTAATATTTATCAAAATAATAATCAGATTTTGTTTCACCAAGAAACCAATTTCCTAGAAACTGAGAAAAGCATAGCTCAATATAAGGTGGAATTTGCTTGGGAAACTTGAGAAAAGCAGGAAATGAGAGGCATGTTTTCAATTGCCTTCTGCCCTGCTGCTTAAGAAAAAATGAAAAAATTTGAATTCACACTTTCATTGTTAGTCTCCTTTCAGAGCCAACTTGGTGATCTTTCTGTTTTTATAGATAATAGATAGATATGTATTATGTAATATTTTATCTTTTTAGATAGACCATTACATACCTTTATATTTTGTTTATTCTGTAACATATAAAAATAAGTATATTTTTTAAAAAAGGAGATTGAAAACCCACAAGCAGAACTTTAAATAAAGATGCTTTTTGCATGTGCTTTGGAGTATTGGCATGGCAGTAGGTGACTACAATAGGATAGGTTCCTTGGATGTGGCACAGATTGTGTTTAGTCAGTTGCATAATGCTTTATTCCATTTCATTACAGTCTTTTTATTTCAATTGCCACTATAAGGAGACTGTGTTACATACTGTGTGCATTATGTACTGGACACTGAGTAGCTCATTTTTGAGTCATGATAGTCAGATGAGAACCTTTTCCTGCATTTGCAAATATTAAAAATGCAGCTTTCCAGGTGCCTCCTCTTACATTTGCTTTGAATTTCACCTGCTGTATTGCTACTCTGTAAATTCCTGCTGCAATTCTTCATGGCCAGTCTTTTCAACTCAATGCTGGTTAATTTTGCTCTGTTAGAAAGCTTTGGTTTTTCTCTTCACCTTTTATTCTGTATGAACAATTAATATACGGAAGGACAAAGGCCAAGACATAGAACCCTATCTGGTTTCTGGTGGTACAACCTGACAACTTGCGTTCAGTTTTAATCACTTATTTATTCAAGAGAATTTCTTTGTTATTCTGTAGCTCAAACCATGAGATCTGAACCTTTGTTGTAGCAATCTGAATATTTTCAGCAGGTGATTTGGTTCTGCACAGCACTCATGTGTCACATCTGTGGTTCTACTGAGTGTTGACCTCTCCTGTAATAGATTTGAAGCTTTTACAGTATACTTTTTAGAGTGTTCTTGTTCTTCTCTTGATGAATTAGTTACCATGATGAATTTTACTAATGAAAGATGTTTGCAAATTGAAAAATTTGGAAAAGGATTTCTTGTAGTTTTCCATATGAGTTCGTTCTTAATGTGCTTAGAACTTAAAACTTCTGCAAAGAGTCCCAGAAATGCATTTATTGTCTCTTTAAATATGTTTACATTTGCAGTTGCATTCATAATAGTCCTCTTGGCAGCTTGGTATGTATGCAATGGAGTACATTGTGTGTATTTATTCATTCAGAGCACTTTTTACCATTAGAATATAAGTAGATAATATAAGCACACATCTATAAACAGAAAAAATACCAGTTCTATAGCAAATGTGATCTTATTTTATTTGGAATAATCTTCTGCCTTTAAATAAAGAGCTCATATTACCAGCAGTGGTTTTTTTTTACTTAGTGATCTATCACTGTTTCCCTGAGGTTTTGGATATGTTTATCCAAGTGCTTCTGCTTCAAGGTGGTTCTTGTGTTTTAGGATTGCTTAAAAGAGGTACTGGAGATTGTGGAGCTGGGCATTTCAGGGAGTAAATCCAAAAACAGTGAACAGGAGGTCAAGTACAAAGGAGATAAGGAGCCAAACCCCGCATCCATGCGAGTGAAGGATGCTGCTGAAGCTACACTGACATGGTATGTAATTTGTCAGAGCACCTTTAATGTCCAGTGTTGCCTTGTCTGAGAGTGTTTAATAGGGAGTTCCCAGCTGGTAATCTCTGATGTAAGGAGAACATTTGAGAAGTTAGGCAGAAGCTCCCTCTCTTTGCCATTTGGGCAGGGCTGTGCTCTGCCTTAGATCTCCCTGCCTCGCCTTGCAGGTGTTAACAGAAAACAGATGCCTCTGGTCACTGTTTTCCTGTCCTGCCTCCTCTCTTCCTTGTGCAGCAAAACCCAGACCCTCCTCCAGCCCTGGTGTTCTGTTCCCAGCCAGGCCTCTCTGCAGACAGCAATTGCCCCTCTCTTTCACTTAACCTAGTGATCCTGTCTTCTATTTCCTCTTCTCCTCAGCCTGACAACATATGCTATCCCCACTCTGGTTGGGAAACTGATAGACACTGTGTGACAGCAGGGAATGGCACATGCAGCACGTACATGCTGGAGCAGGATGGAATGGCTTCCTGCCCACAGCGTTGGGCTTGATTAATATATTTGAGAGGTTCTGCTGGAAATGCAGTAACAGATAATGTGTAGGTGGGGAGGGGAAGCACAGAGAGGAAAATTGGGATTTGCTCCAGAGAAGTTGGAAAGCAGTGTGTTATGGGCTGAACAGCATGGTGGCAGACAGGACAGATTGAGGATGGGGAGGATAAATATGTTTTTCAAAAGGCAATAGCTGCTTTAATTTTTGCTCTGCTTTTGAATCCAACTGTTATAAGTGTTACTGTTAGTAAAAACAACTGTGTAGTTTCCAAGAAAAAGCAACTACTCATTGGAACTTGTGGACAAATCCTTATTGTTGCCTGAAAATGTTTCTTTTAATTTAGAGAGATGAAACTGTTTTCACAGTAAAGTGGAAAAGTGTGTGCATAGGGCAATCAATAGACTTACTTTTGGTCTGGGTGCTGGTGTTAAGGGTAAAGTCCTGACTTAGATCATATGAACTTCAGTCTGACACGGAACAACTCTCATTACTGGTTCCTGCCATAGAAATTTTCAATTTCTAATAGTGTTAGTGAGATCCTGTACAACTTCAGATGATTTAAAACAATGCTTCTAGAGGCCTCCTAAGGCTGTACCTCCAAGGAGGTAGGCACTGTTGGACCTACCTGGAGACTTTCTTCCAGGGAAGATTACCATCTGTGGTAGTCTTGCTTGTGTGATCCTGGACCTTTTAGGGTCCCAACCCCTTTAAAGGGTTTTAAGTTACTGTAATCTTTACTTGAAGAAGGCAAAGGCAATTGTAACTAGTGCACTGCCATGTCTGTCCTGCTTGTTGATATGAGAGGGATAAAGTGTGAATGATTGGAGAAATAATCTTTTTAAAATGAAGATAAAGCTATGGAAGGGTACAGATTTTCATGCTTTAAAGCATGTCTTAGTATTTTTATAACCCAGGTTATAAAGAAGCTCATTCTATAGGCAGAGTACTCTTCTTTGTAGGTTTTCATGTATGTTTTTCTGAAGGGGCTGGTTATCTTAAAACAACCTGATGGGCGAGGGTAGATGTGCCCTGATAACATAACAGCTAGGTCAAGATATAGATGAAGAATATGAGTGAAAGTTTGTGCTTGGGTGGAACATTTCATTTAATCTGTGATGACTCTCAACTGTTTTCTCACTTGCAGCATTATGCAGTTACTTGGGGCATTTCCTTCTCCCAGTGGTCCTGCTTCTCCTTGCAGCTTGGTGAATGAAACCACGTTAATTAAATATTCCCGTCTCCCTACCATAAACAAGCACAGCTTCCGTTACTTTGTTTTGGATAACAGTGTCATCCTGGCCATGTTGGAGCAGCCTCTAGGGAATGAACAGAGTAAGTTCAGATATCCCATTTCCTTCTTTCTCAGGTTAAAATTTTCTGTATGGGGCGTCAAAACAAAGGTACTTCATCAAGTGTCTCTCACATTTCAGGGGCTTTCCTGTCTGTGGGTGGGCACACGGAGCAGAATGTTGCTCTGGGATGAAGTGGTGGGAATAACTTTAATGCTGCTGATAATCAAACATGCACAAGCCTACCCAGATTGTTCATGCAGTTGTCCAAGTCTTTCAACCAGTTAGATCATATACTTGCTGCTGACTGCCATTGAAGTAATGGGTGATGGACAAAAGCAATAGCATTACATTTTGAAACATCCTTGTTTGTAGAAGAATAAAAATGTAAAAGGTATAGGAGACTTGATGGGGATAAGTGCTCAACATATGGTTAGTATGTCTCCTTTATGCTTGCACCATTGCTGCTGCTTGCTTTAGGCCTCCTATTACTGCATATTTCTGTGGATGCTTTCAGCTCAGGTGGTTTTAGTTGCTTAGGAGCTGTTATAACTTTCCCATGTCTGATCCTGTTCTGTCAATGACACCTCCTGTAAAGGAGATTTGTCGCAGGGTGTTGGCTTTCACAGCTGAGTCTAACTCATTTCAGCCTCATAGACTTTGACCGTCAAGAATTTATATTACAAAAATCTGGTGTTAAATTATGCTTTGAACAGAATAACTGATCCCCCGTAAGTCTTCACGTGTCGTGGCGTTACCTGATAGAACAGATGGAAATCCTCTAACGTGCTACCTCAGTTAAAGACTAACTTATGTAAGAGCTGATGTGCTGTCCCCAGTACACTGTCCTCATTTATGGGTAGGATGGAGCCTAAAAACTAGTCTTGGAAGCAGAGATTGCACAGAGCTGCGTGAACTGGTGCTGAGAAGTTGAGTTGTGGTCCAGAGTGCTCTGACCGTGTTGAGAATCACCGAACAGATCTTGTGAGAAGTGACGATGCTGGGAGCCGTTGCTACATGTCCACCCCCAGTTAGTGTTGGAGCAAGTGTGTTCCTGACTGGAATGGATTAGAGTGTGCTAGAATGGCTAAGCAATCCTCATCCTCACTCTGCCTCTGCTAAATGTGTTACTGTGGAATCTTGCAAAGATGTTGGAATCACAAATTATATTATCTTTTATTGCTGTGTATAACTTGTTTACAAATCCCCTTTGAATTACAAGATTAATTGCAATAATGCACAAGTACATCAGGCCAGTTCTGAGGCAGATCACAGAAGGGAGTGACTAGAGAGCTGGTTTGGGTTCTCTGTGTGTGTGTGCTTGTGTACAGGGTGTGTGTAGGCTGTGCTGCACCCTGAACTTCCCAGGGAATCTTGGGAAGGAATAGAGTTCTGCTAGTTACCTGATGGTGCTAGTGTGTGGTTTACGTGCACAAAAAATAAATGCAAATACCTTTAAGAAGAAAAGCTTATGGTGAAATATGGTGATCTAATCAAAGGTGACTAATATCTGTGGCCTTTTAAATCTTGAAGGAAGACTGAAATCCCTGCAATGTTAAAACCATCATTGCGCCGGTAGAAAGGCACCTCAGGACTCTGTAGTCTGACCTCCTGCTGTAGACAAGGCCAGTACTGAATTTGGATCAGGATAACGCAACCTGGTGTTGCCCAAGTGGGTCTTGAAAACCTGAGAGGACAACTTCTCTGTGTCCCTATTCCTTGTGGGGAAAAATTTTCCATGATGTGGAGTCAGAATCTTCCTGAGTCTTTGTTTGACCATTATCTTTTGTCCTTCCACTGTTCTTACTGCTGCTGTTTGTAAGGAACTTTTGCAGAAGGTCGTGGGAGCATCATGGAATCTGTGTCTCCATATAGTCATTGCCTCACCTAAACAGGCAGTGGCTGGACAATCTTCTTTGATTTCCTGGAGATCTTTTGGCGAGAAAAGGTGATCTGCATGAATTTGGATGAAAGTTGCTTTTAATGGTGAAACTGAGCTGGCCAGTATTGAACTGACAAAGTAGACTAGCACTTTGCTGCTGCAGAGAGGTTTTGCTTATCACCAGGAGTTTTCTTCAGGGTCAGGAAGGAGTTAACCTTGTAAGCAAAACCTCTGCCGTCATGCCTGCATTTTCTTCTTGCTAAATGATTACACAGTGAACTGTTTGCAGTATATGATGATGTATTATTCTCTTAACCCATGTGCTTTGCAGATGACTCTTTCCCCTCTGTCACGGTTTTGATCCGTGGGACATCTGGAAGATTTGCATGGGCCCAGCAACTCTGTCTTTTACCAAGAGGAGCAAAAGCAAATCAAAAGGTCTCTATCAAAGCCTGTAAAGAAATCTTTAACTTAGAGATGTTCAGCAGAAATTCCACTAATGTGAGACAGCCCCCAGAGCTGGTGATTATACATTAAGGCTGAGCCACGGGGCCTTTAGCTGTAGGTAATGTGCCACATCTCTGGTGACTCTTTACCACTTGTGATTAATATTAACTACAGGCTGTGAAAGTGCTGTTGCTTTCTCGACTTGCAGACTTAAGGGAGGGGGCATTCTCTTTTTTTTTTTTTCTTTTTTTCTGAAAGCATCTTCGGAAGTGATGGGGTAAGGCACAGTGTATTTAGTGTGTAGGCAGGAATGTTGGTGCTAGTTTTCAGGTATCAGATAAAGTCCTTGCAGCAGAGAGAGTGAAGTCTGGAGGTGTAGAATGTGGTGCTGCAGAGAAAACAGCTCTTCAAGCTACAGAGCCTGATGTTGCAAAGATGACTGTAAACGTGATGTGAAAAAAATTATCTAGATGAACTCTGGAACAGCTCTGGAGAGGAATGGTGGAGGAGAAATACCTCCATCTTATTTACAGTAAAATTTTTTACTGCAGTTGTCTAATGGAGCATGTACTCTAGTTATGAAATTTCTGTCTGTGAACTTCTCCAAATCTTTAAACTCTTCTCGTGACCCTCAGTAAAAGAAAGGCAGTAATGTAGCTGAAATGAGGGATTGTCAGTCTCAGCTGGCATGTTCACATTTAGGTGAATGTGGTCTCTGCGAAGCAGCCTTCGGGAAGACCATCCAGGATGTGTTTGGAGCTCTGCTATCTCTGGAGCTGAGACCCTTGGCTAAATAGTGTCAGTCTAGGTGTGCCTCCTCCTACAAGAAAGGGCAAGCCATTATCTGACTGCTGACCTCCTCATCAGTTTTAAGGGAACTTTTCCAACTTGAAGGCATTCTATAACATAATTGTTAATGGTTTTGCCCTTTTGAAATGAAATCAGTAGTAAATAAACTTAAAAAACAACACTGAAGATGTAATGAAAGGTCTTGCTTGCTTGGAGCTGATGCACCTCTAAACCTGCGCCTAGATAATTTGTTGCTTTCCTTGGTAACTTGAAGTTTGAAATTATATAATGACAGTATAGAACATGATGTAGTAGCAATGTCAAAATTGCATCATGATCCATGATGCAAGTCCTTTGGATATTCTGGCAGTGTGTCTCCCTCCTGACCCACAGCATTGCTGCTGTCTTTGAGGCCTTGGGTTGTTGTGATCATCACAGTCAGGAGGGTTGAAATGCAGCTTCTCAAATACTTGCCAGCTTTCTCTGAATACAGTTAGAATGGGCTGAAAATAAGATGTTGCCATCTAAGCTTGCCATTTTTTGGGGGGTTTGCAACTGTTTACCTGCTAGATGGTTAGCAGGGTTCATAGATTTCAAAATGGACAGAGTTGTGTCTTTTTAAAATTTACAGTCACATTTTTAATACAAGTCTATTAGTTTAAAGTATTTAATGTTTTTTAATGATGCTGCTCACTAATGGATTAGTGTAGTTCTGGTGGGGAGGGGAGAGGAAATGTTTTTCATCTGTTATAATACTGTCTAGTAATACAATACCTTGAATGTAAAAACAACCTTTTTTCGTCAGACATTTGTACCAGAACCTCGACCAGCTCCTAAAAATGATGTTGGATTGAAATACAGCGTGAAACACCGCCCTTTTCCTGAAGAAGTGGACAAGATTCCATTTGTGAAAGCTGACTTGAGCATTCCTGATTTACATGAAATCGTGAATGAGGAAGTAAGTAACTGTCTCTGACTTGATTTTGTTCTTGGGGTTTTTGTCTGTTCATGAGTCATGCACTAATGTCTTACTGTAAACAGTGTTACTCTTTAGCTTAGTCCAATTTCATATTAATGGCATAAATAACCTCTGTGAATTAGTTAAATCTGTGCACTTCTCTAGGAAGATGACAAAATGCTTTGGGTGTGTTATTTGGGAGACACTGCTCAACATGTTTTACTACTGATCCTAATATCCTGGTATTGTAGGAAGCAGTGACTTGCATTTTGTTGCTTCTTCTGGGGAAATGGAAGGGTCTTTTTTGAGACCTTCCTGGGGGAAGGAGAGAGTGCATGTCTCAAATATTTTAAAGTTTCACAGGATCTAATGTGTTTTAGTTTCTGTTCACTTGAATAGGAGAAGCCATGGCTGATACTGGATATTCACAGAGCTCTGCTATGCAAACAGGGTGTTTAGGTGCTTGCTTTGCAATGTTGCAAGGTCTTTTTGAAAGTGTTTTAATAACCATTCTGGTGGTGGGTTGCAGCTGCTGCTGTAGAGCTTTCCTAAGTGATGGAACTGTTTCCTTAGTGGATGGATCTTTGTGATTTTGGTGACATCAGCAGTTCATGCAATGTTTTCTAGCTCGAAGAGCGCCACGAGAAGCTGAGGAATGGCATGGCTCAGCAGATTGTCTTTGAGACTTCCATAGATCAGAGAAGTGAAGAGGAGTGGCGGAAGAAGAGCTTTCCTGATCCCATCACAGAGTGTAAGCCCCCGCCACCAGCGCAGGAGTTCCAGACAGCACGTCTGTTCCTCTCTCACTTCGGGTTCCTCTCGTTAGAGGCATTGAAGGTGATCTGATATGTCTTGGGATTGTCCAGTTCCTCCAGTTTCCATGTGTTCTGGCTCAACAAAAGGGGAAAAATAAGTTTTGTTAGTGGAAGATCATCTATGTAGTTCCAACTACTGTTCAGCTGCAGTGTAATCAAAGCAAGTGATAGATTCCAGTATTCCAGGATTAAGAGCAGGGTTGTGAAAGGCTGGGCCTCAAGTTGAACATGCCCTGAATAGGTGGCTGTATCTTTGTTTTCAGTGGGTGCATAAGCCATTACACTCAAATGTTCACACTTGGCATCATTCCACAACTTGAGTTAGGTTTTGGAGTGGTGCTTGAAGACCCTCTGAAATATAAATGCCACAGAAGTTTTGCTTCAGAGATGTTTGTGCTGAAGTGGTTTAATCATACATAAACACTTGGGAGTACATAGTAGATGTACAGGTTTCTTTTTAAAATTAAAATAACAATTTATAGAGGTGATCCATATTCTTAATTTGAAATTCTGCCTCTTACCTGTGGATTCTCCCTTGTATTTGTTGCTTTTCCTTCCAGAAAGGTGTCAGGAAAAGTAGACTATAGAGCATTTGCAAAAACGATATCTGAAAGTGCTCAGTATTTTACATATTACTGGTATTTAAGTTGATCTGAAACTGCACATGTGACTGTGTGCATAGCTGTGATATTTTGAAAGCATCTGCTGTTTTTGTTGTGTGCTCTTCTTGAGCAAAATATTATGTGTCTCACTGGCAAAGTACCACTTCTATTTAATAAGAGTAGAATGCAATGAGTTGTCAACGTGTTATGCCAACCTGTTATGCGTGGTGATACCCATTTACAGTAGCAAGATTGTATCACTTCAGAAATCTCTGTATAATTTTGCCGTTAGAGAAGGGAAATTGTCTTTTTATATTTTAATGGATTGCTATTGAAGCCATAAAGACCTTTCAGTTAAGAAAGATGGTTTTTTAAGCTGTTGAACTCTATTGGACAGGAACCTACTAACAGTCGTCTACCTCCTCACCTGATTGCACTTGACTCTGCTCTTCCTGGGTTTTTTGATGACCTTGGCTACTTGGATTTGTTACCTTGTCGTCCTTTTGATACTGTTTTCATTTTCTACATGAAGGCAGGCCAGAAAACGAGCCAGGAGGTAAGTGAAAGTGTAGAGTGCCAGCTAGTCTGTATTGTCTTGTTTCTAGTAATTTCCAAGTCAGTAAAGCATCACTGCTGGTGATTAGAGCGGAGTGTCAGAACCAGTGCCAGCTACAAGTCACTATATGCTCTCTTCACCTGTAGGTTGAAGTACATTGCTCACACTTAGGATTATTGTAACAAATTTAATATATTTTAAAATATAGATAAGATATATATTAAAATATTAATAGTATTTTTATTATCTGTTCTGTCCTTATTGTCCTTATTTGTATAGTTCAAAGATTCAGATCAGAAAGGCATTTCAGCTTTGTTGGCTCAGCTTGCAGGGAAGGTTGCAGTTTGTTCCAGCAATGAGCAACGTCAAAGTAGTTTGATTTCATTCTAATGTTAAACACACGTTAAAGGAATGAAAAACTTTCTGCAAGTAAGGAAGTATTACTGCATTGTAAGTCTTTATGCTATAATGTTTAGATTCAAAGGCGATTAGGTTAATCAGGTTAATTTGTGCCAATCTAAGTTGTGACTTCTTTGTGACCTAGAAACTCACTGAGACGGTTTATGGGCTCATTAGCAAAGGATGTTTCTCTAGTACCTTCTCATTCCATCCATAACTCTTGTAGTAAAGAGTAGAAGCGTGGCTTCCGTAATAACTCATTGTGCCAGCTCCTTGTGTCACCGTGAATGCATAGTTAACAGAACACTGCAGAACCTTCTATTTCGGTGTGGGACACAGTTCTTGAAACCAGGATCATTCATCTGTGAGTGTTCAAATTGTTGTTCAGAGTAGCCAGTGCAGAGTCTTTTCATCTACAAAGTCAGCTATGAAACAAGATATGCTAGGTTTGCCTTTGAGCTGAGATGTGCTCTTGCTGAGCTAGCAGAATGTTTATATGCTCTTATGGAGCTCTTATGTCTTCCAACCCACACTTACCCTGACTTGTTCTGAAGCACAGGTATGGTTTCAATGTGCTAAGTAATGAGGATTAATAATGATATTTCAATGCAGTGTGTCTAGTCACTGCTGAGCACTGTACGAGGCATTAAGATGGAGTGTCAGGACTATGTGGCTACACAAAGCCTCTAGCCTGGAAGCTTTCCTTCCAGCACCCATCCCTGTCTTTCTGCTTTATTGGGGCCTGTGTCCCAGTGTTGTGCCCCTGCACAAGCCAAAATGATTGATGCCTCTGCCGCAAAACAAATTCCTGCATGTCCTGGAAAGGATGGATGGATTGTTTGTTCCACCAACCCCAATGGTTCTGGTACCAAATCACGTGTGTCCCTGTGTGCTGTTTGGTGAAGGGCTCTACTCTCACTTGGTCATAATGAGGTAAAAATTGCCTTTGCATGTAGAAACATCCCAGATCTCTGTCAGAAGTAGAATTAAAGTTTAATGTGAACAGTACAGTGATGTTTGATTAAAGTGCACACTCAATCCTGCTGGAAATTGTTTTGGAAAATCTGTTTCATAACTTAATGTGCTGTGAGGCCTGCCCTTTAAATCATTCTATGTCATGTACAGGTGAGTAGTGAGGAAAATACCTTTCTCTTCAAATTTTAACTCAGTCTAATAGTGAAAACTGTCTAGAAAAGCCTTGTTTTACCTTTGGTGCTAATGCAGGTTCTCCTCTGAGTACTCTGTGGTTTTCCTGATGAGTGGTTGAGTCTCAAAATTGCCATTTCTAGCCATTTAACTTACTGTTTTTTACAGGCTTTGAAAATGCTGGCAGAAAGTCAAGTTGATTGAATAGGACAAGGCCAAGCAGGATAGGAGGATGCTGAGGAGCAGGGAGTAATGTCCATGTAGAAAGTCTGGGGTTCCAAGCTTGTTCTGTAGCTATATTTGGGCAAAACAGTGTTGGTGACAAAAATGTTAATTAAAAAAGCTGGGGAGGAAGAGACTTGTTTCCTGCTTCTGTACCAACATGGTGCTGCTGGTGGTTTCAGATCCTGAAGAACATGGAGTCTTCCAGAATTGTTCAGCCCCACTTCCTGGAGTTCTTGCTGTCTCTTGGCTGGTCTGTTGACGTTGGGAAGCACCCTGGGTGGACTGGTCATGTCTCAACAAGCTGGTCAATCAACAGCTGCAGTGATGAAGAGAGACCTGAACAAGGTAAGACATAATAAATGTCTTTTATAGTAAATTAAAATGTTTAGGCTCTGTTAGAGGACAATTGATTCTCATTGATTGTACCTTGTATTTGAAGGTCATTTCTGATGCAGTACGTAAAGAAGTAGTGCTTCCTTCTGGCTAAGCTTTCCTTTTCTGTCCACTTCAGATGATCTAATCATCTCAGAAGATGTTGGGGCAAGTATCTTCAATGGGCAGAAGAAGGTGCTGTATTATGCGGATGCCCTGACAGAAATCGCCTTTGTTGTCCCATCACCAGTGGAATCCCTGAGTAAGATCTCTTAGTACATGCTCTATACAAAAATGAAACCAACATTTTTTTGTTTGAGAACTCTTTCAGAAGCAAAACCTAAATAAACTAACTAAACAGTGTGTTTAGCAAGATCCTTGTCAGAAAGCTGTGGACATTTAAATTACAGCGTTCTAATCCTTAGACTCCTTCCTGATGTGGCATCTGTTCTGTGCCTTTCTGAGCCTCAGTAGACATCCAGGTGCACATGGCAGTTTTGTTGTTGCCAGGGTGCTTTAGGTTGGACATGTGGTTCAGCATCAACTGGTGATGCCTATTTGTTTTCCCTTTCCTGTCAGTGATGTGCTCCTGCACATCCACTGTGCTCCTTTCTCCACTGCTAAGTAGAGAAGCAACAGCTTTCATGGCATCTTTGGCATACTAAAAGTTGCCTGGAATAAAATATGGTGTAGCCATAGGAAGGAGGAGACTGTATTCTATAGGAAATTGCTGGGATGTGTGTAAGTCCCGAGGGAGTGCTTTATTGGCAGTCTGTTTCTGGAATAACTGGCAGTTGTCTCCTAACTCATCTTCCTGCTTATGAGGACTGTATTGACTTGACCATACATCTATGCATGTTTAGTTTCAAAAGCCTTACAATATTTTTTTAGTATCAAAACCTTATATATGATGACAGCTTAAGTTTTTGGCAGAATAATAGACAAAACCCACCTTTTTTTCTTCTGGCTTACAGCTGATTCACTGGAAAGCAGTGTCTCTGATCAAGAAAGTGACTCCAACATGGATCTGCTGCCAGGAATATTGAAGCAGCAGCCTCTGACACTTGAACTCTTCCCCAATCATACAGACAATCTTAATCCCTCCCAGCGGGTAAGGCAAAACTTGCATTGAAAAGTTTTGCTTCTTTTTTTTTCTTTCAAGAAGCGTGTTGGCAATGCTGCAGGATTTTTGATAGTATATGGTTTGGTTTCCTGGTGTGTAGAGCTACTTGTTCCTTGCCATTAATCTTTGATATCTACTTTGGTCCTGACAGAATTTGCATCTACAGTAGGAAGACAGCAAGATTACATTACTTAAATGTAAAACTTAGACATGTTAGGTGGTAATACTGTGCATCCTGAAATCTTGAAACGCATGCAGGAAGAAATATATGCAGTATTTACAGAGTAATTAATCCTCTAATCCATGCTTGGAAATTGAGGATGGATAGACGTGAACGCTTCCTACCTACCCAGTTTAAAACACTGTGTCAGTTGTGTCTGAAGTACCAGAAGTTGCTGTTGTTCACTAACAAAGCAGAAAACCATGAACTGTTATATCTATAAGCAAATACTTGTTTAGAATTCACTTCCAAATGTATATTTAGTTACTCATTTAAAGTCTTCAAGAACATTAAGAAAAACTTTTAACCGATTCAAGGTTGAATATATATATTAGTTTCTATTGAATACAAGTAGGGTGGCAACCCGAAATGCAGTGAGTAGTTCCAGCACAGCTGCCCCTGCTCAATAGCTGGCAGAGATTGTACCTGGCTGAGATATGAACGACTGAGGAGCAGCTGGGAAATACTTGTTGGCTTCATTATTGGACTCATGATGTTTGCAAATGCTGCTCTTCCCTTATGTTCGAAACAGCTCAGTCCTACTTCTAGATCCAAGAGGATGCCTCAGGGCCGAACCATTCCACCAATGGGACCTGAAACCAAAGTGTATGTGGTCTGGGTGGAACGTTATGATGATATAGGTATGTACAACTTCTAACTGTTCACTAAAGTAACAACAGGGCAGGAACCAGAGAAAAAACTGTTCCTCTTTTTTAAATAAAATGCTAGATCATGGAACCACAGACTGGTTTGAATTGGAAGGGACCTTAAAGCTCATCTAGTCCCAACCCCCTGCCATAGGCAGGGGCACCTTCCACTAGACCAGGTTGCTCTAAGCCCCATCCAACCTGAACACTTCCAGGGATGAGGCAGCCACAGCTTCTCTGGGCAACCTGTGCCAGGGCCTCACCACCCTCACAATAAAAATAAGTCCTTATAAATGTCTGTAACAATGCTAAGATTCTGAATCAGTTCTTCAGTATTTGAGTTGTGATCCATGGGGTGTACATGAATCAGGGCATATGTAGGTCTGAAGTTTCCTTTAGCTCTGGTAGTACCTGTGAAATGCTGTCATGAACCTTCTTAAGCTCAGCACGCAAGGCAGGTGGGTTCCCCTGCTTTTGAGTTCCCCTCAGCTGTTGTCTTCTTGGAGTGGATCTGTTTTTCTTCCTTTAAAAATATGGCTTCTGACACCTGCTGCTTCTGTGCTGGAGGGATCATCACCCTCCTTGGTGTGATGGTACCTTTGGAACTCCGTGTTCTCTCTTCAGGGAAGGGCTCGCTTGTTCTGCACTCAGGGTGCCTGCTCTATGATCCCTTTCTGCTGTGTTGCTCAAGGTCCTGCTCCTCATGCAACTTTGTTTCTTAGTTTGGTGTTTCCTCTGTGCCTCAGCGTGCTGCTGCTCTGGGAGAGACCCAGCTTTGCTTATCCTGTTACAGCTGTGGCATGGCCATGGTGGACAGCTTTGAGGAATTCTTTGTCCCCACGAGCTTCTTGTGTGCTGGTTCCAAGCCATGGCCTGGCCTCAGTGCTATGCGAGAGTCTTTCTGCACTGGCCTAGCCCAGCGGTGTCTGCAAGACTGGCCAGGAACTGGCGCTTTATTCTGTCTTTGATTTCTAATCCTGGTTCCCAGTCTGGCAGTAAGGGTGGACCTTAATTAAGGCCTTAGCTCCTTCCAGAGTAAAGCAACCAAGGGAATGAGAGCAGCAGTCAAGAGGAAGCTTCCTGTTAAGTGTAGATATAAATTTTCAGGAAGACCGCCTTGTCCACAGCATGTCCCTTGTCCTGAGATCAGGAGGCAGACAGCAAGTTCTGTAGCATCATTTCCTTGTCCAGCCATTGGCCCAGAGTGTGTTCCAAACTGGTGTCCCTGACTCACTTCCTTCTTGGGTGGCAGCTAAAGCCACCTCACTGCAGAGGCAACAGCTGTGCTACACAGACATACTTCTGCTTGGCTGTTTTTTTCAGCAGCGATGGGAATCTCCCAGAATTCTAGACCTGAAGCTGAAGAAATGAGTTTGTGAGCCTCAGTAAGCCTGGCAGTTGGATGGAGGGCAGCTCTTGGAAATGACTCCTAGCCCAGAGGCTCTGCCATGTGGTCCTTATGTTCTTGGCTTTTGTCTTATGCTTCCAGTACATCTTTGAGTCTGGACAGTGAAAAGCTGTCACGTTGTAGTCAAGGTTATCACTCCAGTGGCACCTGCCTGCCCTCCCTCTTGCTCCATCTCAGAGTGTGTCTGTGGCTTGCCACGCTCTCCCTCTGCTTGCTCCAGCTGTTGTGTACCTTTAGCATCCCAGCTCTGATGGCAATCTGGGTTTGGGCCTTAGACGATTCCTGCTGGAAGCACTGTCCTGCTGTGTGAACTGTACTTCTGTGAGTGACTCTCAACATCTCTTAGCCCTTGAACAAGGTGTTGGGAAGTGCCAAATCCCCTTAAGGGATTCAAGTTCTTACTTTTTCCTCCTACACCTTCATTTATCCAGTCTTTGTTAGCAAGTGCCTGGCAGCAGAGTTGTAGGTTATGGTAGGGATCCACACAGCTTGGATTTGAGGAAGGATACTGTGTTTGTGGGATCAGGGCTCAAAGAAACTGTAGGTGTGAGTGGCTGGCATTGTTCAGTGCTCCTAGCAGTGTTCTGGAGGCTCATTACTTGTGGATGGGAGAAGATGCAGTGAATAATAATTTGGAAGTCCTTTTTGTGGTTGAAGTAGTTAATCTCCTTCCTGCTTTCACGGTTCCTCTAGCGATTTTGACCTTTGGGTTGAGAGAATGGAGGGTTTGGGACCTCATCTGTTGAGTGCAGATGGTTAAGGTGTGTGTACCCTCCATGAACGCTTAAACTGAAAGCCAAACAAAGATGCTAGCTGTGCAAGAACACTAGTGGTATAAATGATTGAGGACTGCATGGTTTTGACTGATGATAAATAATCTTGCCTTGTACACAAGAAAAAAAAATCCAGAACTATATTGGATAAAGTTTATTTGGTGCATCCCGTTCTTACAGAGAACTTCCCCCTCCCTGATCTGGTATCTGAGACTAGCACTGGTGTGGAAACCACAGCCAATAGTAGCACTTCCCTGAGGTAAGACCGCTCTTATTTTCGTTATTTTTATTGATTTCTCAGTGGACTATTTTTCGGTTGAAAAAGTGAAAGACCTTTTCATATCACTGCAGATAAAACATAAATTAAAGAACAGAATATGTGCAGTTTTATCTGAGCCTGTGATGAGCCTCCCTCCTGACTGGCTCCCTTGTGAGGTGGTTAATGCTGCATACACGCTGTGCCCTGGCTGCAGGGCTCTCCAGTCCTGGGGGAACAGAGATCGTAGGCACGGCACAACTGACAGAGCCCTTCTGAGGGTCCAGAGCATGCCCCAGGATCCTGCTGCCTTAGTCATGAGGCATTTTAAAACTTTCTTTGAACGCTTAGAGGGGTCGTTTTTCATCTGTAGATAAATTGAAACAGTGCTTTAAAACTGATTCAACCAGTTGTGTTTTTCCCTTAAGATCTACCCTTCCTGAGAAGGAAGTTCCTGTGATCTTCATCCATCCTTTAAACACTGGCTTATTCAGGATAAAACTACAAGGAGCAACTGGGAAATTCAACATGGTTATCCCACTGGTGGATGGAATGATAGTCAGTAGGAGAGCTCTTGGTAAGCAAAAGGGTTTTTTAGGAATGTTCATGTTTTTATTTTATTTTTTAAAAATAATATATCTGCAAAGTACATGGTCTGGAATCTTTCTTTGGAAAAAGTGTTAGGCAATGCTGAACAAATGAAGGCCATGCTTTTTGCAGCAGCAGTGCGAGCACGAACAGCAGAGGGAGCAGGTGGGCAGCGCTTGGCTGCCAGGATAGCAGGAGAGAGGGTTGGAACTAGGAATGGGGCCTGTTTAAATAGGAGAGATCCCAAATGTGACCCTGGTGTTTAGCACAGAGAACCAAGGTGTACCAGAGGGTGCTATGGAATTTGTTACTGTGCTGGTATGCTGTGTGTTCCTTCTGGTTTAGAAGCCGGACAGGGATTAAAACTATAGCAATTGAGGATTTTCTTATGTGTTCAATAAAAATACAATGCAGGCATGTGTTAACAGGTTGCATGTGTGTCCTCTGCCTTTTCCTCTGTTCCTGGATGGGTTCATGGACCTGTCCTGGTATTGGTGCTATTTAGCTTCAGTAACTAGAAATCCCACCCAGCAAGAGCAGTACACAGGACAGAGTAAAATGAAGTAATGAACATTAGGATACCTGTACATAACCATAAAGCTGCTGTTGGAGGTGACTTTCAGTTTCTGGGGTTTGTATGCTTAATTCAGTGATTGGCAAATTGAAGCCAGGCCTGGGCCCTTAAAATAACATTTATGAATTCAGCTGATGACAGTGGCTTTTACTGAAAAACTATGAGGTGTGGTTTCCTAGAGTTGGGCTTGTTTTTGTGCTGCATCAGGACTGTTAATATAGTGAAATTTGTCTCATCTCTAAGTTCAGGAGGTGTAGTTTATGTGCGGTGAGGACCTCTAAATATTTCTGTCTGTAAGAAAGAGCTTGTGAAACAGCAAAGGGGACAAGGGACACTTGCTTCCTTAGAGGCATAGAAATTTCCTTTCAGAATAAAATAAGATAAAGTTAACTGCCAGCTTTTGAGTGCTACTACTTCCATTCCACACCTCCTCCTCCGTCCACATCCAGCAGTGTGAGTTACAAAGGGGTGACAAAAGTGGCAAGGCAGTGAAGGGAAGAGAAATTTGTTTGCAGCCACAACTCATCAGGTCTTTCCTCATCTTCTTTCCAAGGGCAAGGCTCTGCAATTCCTACTGTAAAAAGGTACTGACAGGTACTTTTTTCATTCTCAGGGCTCCCCTGGAATTACCTGGTGTGACCTCAGGGCCCACTAAGGTCCAGATGTGTGGCATAGCTGGGGCTGTGGTACTGTGACTCTTGTATTGGCTGCCCTGGGTTTGCCCCCTTGTTCCGAGGGTGCTGTTCCAAGCAGCTGCTTGGCTCTGGCAAAGCAGAGAATACTCCTCCTTCTCCTTCAGCCAGTTTAGGGTACCACTGAGTGAGTCCCTTTCTTCATTCTTTACAGTGAAGGTCTTTACAAGCCTGGGGACCATGGCTGTCTGTTATCAGCTGTTCATGGAGAAAAGTTCTTGACTTGGTCATGCTGAACATCTCCCCTGGGTTCAGATGGGACAGAACCCAAAATTGTCTTTGGCTGGGAAGCCAGCAAAGGGGCGCAGGACTGAATTTAAACTTGATTCAAATGTTGTTTCTTTTTCAGGTTTTTTAGTGAGACAGACAGTAATAAATATTTGTCGGAGAAAGAGGCTGGAAAGTGATTCATACAACCCTCCCCATGTCCGCCGAAAACAGAAAATAGCAGATATTGTCAATAAATACCGGAACAGGCAGCTGGAGCCGGAGTTTTATACCTCACTTTTCCAGGAGGTTGGGCTCAAGAACTGCAACCCCTAGGTCATTATCCTTCCAGGACAATTAGATCAGAGCTTGGTGGCTACACTAATGAAAACAGTTAAGTAACAACAACAAATTTTCTCAGCCCTCTGGAATTCAGGAAATCATGTTCTAGCACAAGTCAGCAGATACCATGTGGGAGGAATGAGAAATGAATCCAAAACATTGCAGCTGGGATATTGACTTGATTCACCTACCCTCAGAAGATTACTGAATTCCGGTCTTCCTGGATGCTAGCAAAATAATCTCTTCACCCAGTTATCCTTTACAGACTGATTAGGAACTGTAAGTGTCTCGCTCTGAGGGGAAAACAATCAAAGTAAAGCCATCTCTGCATATGAGGATGGAAATAAGAATACAAACAAACCTGCCATTAGACACCTTGCTGCACCCATGTGTCCAAGGGCGAGGGAGCAGGATCTCTCCTTGGAGGAGGAGTCTGTTCCAGAGCATTAACTTTCCCTGTAAGAACTTCAAAGACATTTTCAGTCCCCCTTCAGTGCTCAATGGAAGATCCTTCTCTGGCTGTAACCCATCTGTGTACCAGAAGCAGGAGGAGGAAGACTGCTTGGAAAGAGCAGGCCCTGAAATCCAAAGCCCAGATGCTGTATGTGGCCACTCCCCCCAGGGCTCCGAGTGAGTCCATCTGCATACGAGACAACCACCACCACCTGAAATTAACTGACTTTTCAAAAGGAGTTGTTATTGGATAAGAGCTTTGGGTTATATAAAAGCGAGGTTGTGACTTTCAGGTCTGTTGCAAAATGTCACATTTAATTTCAGTAGCTTTATTTTTATTTTTTAGGGATTTTTTTAATGCAACTACCTAACTTACTTTGAAGCGTCTGTATCACCTGCTCACCATTTCCATAAAAAGCATAAACATCACTTGACTTCCTTCCATTGGATTGAAATCTGAGATTTTGGGGCTACCTCCTCCCTCTTATTTATAGCATGAGCAGTTTTTGCTGCTTCTACAACACTTTTCAGAAGCTCCTGTTAAACAGACAAAACAACTCAAAAAGAAAATTCACAAATTCTTCTTTTCTCCATTAATTTCAATGCCATGAAAGCCCCTTTGGAGTTATAACTTCACATTGTTTTGAATCTCCTGTACGTTCTCACATTCGGCAGCAGCGCTTGCCTTCCACCTAGGTCAGGAGTTTTCATTTTCAGCCTGTGGCTTTGATGTGTTCAGGACTCAAAGGATGTGCTGGGAAAAGATATTTACAGCTACGAGTGTGATATTGGGATCTCGGAGGTGTGGTGGGCACGGGCAGCCCCGGGAGCTCCTCTGGCTCCTGGCGCATCCCAGCTGATGTTGCAGCTGTGAATTGTGGCTGACACTCCTGGGCAGGTGCAGCCTGACAGCAGCAGGGATCCTGATTCTTCCAGCACCGGGTAATGGCAGAGGATGAGTGAACAGAAATTTGAGGAGCTCTTCACATTATTTTCCAAAGTGGTTTTAATAAGCTGTGCTATGCAGTAATACCTGTCAGGCATTGAATTTTGATATTTCAGAGCTACTTTTTGCAACAGCTCTGACCTGAAGCAGTCTTAATTGTTTCATTACAACGTATCTGCTAAGGACAGACCTCGCTCCTGGCTTTCCATGTGATTTTTCACAAAGAGTTCATGGAAACACAGGCCCCTAAAAATACATGTGAAAGGACTTTCAGGTGGTCAACCAAGGTGATGTGTGCTTTTTGCAGGGAACAAGTGCACTGACCTCTCAATTCAGGAGTTCTGGAATTTGATCGAGATGAATAAAAAGTGAAAAAATGAAACCAACCCAAAGAAAACTCCTGTAGCAGGATCTGTGCTGGCTGGCCCATACCTGTGTACTGCCCGCATGGCACATGGCAGGAGGAGCTCCAGGGCAGCATTTGGGTGCACTGACCAAGCTGTGCAGGGAACTTGGACAGCCTCATTCCTCTGCCAAACTCTTGCCAGGAGCAATTTAATGCACGGACACTAAATTTACCCACACTGTGTATGTACTTATTGGATCTAATTAATGACCAAACACACTTGAGCCCACTGGTTTAAAAGGCATGAGCAATGCATGTGTAACCAGTAAACATCCTGAGCAATCCCTGTCTGCACACTGATAGTGTAACAGCAACCCCACCTACCACGGCTGAGTGTTACGTGGATGCAGCACAGCTGCACCAGGTGCTGCTGTCAGGCAGTCGGGAGCAGTCAAGAATGCAGAGATGGGTGTTGGGGCAAACCCTGAGTGGTTTCTGGCAGAGATAGCTACGTGGACTGCCTGAAGATTTACTTTCTTTAGAAAGGCCTGTGCTTGGCTGCAGGGTTTTCTTGGGTCTATTTCCATGCTCACCTAAAGGCACCCATGGGAGCAGTAACAGCTATGAGAGCTGTATGACTTGGCAGAAGTCTGGAAAGAAGGGAACTTGGGCACATTGTGGCAGCTCCCAGTGCCAGGGGATGGACGTTTGGAACATGTGTCAGTTGAGTTGTAGAACCAGCTGGTGAGCAGGTTACAGGTGCTGTGACGTGGCTGTAGGTGGTGAGATTGGCTCTCTGGAGAGGTGAGCCTTCAGGCAAATCACAGTTCAGTATAAAAATATTGTGATGCAGAAATGTGCTGCCATCCCTCGTGGTTTGGGTGCTGGTCACAGCAGTGGGCCCCCTGGGCAGACTGTGCCAGTGCACGGTGCATGCAGGGACTGTCCCTCCTTCCCCAGGATGTGGGGAGGTCTCAGGCTTCATAACAAAACACACCCCACCAGTCTGGGAATTATATCCATCTCCTCTTGAAGTCTGACCAAACTCCGATGGCTTTAGCTAGTCCAGGGTACTGTCTTGAGAGCTTTTCCCCTGAAGGGTCAGAGCAAATGAGGTTTATTTTCATGGTCATTGCAAGAGTTAGCCAAGAATCGAGATTTTTTTTTTTGTATCACAAACTGCTGCATAGAATTTCTGACTTTATGCTTGAGTGGCTTGGGTCAGCATCCTGTCCATCAGAGGGGATGAGCACTGACCCCCTCCCACTGAGCTGCAAGTGTTCCACAGTAATTAAACTGGGACTCTTCATTAAACCTTTCAGTTTAGGTTTCTAATTCTGTTCTAACAGAGCAGGAGGTGACCACTGTCACATTGTTAAACACAATGTTGAAATTACATTTTAGTACCTTGATAGAGACTTTTAAAGGAAAACCATTCTTTTAAAGGTACTTTTAGAAAGGCGTTAGAACCTTACAGCAAGCAGGAGAGGAGGAGGACAGTGCCTGTGGAAATTGGGGCATCTGTGGGTAGCAGTGTGCAAGGCCGTAGGGAGGAGCAGCCCTGGCTGCCCCTGGGCTGTGCCTGCTGGGTTCTCCACAGGTCACGGAAGGTTCTGCATGCCCAGGAAGAGGAGAGGACTAAATTTCAGCCTCACAGACAAGTTTGATGCGTTTTCGTGATTGTGTAATTGAGTGATACCTTTGAAGGCAAACACAGCCCTTTCCCCCATGGATTTAGCAGGAGCAATTAGAAGTGAAAACGCCAGATATCATGTGCTTCAATCATAGACAATTTGTATTAATTCCTGTATGTTGCCAAGACATGAACTTTCTGTTCTTATTGTATTTTTCTGTAAATATTCCTGGCGCTAAGTTGTAAAGTAAAGGTAAAATGTAAATATGAAGATGTGAACTATGTTCCCTTGTCTCTAGTACTTTATCTCTTATTTGTTTAGGGAAGGCACACAAAAAGGCTTGTTTGTATTTATGCCAATTCTTTGTCCAGGAGAAACACATCAAATATTGAATGTAACACAATTAGTCCAATAAATTTTAAAGATTCTTATCTAGTAACTTTGCACTGGCCAGTTTTTAGTATTTTCAAAACCCTTGGTTGAAATTCTCCAATGGAGATGTTTCCCAGGACAACAGACAGAGGTAGCAGAATTGCACACCCTCTGCACCTCAGTAGCTCTGGGAATAGTGAGGCTCATAGGTAAGGAAATCATGTTGCATCTCAGTAGTGTGGGGAGTGAAAACATGAGACTGGCTTTTGAAGGGAGCCCGATGCTCCTGCAATGCCAGTGTTCTCCAGTCACTCCATTCTGCTTCCCTTCTTAGGTGTGGGTCCCCTGTGGTGCAGCCACCCCGGACACCCACCCAGGACAGGGAAAAAGCACGTGCTGCAGGTGTGGAGTCCTGTGAGGGTGAGGGCTCTGCTGTCTGGGCAGAGGGGAGAAAGGATAAGACTCCTCAGCTTCGGAGTTGGGGAGGAGCTGGGCAGCAGTGGGGCCCTGTGTTCCATGAGGGTGATGCACCCAGCGAGCCCTGGGGAACTGGGCTGGGTTAGAGAGAGGGTTTGTCAGTGCCACCCAGCCACATCCGCAGGGACCATCTCTGAGCCCCCTAAGGAGGGGACGAGTTCCCAGTGCGGGTCAGGGCTGCAGGACTTGTGGGTGTCTGTGCTGGCTGCTGCAGTGCAGGGGCTCTTTCTCTGGCAGGGTCCCTGCACTGTCCCTGGGATTTCACCTTCGAGGCAGCTCTGGTGCTTTGCCCAAGCTGCCCCACCTGAGAACTGGAACAAAAGCACTGAAGTGACTGGTCCAGAAACCTCAAGCTGGGATATGTGGACATCTGTTTTCCCGCTGTCTTCATCTTCAGTAACTTCAGCTGCTGCCACCCACCCAAGCTCCTCACCACAATGCTTCAGGGAAGGTTAAGGCAGGTCCCACAGTGATCTCTGAAGAATCACAAATATGAGTGATAAATAGTTAAATATCTTCCTCTGCAGTCCCAAACTGCAGGGCCAGGGGCAGGAAGGGCATTCTGGGGCTGGTTTGGAGCCTGATCCTTCCTTCTTTCCTACTGGGGAGGGATCGATACTCCCAGCTGGTTTGGGAGTCTGGAAATCTCACCTAAGGCCTTGGATTGGAAGTGGGTCTCCATCAGCCAAGACTTGGAACAGGTGCTGTTTGGCAGATGGGGCCTGTGTAGGTGCATAGTGGGGAACAACCTTACTCTATGAGCCCAGGAACTCAAAGTGACTCCGTGGCCTCCAGGTCCTCGGGACAGGAGGGCCCAGCTGGGAGCAGCTCCTTGGTTTCTGTGAAAGGTCCTCCATGCCCCACAGGTGCTCCATTCCATGTTAGTGGAGTGACCTGGCACCACCAGGTGATTGCTGCAAGAACAGGAGCAATAAATCCTGGGATGAGGCAGGAGTGGCCGCAGCGTGAAGCAGCCAGGGCTGTGCCCTCTGCCACAGCCAGAAATGAGAATTAACTTCTAATCTGCTGTCAATAAAGGGGAGCTGCTCTGTGGGGCACACAGCAGCTGGCAGCACCCCATGTCAAGCAGAGAAGCTGGCAGGTTTGCCACGGGGGTGTAGAAGAGATGACTCCTCCCCAGTGCCCTCTATTTTCATCAGCCATTCCTATAAACTTCCTGAGGAGGCAGAAGCATGGCACACCGACACCCAAGATGCCTGTTCTCACTGCAACACGGCTGGTTTTGACCACAAATGGAGCCAAATTGCAGTACAGATTATTTTCCAGGGTGAAATGTAATTTAGTTACTGCTTTAAACTGAGAAAATATTTGGCTGCCTGCAGTGAACAAATGTCTGTCAGGAGGGGGGTAAGAGACTGAAGGTGGAACTGGGCTGAGCCATGGCTGCTGGCATCCCCCAGCACACTGCAATGGTGAATGCTGGCAGAATCTGTCCAGGCCAGGCAGGTGCTGCTGGTGTTGTGTCCCTGAGCTGTCTGGTGCTGCCAGAGTGTCCCTGAACCATGTCAGTGCCCTCAGTGTCCCTAGCCCACATCAGTGCTGCTGGGATGTCCCTGGTGACAGTGAGCTGCCCAATGGCCACACTGACTGTGTATCCCAGGGCTCTGGGGGCCACTGGGCATCCCGAGGTGTGGGTCAGGTCATCTCTGTGACACCATCACAGCATCATGGAGGAAGGCAGCATGTTGCTGTGGCAACCAGGAGCATCCCAGGGGCCTCAGCCCTGGCTTTTGGCTTTTCATGCTGCTTTGGGGATCCCCCTCATGCCCAGCGGGCATGCCCTCTGGAAGCTGTGGGCAGCATCCAGGGCATGGCAGCAGCCTCAGGAGCTGGGTGGAGGCTCACCTGGATGCAGGTCAGGTTTAAACCTGTTTTCTCTTTCCTGCAAGAGCCATGAGATTTTCTTCTTTGTTATATTTATTTTTATAAATCATAATTAACATTAATAAACAATATATTTATTATATTTCTGCTGTACCAAAAGCACCCACCCTACACACAGGGCGCAGCTGTGCCTGGCACCCCAGCAGAGTGTGATGGGAAGAGGTGACACACTGTAGCTCTGGGCTCACACCAGGGATCCTTACAAAGGTGTTACTGGAAAGGCAGAGATGGGACAGTCTGTCCATTGCTGGCTGTCCCCGGAGTTGGTCCCGGTGGGACAGGAAGAGCTGTGGCCATTGGCATCCCCACCTTTGCCCGCTCTGGGAAACAGGCTGCTTTTGGGTGGTAAAGACTCCTCACACCAGGGCAGAGCCCAGGCAGAGCAGGGGAGTCCCAGGAGGGACAGGGGTGTGGGGCCAGCATGTGGGGCTGGTGGTCAGTGCCACAGTGGTCCTGGGCTCCCTTCCATTGTGTCTCAGCCCTGTGCCCCAGCTGAGGTTTGAATTCCCCAGCACAGGCTACCCTTGCCACGTGCCCTCTGCCCACATCCCCGGGAGATTCCCACCAGGAGCTGGTGTCTGCCAGCACATGCCCTTCTGCCATCCTCGGGTCTCACAGCCTCCCCCAACCACCCTGCAGACTCTGGTGAGCCCTGGGGGTCCCTGCCCAGCCCTCCCATCCAGTCCAGGGGAGCGTGGTCTGCTGGGACTCCCCTGGCTGGGACCCTCCTGCCCAGGCCCTGGGGTGCTGCTGGCACAGGCTGAGGGCAGGGAGAGCCAGGGGGGTCCAGGGCAGACCCTCCATGGTGCTCCAGCCCCATCCCAACAGAGGCATGCCCAAGCCATCACTGGGCTACTTGTTCCTCCAGGCAGGGCTGAGGGCCCAGTGCCCTCATGCTCCCTCAGCAGCCCCCAACGAAGCCCATTTGATGGCATTATTAAATGATTCAGTGCATTTTCTGCCTCTTAAAGTACTTAATATATGTGCCTGTGTGATTCATTATTATTATTATTATCTAATAAAAGATTATCTGACTCACTTTCATGTTTCTTCCAATTACAAATTGAAACTGTTCCTACTCTGACCTTGCAGCTGCTGGATTTTCTAAAATTAGCCATAATGATGCATTTTACTAAGATAATTAATTAGCTAAACTGAGAAAATTGAGTAGTAGAACTGTTTCACATGCTGCTAATTATCTTTTATTATGTCATCTTTACATGCAAATAAAGAAATATTGTGATTATTTAAAATACTGTTTTCATTAGCTAATTTACTCATTAGTGCAGCGACGGCTCTGTCTTCCACAGCAGCAGGAGTCTGTAGGGACTTGCTGCTAATTGACTGCAGGACTCTGCCTTTCAGATTGAGAAAATAGAGTTACAGTCCAAATTACGTTTATTTTGTCAATTTATTTTAATGGCGGCTATGGACAGCAGGCGGGAGGGGGTCAGGGATGGTGGGAGAGCCGGGAGCACCAAGGACTCCTGCTGATGGTTGGGGGGTTCAGGTGGGGGGGAGTGTGATGTAGGGGTGCTGCCCCCCCAGACTCCTCTTCCCTGGGGGCCTTCTTGTTCAGGATGTGTCCTGTGATCCCAAGCTCTGTTCCAGCCATCCAGAGCACCCGGAGCTGCTCCTGGCACCTTGTGGGAGTCTGGGAGCAGCTGGGCGGGCACCATTCATGGTGCTGTACAGAAACTCTTCCTGTCAGACACTGGCCGTGTGGCCACGGGGGCTCCAGGGCAGCAGCATTGGTGCACAGGGAGCCCTGGAACCTCCTGCTTCTTCCGTCAGAGGTTTCCTGCTCCGAGAGCCAGGTGGTCGGCAGGAGGCAGTGGGGGATGCTGAGTCCCCCCCATTGCTCCCTAAGGGCTGCAAGTTGTGCTGATCTGGGTGTTAGCCACAGGCAGGAGCTGCTGCATTTGGGGAGCCCAGGCCACACTCACACTCCTGCCAAGAGCTCCCAGAGCTTCTTCCCAACTCCCCACTGGCTCATGGGCAGTGGATGTTGTGGGTTTGATGTTCCCAGCTAGGCTCTGGCACCCAGGTCCCTTCCCTGGCACAGACATGATGGGGCAGAGGATGAATTTTGCTCCCTCCAGCCTATTGCTCGTAAATACCAGCTGTATTTATTCCAGTGGGGAATTTGAGGGGTAAGGAGGGGCCACTGTCCAGGCAGGTGGCTTTTCATGGCCCTGTAATACCCCAGAGGTATGAACAGGGATGAGGACCGGCCATAGGGACACTTCTGGTTCACTCAAGGAAACTTCTGGTTCAGATGAGTTTTCTGCTGGAGATGGAGTGAAGGCAGCATTGCAAGGTGCCATGGGTGTCACTGGGCAGAGGGGCCATGGTGCCTGGCCCCGGCCGCTGCAGGCACACCCTGGTTGAGCACCAGCACGGTGTCGCAGCCCTGGCAACGCACCTGCCTACAGGGACTGGACTGATGGAGAGCCAGGAGCCAGCACTGCCTGCTGTGGGACAGGATGGGGTAAGAGAGGACGGGGCATTCGGGGCCCTGGGGGCAGCAGGATGGGCGAGCAGGGCTGGGACTCAGCAGGAGCTGGTCACCTGGCACAGCGACCACGTTTTGGGTTGGAGCTCCCAGCAGCGCAGGCACAGCCTGGAGCCTCCTGCTGTTTGGAGCACCGGTGTGTGCCAGGGGAGGGGGAGCAGCCCAGCCCTGACACGGCTGCCTGCCTGGAGCACAGGAACCATGGAGCCCACTGAGCCCCCTCCTCTCAGCAAAGCTACTCCAACACCTCTAGGCCCAAGATTTGTCTCCTTGAGGACACTCCTGCAGTGGCATGGGCTCCATTCTGTGCAGCTACTCCAACTGCACAGGTGACCTTGCTCTGAGCAAGAACTGGAATTAAGCACCTCTTGAGCCTCAAAGGACCTCATCACCCCACAATCCTGAGTCTGAGGCCCTCTGAGTGCCACTGAAGCCTGGCACCTGCCCTGGAGGCCCAGCAGCTGCTGAAGTCACCACCAGTGCTGGTCTGTGATCAGTGTGATCAGAGCAGGAGAAGCCAGTGGTGACAACGATGCACCTGGCAACTACTCAGCCCCCTGCCCAGCATTTCTGGGGACAGATGTGCCCAAGGAAGGGGGAGATGTTGGCAGACCCACTTCCAGCTGCCTCCTGGGAAACCCCACGATGCATCCAGCAAGTGCCAAGCCCAGTGGGCACAAGGCATTGCAGCCCCTGCTGCCCCCGCCGCAGCTC
Source organism: Cnemophilus loriae (assembly GCA_013397755.1). Taxonomy (NCBI): domain Eukaryota; kingdom Metazoa; phylum Chordata; class Aves; order Passeriformes; family Corvidae; genus Cnemophilus; species Cnemophilus loriae. The sequence continues at coordinate 11,860 of VZTF01003485.1, read as the reverse complement.
CAGCCTCTGCTCCCACCCACCACTACCTCTGTTTCCATGCCCAGCCTGAAAGCTGTCCTGTTGGAACCTCCCATGGGCTTCAGGAACCTCTTTCTGGGCAGAGCTCCCGTGAGTTCCATCCTCTGACTCCTGCAGCTGGCAGAGACCTGCTCTGGCTGCCTGTGTCCTGTGGCACTGCCTAGGACAGCCAAAATAGTATCTCTAGGCCCCTGCTCACCATGGACATGTTTAAGAAACCCCTGACAGCTCCATATCAAGTAAAGCACCTCATTTTTTTGGTGGCAGCAGCTGGGCAGGGTGTAGGATGCTGTCTGGGAAGAGCATTGGGCACTTCTCCAGCTCCGTAGAAGCCTTGGCAGTGGAGTTCAGGCATTGTTATGCCTCAAACACTGATGACCAGCAAGTTGGAACAGGACATGCCTGGAAAGGGGGACCCTACAGAGGCAGGGAAGAACCTTTCTGGAGCCAGTTTTCCTGTTCAGGTCCATGGTGACCACACAACACAGAGCAAGTGCAGAAGTGGGGTCAAGGAGTGGGCAAGACAAATAGAGGGGGATCGATACTGCCAAGGATCCCCAAGTAGCCCCTGACTCTTTTCAGGAACTCTCCAGTAGAAAGCTGTGTGTGCCCCACTCTGTTACATCAGACATAAAGAATCCCTTCCCTGGAGCAGGACATAGGCATTCCCATGCCAGCTTGGATGCCTATAACCTGACTTTTTGTTTCACAGCTCCAGATGGATCTGTGGCCATTACTCTGACCACAGACATCGGAATTGCAATGATGAAGTCTCTTCGCTGTATCCACAGGTGGTGATATTTGTCCTCTCCACTGTCTACTCTTGTCCTTTCCTTCTCTTTCTTTTGCTCATATATTTTCTTCATGTTATTTTTATACTTTTATAGAAAAACCAAGAACAGCCATCTACCGCCTTTCTGCTACAATTAAATTGCTTTAAAATAAATCTGCTTCATATATACACTGGTAATTCAGTGTTATTTCACTCCGATTCACTCCAAGGAATTATTAACAAGAATTTACCCTGCCTTAGAGATGGGTAGCCACCCAGAGTGGCTGTTTGCAACCTGCAGACCCGCCTTCATTCTGCAGAGACTTGTTGCAGCAAAACTCTCCTGAGCTGTGTCCTGGTGCCAGCACAAACCCAGCACAGAAGCAACTCCCTTTTCCAGGGAGAATAATACCCCAGTGATGAGGAATTCACATCAGACCAGACCTGCCATCACTCCAAAAATAAATTTCTTCGTAATTTTGTGTAATTAAGTAGTAATTCCCTCCCTGAGCAGTTGTTGGCCATTGGGATACAAAGCAAAATTTATGGCTGATGATTGCCATGAGAGGGGAGCAAGAGCAGAGCCAGCGTGGTGAGGATGGGGAGGGGACAGCGGGGCTGTTGTGGGGGTGGCTGGTGCCAGGCTGCCCTGGGGCACTGGGGATGGCACTGTGGGTGTCCCGAGGAGCTGCTCCTTGCCGACACCCCACTGCAGGCAGGGAAACCTCACTGATTGCAGGCAGATTTGGGGATGCAATGTTCCCAGTCCAGCCCTGAGAGGGTACCAGTGCCAAGGCCAAGGCACAGGCTGTGCCAGCTGGCCTGTGCTGGTCCTGCAGGCCAGCAGAGGAAGAACTTGCTGGGTTTTTATTTGACCATCTGTGACCTTTCAACTGGAGCTGAATCTCCAGCTCAGAGTCCAGGCACCAGTGGGCAATGGGGTGGGCAGTGGTGTGGGCAGTGGGGTGGGCAGCCCAGACAGCTTAGCCAGGAGCTGTGCCACACTAGGCACTGCTGGCAGCACCACAACCCACCCTTTTCCTGCTGTGCCAGTAGAATGCCTGGGATGGAGGAGGGAAATGGGGAGGCAACACAGGAGGCCACGAGCTGCATCCCTACTCCAGTCTCCCACACTGTGAGGTGGCAAGGAGCACCCTAATTACTGCCTCTAACTGAGACAGCAATCGACTCTACAAGGACAATGCAGCCACCTCTGCCATGGAGCAGGGACTTCCTGGCATGGCACTGGGCAGAATGAGGTCCCACGGTGGGGGATCACTGCTGCTGTTGAGTAACCCTGGACACAGATTCACTTTTGCTAAAGCATTCTAAGGATGTTCAGCTTCAAGATTTCCATCTGTGACCCCCAAACTACGGTGTTATTAATGTGAGGAGGCAGCACTGACCCGAGTGGTGTTTAGTGGCGGTAGGAATGAGGGCACCCCGCCAGTGTTGGAGCAGAGGACACCTTGGAGAGATCAGTCAGGCTGAGCCCTGGGCACCTGAAGGTCTCCCTGGAGAGCCCACAGAGAGGCAGAAAGTCACCCCAGGCTTAGCAGAGATCAACTGGCCACCCGATGCAGGCACCTCTGCTCCCAGCTCTAGTGTCTCTCTCTAGGAGTGTCTCCACTCCAGGGACACAGGCAGGGAACACGGGTGGTGAGGGAACCACCCTGCTGCTGCATTCCAAACCAAAGGCTTCCCAGAGCCCTGGAGAGGGAGAGCAGAGGTGCTGCCAGTCCCCGTGTGCCTCCTCTGGCACAGGGCTCCTCATGGCAGCTCTGATGGCAATAACACAGCCAGGGAACAAGGTCACCTCGGACATGGCACACAAGGACAGTGGATACAGAGATGATGCTGACAGGGATGGAACTTATGGGATGGTGCACATAGGGATGGAACACATGGGGATGGTGCAGTGCTTGCTGAGGTGCCCCAGTAAACTAACTCCCACGGCCACATGAGCCCCAGCCTGCAGCCAGGCAGTGGCTGTAAAAGCCACCAGTGTTTAGGGGCAGGGGAGCAGCAGCTGACAGCTAATAGTGATTCAGAGGGTGCCGCATGCCACTCCCTCCTGCACAGCCACAGGAGCCAGGGTTACCTGGGACCAGGGGGACAGGGAAGATGGGGCACCTTTGGCAAGTGGTGGGGCAGGGTGACAGCTGGGGACAATGCTGAGAGTCACCTTCCTCACAGTGTTGCATGGTGTTGTCCTGCATGTGCTGCAACCCTGGGCTGAGGTTGGGGTCATCTTTCAGGGTCTCTCAGCCTGAAAGGCTTCTGGAGGCTCCCCAAAGCACATTCACACTCCCAGACCCTCCCTCCCACTCCCCTGAAGTTTGTTCTTGCTGAAACTTGCTGGAATTGGCTGCTCCTCATGCCCCTGTTCCTTCTCACCTGACTGACCGGTCCTGTGGGAAACCCACATTTTTGCCCCAAAAATATGTGCCTGAAGTTTTTCTTGTTTGCTTCTGCCTTGCCCTGTCCCTTTTTTCTTCCTCCCCCACAACTTACCTGCTTTGGGCCTGAATAAATCTTGTCCTCCCCCCGGCACAGCATCACTGTTCCCTGTAAGAAGACCCCCAAAGGGGACAAATCGGGATGAGCGGGGCCCTTCTTCCATGCCAGCACAGGGCTCAGTAATGAACTGACACCCTGGTGGCTCTTGGGTTTGTGCTGTTTTATTGCCAGTGTTTCAGGTACAGCAGCACCAGCCCTTGACGTGGTGGATGCAAAATTTAGTGACATCTGGCTGCTGCCTGACTCAGTTTCCCCATCAGCGACACACAGCTGATACCCCAGGGCCACATCACACACCTGCCAGGGCTGAACAGCGCCAGGGAGCCTTGGGGTGCTAAAGGAGTTTTGGGGTGCTGTTCCAGGGAACTGTCTGTGGTGGGACCTACCCCTCTGCCCACACAGGGAACTAGAAATAGTCAGTACCATTAATTCCAACTAAATAATTGTGCTGGTTCAGCAGGGTTTGTAACAAAATGATACGGAATGGAATTTTTTTAGTTCCCTAAGTATTGCTGGGATATATCCAAAGGTAAGAAATTATTTCATTGCATCAAGGAAGATGAAACTGAGTTTTGCTTTCAAAAAGGAAATTTCTCTATCCCACAGCATTCAGCTCCAGCACAGACCTTAAAAAATACCCTTGTTTCCTTCCCTCTTCATCTTCAGTGGAGACCCTAGCTCAGAGGATGGCAGGATGACTCATGGGACGCTGGAAGCCGCCAGCCCCAGCCTGAGCTTTGCTTGTCCCACTGTCTGCCCCTTGTCCCCTCACTGCAGACAAAAGCACCTTGCTCTGCCTCTGCTGCTGCGGCCCTGGGTGCTCCCGGTCCTCTGCGGCCAAGGCACGCCCTCCCCCCTGCTCGCTCCTCCCACGCCTATCAGGTCATATCCCCTGGGAAAAAACCAACTCCCCGGAAAGCTGTGGAAACAGCCTGGCTGGGGTGATGCTCAGGGAAGCTGTGTTCCTCTCCTGGAGGGCCAGTGTGTCCCAACAGCTTTGTGCTTCTCTGCGAGGTGCTGGTCACTGGCAGCCAGGGATCCCTGCGGTGGGAAAGTGCTGCTTGTGCCTGGGGGTCTGGCAGGGCCAGTGGCGAATCTTGTGCCTGGTGCCCGGCCCTGACCCTTGCCCTGGGCTGCTCCAGATGATCAGCTCCCAAAAGCTGCCCCACTCACCCCTGCCAGGCCAGGGGAGTCCAGCGCTCACACGGGAGTTGGGAATACTGGGTAGCCCAGCAAGTGCATCTCTTCCTGCTGCCAGCCTGGCAGCTGGGCTTGGCTCTGGCCAGATCCAGGCAACAGCTGTATGGATTCAGTGGGAGGACAGGAGGCTCCTCGCACTGAGCTGATGGCTGTTTAATGAGCTCATTTTCCTTTGCACTATTGATTTCCCTGGGCTCTGCTGTGAGTTGGTTTGCCTCTGGGAAACGAGGACTTGGCACCTCTGAGCAGGGCCCTGCCTTAAATCCACAGGATACGCTGGAGTGGTGTGGGCAGGGAGCATCCTGCTGGTTGAGGCTGCTCTGGGCAGCGCTGAGTGGGCTTGTTTTTCCATCTGGTGTTGATGACAAAGCACAAAGCTCCAGGAGAGGATTCACACCCCTGGGAAGTATGCCCAGCACTTGGATTTACACCAGATACTGACAATGTCCAAGCATGGCCTTGCAGCTGGAGTAACTCCAACATAGCTTTTCCTGGCTCCAGTGCTCTGCTGCTGGCTGAAAAGAACTCACATGCACACAGACACATGGATCCCTTTCTCGTACCATCATGGACTCTGCAGCCAGCACAGAGGCGCCTTGGAGTCCTGTCCCTCTCAGCAGCCCCTTGCCTTGATGCCTGCAGTGCAGACCATTCGCAGCCAGTGGCACCCCTGCCCAAAGCTGCCTCCAGCAGCTCTGGGGCTGCTGCATGGAGACGGATGCTGTTCAGAGCCCAGCTTGGGTACTCACTGCTCCCCCTTGCCCTGTTTCCTCCCTGGCCACCCTCACTCACCTCCTGGCACCTGGGTGGAAGAGGAAGAGGTGCCAGCCCGGCCAGCCCCAGCACTGCTGGCTGCCCTAGCACATGGATAGGTGTGAAGCCACACACCTGCAGCCTGCAGAAGCCACAGGAGACTCGGGAGGGACGTGGCATGCCCAGCACAGCCCTCGGGCACCGAGGAGAACAGGGGTCAGCCTACTGCATGCCCACCCTCTTGGAGCACTCCAGAGGGATAAACAAAAGGAGCTGGAAGTCTAAATGTGCAATCAAGATTGATTTAATTGGCATAACAAAGGCTTGGTGAGCTCAGGCTCATGACTGGAATATTAATATGGAAGGATGAAGCTTGTTCTGGAAAGACAGGCAGCGGATTAAGGGGAAATGTAGCGTTTTGTATAGGAAGGCTGGATACATTTGGCTTGCAATCCATCAAGAACCTGGACGCCATCCTGCCAAGCTGAGGGGCTTTTCATGAGCAATTGCCAGGCTTCCCCAAAACCCGGGACATCAGGGTGATGGAGACTGTTCCTACCCAAGCAGCTGGTGTGGTACCAGGACAGCAGGGACAGACCGTCCAGAAAACACTCCCAAGGCTTTAAAAGTGATTTTTTTCTTTGGGAAGAGGCAAGTAGAAGGGAAAGGCTATGGTTTTGCTTCTAACCTTAGGGTGTGGATGTGGACTGTGGAGGAAAATCAGTGGGATGAATGCCACCCAGACATGAAAGAGCTCCTTGTCTTGCAGACGGGAAAGAGCTAGAGCTTGAGACTGGGAATAGGAGCCTCTGGGGCACGGGAGCAGGATGCTTGGGGCTTTGTTCAGGTATGGTTCAAATAGCTCCACAAAAGGACAGCCCAAAGCTCTGTGAGCCCAGGACCAGGGTCTGGCCACACTCATGGGGAAAACCTTGTCCTTAGAGCAATTTTCCCAATCCTGCGGGGTGCTGCCCTGCCCCTCTCTGCACCTCAGGCATCTCCAACCCCCCTGATATTGGCCATGTCTGCTGTTCACAGCTCACCAGCCCAGCTGGAGAGAGGCTGTGGGACAACAACAACGGCCACACCAAAGGCTGTGTTAGAATGGGGAGCATCCTGTGCTGTCTCCAAACTCCCAGAGCAACTGGGAAGCAGGCAGGCAGGTTTGAGTGTAAACGCATCCACTCAGAATGCAAAATCAAGAAGGCCAAAAGGAACAGAAAAAGGATTCAGCAGGCAGGGCAGTGAGAGCACACGGAGAGGAAGGGGACAGGCAAAGCCAGGGCTGATGCTCTGGGGTGGAAAGGGGAATGATGGATACTGTGGTGCCAAGAGCATTGACTGCCTCAGTGCCTCAGCCTGAACCAGCCAGGGTGTGCAGTCAGCACCAGTGAGAGGCAACAACCCTGCCAGGAAGAGGGCTGGGGAGCCTGGAGAGACAGAGCAGTGCAGGCAGGCCAGGTCTGGCAGTCCTATGTGGACACAGGCAGAGCAGGCAGCAGGAAAGCTGGGAGCAGGAGGGCAAAACTGGGGAGCTGGGACAGCAGAAGGGTGTGTGGCTTTTTAAAAAGAGGAGAAACCTGAGTGCTCAGTGCTACTTTGGACCTCTGGGAAACACAAGGATAAACAGCAAAGCAGTCCAGAACCCTGCAGGGTGGCACACTGGGGAGCAGTTGCCAACTCCGGCTTCTCAGGGCAAATTGTGGCAAACCTGGTCTGGTTCTCTCCTCTGACAGAAGAACAGGAAACACAGTGTGTACGCTTGATGTTCAAAAGACTTTGACACAGGTCCATAAAAACATCTCAGCAGCAAGCTGCAGATCATATCCAGCCTAACCCTGGTGTGAAATGAGTGCTGATCCCAGCTCAGCCTCCAGGCTGCGGCTGTCAGCAGGTGAGATCATGAGGTACACAACTGCAGGCACAGTAGGAAGATAGGAAGTATGGAGATTACACTGGAAGGCAGATTCCGAACCCCAAACTCTCCCTTACACAACACCTCATTGAGAAATTAGATAAACAGGCTTGGGGAGCAGGACATCATGGAGCACAGCCCCATACCAGCAGCATCCCAGCACAGCCAGCACACTGTATAAACAAGGAATTGTATAAACAAAGAAATTACTCACTTGCAAGAAGCAATTTTTGGGGGAGGGACTGACATGCTAATTAATAACTGCAGAGCAGGGGCCTAACAGCAAAGAAAGGGGCAAACACAATGATGGGATGTGTAACCGTGAGAGGGCTGTGGAGTTGCTGGAGGCAGCTCTGCCCTTGTCCACAGCAGCTGGGAGTGGTGGCTGGAGAAGGCAGCTATGTGTGGACATTGCCCTTTGGGCTGGTTGGAGAGGATCCAGATAAGGATGTCAGAGACCTGGAAAACATGACTGCAAGGAAACACAGCAAGTGTGGGACTGTTTAATTGGTAGGAGGGAGTGAAGGGGGCTGCAGCAGCAGTCTGCTGGAATGTAAATGATTCCTGCAACAAGGAATCTGCCCGTGCCAGATAACACAAATAGAATCAGGCTTACATTATGACAGGGAAAATCAAGATAGGCAGTGGGAATAATCTTCCCAGTCATAAGAAGGAGGGGCTGGAGTCTCCATTACTGAGGTTTCTGAGAGAGCCGAGTCCATAACAGCATGGTCTTACCTGATATTAGCATTAGCTGGTCTCAAAGGTTCCCTTGTTTCCAGGATTTAATCATTTCTGGGCACAAGCATATGGAAAATCCTTATAGCAGGGGCCTGGCTGTCTTAGTGGCCTGCGAAGAAGCAAAGGTAGAACTGGACAAGAGACCTAAAGGGATAAATATGTCTGTATGGGCCATGGGAGCACCATTGTCACCATCCTACAGAGCCACACACGCTGGTGCTGGGGATATCAAACCAGCTTCCCCCAGGAACTGACTGATGAGGAGGTAGCCAGAGGAATGAAATGTTGGGGTAAAACAAAGCAGATGAAGCTCATGTGGGCAGCAGACTCCCTGCCATACTGGGTGCTCAGTGGGAGCCTGGGGAAAGAGAAGCCTGGCAAGGAAACCTGTCTGGAAACAAAATCAGTTGGGGACAGTGAGAGGAAAACGTGCCAGGTGAGAAACTGTTTATAGAGACAAGGGCTGTGTAATTTGAATTTGTGAAATAATTTCTGTTGTCTCAGTCCAGGAGCAGTGACAGCCGATGGCTCTGCTTTAGTTGCACGCACTGGATGAGCAGAGCTCGCACAGAGACGGGTGATGGATGCTCAGTAACCTGGCTAATAAGCAGCGTGTTAAGCACCCTTCACTCTCACTAATTGGAGGAGTGCTCAGAAGCACCTCCGAGCTGGCAGCTCCAAAGTAATAAGAGCCACAAAACTTGAACAAAAAGTTAAGTCCAGGGGATGTCACTGGGAAACTGCTGGTGGTGGATCTTTCTCCACCCAGGTAAAGCTGCTGTGCACAAGGTGTCCCTGGGATTAGGCCTGACCAGATGAAGGTGACAGCTTCTGCCACCACAGCTGACCTTGGTAGCACCACGTGGGGTCCACAGGGCTGGTATAGCACAGGGCAGGAAGATGCAGAACACCACAGCTGCCTGCTCAGCCCTCTTCCTCAGTCCAGGACTGCAGCTGCAGAACAGCAGCAGTAAAAGATGATTAGGTATAAGATTTAAAGTTTTATGTGTAATTTTTGCTCCATACTTGCCTGCAGAATAAGGTGGGCTGTGATACTGTGTCCTGGGGACAGCCCTGTGGGACAGCCTCCCACGGGGCATGTAGGGTCCTGTGGGGAAGGAGGGTCCCAAGTCCTCTCTGTGTGAGCCATCATGATCTTACACACATGCCATGCACAGGATTCAGGGTTGGACAGACCCCAGGTTTACAGCAATGACAAAGCACAGAGCTCATGCAGGGACAGGGTGAGCGACAGCCCTGTGAAGAGCACCCCACCTTCCCTGACATCAATTATCTGCAGCAGCAAAGCCCAGGAAACCACTTAATAATCCCAAATAATCCCACAGGAAAATTTACAACAGCAATCGGATAATTTATCTGATAGAAGCTCTTGAGGACAAGGGAATTTTCTTAAATAACCACATCCACAGAAACCTCTGTCCTTGAAGGAAGAGTTTCCAGCTGCAGCCTACCTTGCCAACTCCCTAGACCAAGGCCGAGGGAACACCGGGCTCTCCTGCAGAGGCTGGAGGTTGACTGCTCCTGCCACAGCTGGGCAGAGGGAACACAGGCAGGATAACCCCACAGGCAACAAGCAAAACCGGGGCCAAGAGGCATCTGGGCTGAAGCACCTCCAATCCTGTATGCAGTTTGATGACCCCTTCAGCTGCCCATGGAGGAGCCTCCCAGTTCCTCGCTGTTAGCTCCACTGAAAGGCACCTGACACACGGAAGTTTTCACAAGGGTCAGGCCATGGTGACCCGTGGAGCTAGGGAGTCCTTTGGTGCCCCAGCTGTGTCCAAGCATCTCACCCGGGTTCGGAGTGCTCTTCAGATCTCACACTGGACCTCACTCTGCCCTAATTCACTCTGCCACACCGGCCTGGAAGATGCTGAATTCTGCCTTGATGACATGGTTAATTACTCATGGCTGCTCACAGGCTTCACAGCAGCTTTAAAATCTGATCCCTCCCCTCCAGCTGCCTGCAGGCTCTGTGTTTCACAGGGACATAGGCATGCTCCAACAGCAGGGAAGGGAAAGAGGTGTGCTGCAGCATCAGAGGAACTCCCTCTCCTTCCTGCTGCGTTGGATCTGGCTGGAACCATGGCTGAAGCCGGTGGAAAAGGGTTGCAAGGGCAGCTCCATCCTGTAGTTTGCCTCACCACAGGCATTTGGCTGTTGAGCTCTGCTTCTTACCCACTTTTCAGTGTGGCAGGGGCTGGGCTGGCACCCAGTGGGACCTGGTGGCTGGACCCGCATGTCCCCCTTGACCAGGCAGCTTGAGGGTCACTGCCCACCATAAAGTGCTCCCAAGCAAATCCTCCCAAAAGCCCTTTGCAAATATAACTGATGCTTTTGCTGCCAGTATGGCTATAGCCTCCATCTCCATTTCCTGGCTCCAGTCTCTGAAATGGCCCTGACTCCTCCACTGCCGAAGGGGACCCATGACAGCAGCCAAGGGACTTGTGCACAGGGAGGGCCACCAGCACAAGCAGCAGGGGTGCATCTGCTCTTGGGATGCAACAGCATGAGCAACAAGGGCTGGTAAATCTCCGTGCAGCCTGTCTGCAAAGCCATGGCCAACCCTTGCTGGGTGCTGGGACCCCAGGTGTTCTCCCTGCGTGTGGCACTGGGCCATGGGCCCATGGATACCCAGCTTTAGAAAATATCCCCTTTGAGGGTGTGAGATGGTTGATGCAGGCAGGGATGGGTTTAGCCAAAGCATTTCCCAAAGGAATTGACCTTCACTTCAAGCAGAGCAAATCTTTCCCAAATCAAATTACTTTTGTGACATTCCTTGATCACCTTAAGGGGGTTTGTTCTAGCAGAGAGCCGGATACATTAGGCTTTGCTCTAAAGGACATGATTTTATGTGACCTCTGGTAATTACTCCTCATCCCCGCTTTGAACCCCAGGCCAGAGACCATGTGCATCTCCAGCCCCTGAGATGGTTCTGCACTGCGTCTGGTTCCCAGACACAGGACTCCTGTACTGGGGTACATGCACAAATTCCCTGGCCCATATGGAGGTAGCAGATGAGCAGAGGGTGAGCAGCCCAGCAGCCCTGTCACACACAAACTCCAGTCTGAAGTGACAGATTGGCACTTTCTGATTGTGCCTGTGCTGTGTATGGGGAGAGTACGCTCGAGGATGCTTGAGCTGACCCGACTGCCAGGTGCGGCATGCCTGGGCTGGCTGTGACCCCATGCTATGGCCAGGATATGGTCTGTTCATGCTGATGACTCCAGCACAATAACTCCAGTGGTTTTGCCCAGGTTTTTATCAGCATAAGCAATCTGTAATGAAATCTGCATCTAGAGAAGAAGCATGCAGTAAAACCAGCACTGTCTGCTGGTGTACATCTTAACATATTTATGGTCCGTTCAGAAACTATCTTGTGTGTCCGTCGTAAAGTCTGCAGGACAGTGTGAGAAGAGTTGGGATGGAGTTGCGGGGTGTGGGACACGCCTGCAGGAGCACATGGCAGCACAAAGAACAAAGGACCGCATGGCCGCTCAGAGAGGCTCGTCTGGCCTTGTCCGTGGGGCAGCCACGTGGTGGGACCCTCCGCGAAGGTGGCGGGACCCCTCCGGGAAGGAGCCTGCCGGAAGGTGACGGGCGTGATCACCCCATAGAAGGGCACTGAGAGGGCGTGTGTGCTGACATGGCAACGTGGGATAGGTCGGTACCCTGTAAGGAAATATGGTGCTTGAGA